>JARHVA010001034.1:0-60000 GCA_037957365.1 Torreya grandis | reverse complement strand
TACATTCATTAATAAATTCTATATAATCTTACTTAGTCATAGCTAACTAATAGATTTTATCTATCTCTAGTCTAGTGGGTGACTGCATTGAAGTTGACATGTATTGCATTCTATTAAATGGTTTAAAAACTTGTATAATCTATATAAATTTCCTTTTCAACTAATTTGGTCCCCTAAATTATTTTAAAAACTACAAAATTTCAAGATGGAAAAGTATGCTCTTAGACCACTTATTTCCTTGTTTCTACATCCACCTTACATTATCACTCTAATATGTTAGATTAGGGAAATTTTGGTTCTTTTAAAATAATATATGACCTAATTTTAACATCATTCAAATTAAATCATCATTATGTTATTCCTACTAGTTATTCACACTATTTATTGTCATATAAATATCATAATCCCATTTCTTTCCAATCAACATAGGATAGTGTGTTTCAATAGTATTCAAGTTTATGACCTCAAATTATCATTGCAAGCTTAGTTATCCCCAAATTTATTTATAATATCTCCATCATATAAATAGTTTCAACATAAACATAATATACTAATCTCAAATTTATTCATTTTTAGCTTAGCACATGATTTCCAATGTCTTATCATTAGACCTTGACATTATATTGATAGTGCTCCCAAAATCAAACATAAAATTTGACACCTCATAGCCTAAAATATAAATATCATGTTTTGAATTCATATCTAATATTTTATTAGATTTTATATAATACCCAAAAAATGCATTCAATAAATTGGTGATATTCTATGAGATATCCTCATTTTGCATTACACTTATCAACTTTATTAGGTTTATTAAATAATTCAACACTTATTCTTATTTTATAATGCACATAATATAACCTTAAATTTATGCTTGATTATTTTTATAATTGTAATTAATTTCATATTTCATTATGATTTACCATAATAATTTTATTATTTCATTCATCACATGTTTATCCTACCTTAGATAAATATCCTTTCCCTCTTACACCTTCTAGATATGATTATTTTTTTGACATCTCAAATGGTTTAATTAAATTATATTTGTGTTTCATCCTTGTAAAAAAATATATAAATGAAGTTTTATTGAGTTAATTACTCAACATGTTTACATTTTCCACCATTTTATCCTTCATATTTTATTTAATATGAGGAAATCCTCAATATTATGTTTCCTATAAACTCTACAATATGCACAATAGGTATCCTTTTAAGGGTTGTTATGATAATTAAATGAAATTTGGCTCATTTATCTTCACAAGTAATAAGTAATAGGTCATTTTCACTACTAATTTAAACATATATGACATCCATAACCTCATGTATCCACCCTTCCTCTGTAATAAATCCCAACCTTGCAATTTTATCTGATATCCCCCATATTATCTATGTGGGGAAGGAGGTACTTAATTTAATTGATATTGAGGTGAATTTGGAACCCATAATAGATTATTTTTAGGAGAGGGAGGCATACATTTAATTTAAAATTAATATGACAGAGGTTCCCAAACTCATTATTGAATCATATCTATATTTTTTGATATTATATTAATTTATTTTGGTTGCTTCTATGCAATTACTATGAACACATAATTTTGATATCATATTTGACATATTATAATTACATGTAGTTATTATCATAATGAGTGGTTGATTTTTATAAAAAATATGGATTAGAATAATGTTGTTACACATGATGTATAAATAAACAACAGTTTGTAGTGGAATGATCCCATTTTCAATAGTTTTCTTATAAATCCTTCATGATGCAAGGATGATCATTATGATGATACTCTTATTACCCACACTCTATAAACCATAGACAAATATTTTGTTTATTTTCCTCCTACATCTCATCCATTCTTAATAACATGACATTTAATTTGGAATTTGTCTTGCCATTTCCAAAAATGAATCTCTGTAGTCCTTAATTTTCTCAACCAATACTATAGTTACAATAGATTTAATCTTGATTATGAATTATGTTTATGATATTTCAACCCTTATTTTACTATGTAGGACCTCTAAAAAAACAAGATAATTTTTATATATATTTAAAGGAAACTATCAATTTTTTATAACATTTTAAAACATTTTATCATAGTCCCAAAATGATTCCATTGGTTTTTTATTAATTTCTTCTAGGTTCTAAATTGTTTGACTCATGCATCCTTGCCATGTATAATAAAAAAAACTAGGTTTTTTTTTACATCATATAGATATTATTTTTTTCCTTCAAACATATTTATGAGATCTAAATTTTATCAAGTTAAGGACACTATGATTTCACATTGTTTGGCCTCATATATTTGAACACCTTTGTCTTATCACTTGATCCTATAGGTTAAGTGGTATTATCCTATATCAGTGGACCTTTTGAGTTAAAAAATGTTCTATAGGGAATTTTATATCTCCTATGAGTAGAGTATTCATAACTATCCTATTAGTTTTATAAACCATTCTCTTAAGACTAGTTGTAATGCTTACTAACATGACTGGTGCACTTGATTTATCCACTTTTTTGGTTATCATAACAATTTCATCTCAACCTAAATGTAACATCTCTATAGCTTATCTAAAGTGATTACTAGTTGTTATTATTTCATGATAATATTGTTTATTACTAACTTGTACTAATAATGATAACATGGGGATGTTTTCTTGATAACTAAATGAAATGAATCTAGCCATTTATTGGACCATTATTTATACAATGCATTAAAAAAATTACTCTATGTAAACACTCAAAGTAAATCATTAAGTGATTAACAATTTTTAATCTTGATAGTATCAACTTAATTGGTCTATTAGCCATTATATTAACTTTCAATATCTATGAGAGCATTCCATAGTCTACTTATTATATTTTAATCACCAAAAACATCATTTAAGTAATCCCTATTCTATTGAAGATTCTTGTTAGTCAAGTTACAATAATATCTAGCCTTTTTGACAAGACCAAAATATGGGTTTTTTAGGGATAGATCAGTTATTCACCTTACATGTTTCCCCCTTTTAAAATTTTATCTCTATTTGTTTTATGTGTAGTGACTAGGTTTTTATTATTATAGAAATTTTGTACATCACATCAAAACCTAAAAACAATCAATAAACCCTCTCAAATAGTTGCATATTTACATACAAGAAAATCAACTACATAGTAAACCCGAGCATGGCCCTCATTAGTAGAAAAGTCTATAATGGGATATTATCACCCTAATGTGGGCATGTCCTAGTATATTTGAAGATTATATTAGATATTTTGACACATTTCATATATCTTCATAGTTATTTCTACAAAAATGATCTCCCTACACAATTACCATAAAACCCAATTTAGGTTTTCATATTCTATTAGAATTTACTATTTATATCTCATTTCAATTTATTTAAAAAACTATATTTTATATATATGTTTTGTATATTTTATAATAAAATTTAATAGTTTAATAGTTTAGTGGTTAATTACATTTCATTTTAAAATTAAAATATACATTATCGTAAACCCATAATGTTTTAAAACACTACTTGTTGTTTTCTTTTTTTTTTGTCTAAGGATTTCATATAAATTTCTATAAATTCGTAACACTGAAATAAATAAAGTTTGACCTTAGATATAAATTTCACACCATAATTCAATATTATTTGACCTTGTATTTAATTTGACACTATAAAAAGTGTCTTGTCACCTTAGATTAAATCAAATATTAAAGCATTTGTTTTGACCTTAGGCTCAAATTTGTTGATATTTATACACAAAAATGTTTTGATTTTGATTTTATATTACTTATTACTTATTTTTAGAAATTTTGTTATGGGATTTGTAAAAATACATTGAGAGATGTTGTTTTTTAATGAGTGGTGACATTTTACCAGCACCATAAAGTGAGGGATATACTCCAAATACTCAAGCCTAGACAATGCTATCCACAAATTCTAGTTTCCTCATACCTCATAATATATTGAAATGCCTAAGGTCCCTTGTTTAAACCATATTAACCCTTTTTTTCCATTTGATTTGTAGTGCCTCTATGATTATCATATCACCAAGGAAAGTTTCTCTCATTATAACCTACAAAATGAAATAGTGGGATATAGGCACAGTTTAGCCTATGTAGTTAGTGATTTGAAATATTAATTCAATACTAATATATATATATATATATATATATATATATATATATATATATATATATATATATATATATATATATATATTATCATTTATATCCCACATAATAATTTTACCCTTTCCTATATCTCCCTTTATACCTTTATTTTTTCTAGTATTATATTCATAATGGGTTCAATGAATGCATGTTTCTTTCATATGTTATATAAGATTGTGTAATATTTTGTACTCTTCTCTTAATTTCAAAGTTGTTATTCATTGTATATTCATGGTTAAGATTCAATAATCTTAAAAATTTTACTTTAGATAAATCAAAATTACATTCCAAATCCTATTATAATCACGTTCAATCTGAATTTCTCACCATAATTGATAATCACCAAAATACATGTGTTAAACCATTGTTTATTAATAAATATCAAAATTTCCATGTTTATAACATTAAATTAGGTATATTACCTCATTTTTATTGAACCCCCCACCCCTCTACATCAGGGAAAATTAATAAATCTAAGGGATTTGACATCTTAGAACAATCAAACAACACTAATGCAAATATTTCAATACTAGAGCCTTTGAAAATAACACCAATGTATAAATATATAATACATGAAATATTAATTAATACACTTATACCTAAAAATGTGATCCAAAGGATAATCAAACAAACTCTCTCTTATTCCTTGTTTCAATACACCTCTTCAACAATGGTTCATTGACTCACTATTTCATTCATTGTGAAGGCTTATCATATTTTTTTATGGCTATTTAAACCTTAAAAATACTCTTGATAATCATACACTCTCTTTATAAAAATAATAAAACCCCTCAATGCAACTCTCACACCATACACTACTTCTTTCATCTTCATAGGCTTCTTTTGTAGCCTTTTTTTTACCTTTTTCTCTTGTACAATTTTGTACATATTAGTTTTGGAAAAAATTATAAATTTACTTCTACCCTATATCCTTTTCAACATTTATAAAAATGTTTAATCCCAAAATTTGATTGGAAGACCCTTTTCTAGTTCCTTTTAGGTCACCGTTTAGGCCTAATAAGGCTTTCTTCACCCCTAGTCACACTGAATCCTCTACAACTGTACATATTAATATAGAATAAAATAAAAAAAATTATAATATATTATTAAACATTTCACACTATCTAAATAAAAATATTTGGAAATTTTCATTGGTGAAATATTCTTATAAATGCATTTTCTTCCCAAACCCTAATTTAGGGTTATGATTGTCTACAATCACCCAAGATCAATGAAATTTGAGTTTGTATCTTCCTTTATAGTTTAAAATAATTTTATGGATTTTATTGGTATATGGAACCAATATTCACCCTTTAAAATAATTATTTTTCCCCCATTACGCCTCTATTTAACATTTGTATGATGTTTTTGGTCTCACTGTGTGCACAGTCATAGTTTGTAGGGTTCTAAGGGAAAGATCTTGAAACTTAGACCTATAATAATGGTTTAAAAAATATAAACGTGTTGATAAGTTATATTACTCTTTAAAACTCCCTATGTAATCAATAACCACACCTTTGAATATCTCTACTTGCCTTTTAACCACACTATGTATGTTCATTATCTACATATGCATCATTCTACAGGTCTATGTTGTCTTCTAAGTGGAATGACATGAATATAAAAAATTGAATTAATATAATACATTAAAAAAATTAAAAATACTCACCAATTCATATTAATAATTATAAGCACATTTTTTTTAGATCTTCCTTCATTGAGCAAACTTAACATAGTCATTCTACATGGAGATATGCACGGAAATAGAGTTCAGTCACATCCTCTTCAATATTGAGAGTATCCATTCATATTTTATTGGTTTTTTTATCCATATAATACATTAATAAACCATTAAAAATACTAAAAATATAAAATATTGTGAGTTTTATATCAACTATAACCACTCTAACTAACTCTTGACCTTCCAATAGTCATTTGGAAGAAAGTTGCACATTAACACCAACACCAAAGTTGATTTTTTGTAAGTTTTTGACCTATGGAACATGTTATATATCCATGGTGTCTTTATAAAATTTCAGTAATCAATTTACACCTTGATGTCTCTTTTAATGTTCATAAAACTCCTAAGACATGTGTGATAATTTTAAATTTTTGAATTGTGAAAATTGGCAGGAAAGCACCAATTTGAAATTATAACCCACCATAGCACTCCTAAAATATTGAAAAAAATTTCAAGGTGTGTTATAAGACTTTAAAAAACTATAAAATACCTAATTTAACATAAAACACTTTATCAAACCAAATTTTTGTAGACAAACACAAAACATGTCATCTAAGAAGGATGCTCCTGCATCAAAATGTTAAACCATTGCATCAAAATGTTAAACCTCATTACGTAGATTTTATTATTAATATTATTTTATGGATAAAATAAATTATTTATTTTTAAAAGGAATATATTTACCCTTGTATATTCAAATTTTTATAAAAAATAAGATGGTAAAAATAGTACTTGTCGATAATAGATCAAAATTGAAAATTTGTAACATCTCTTTACTAAATTTACTTATATTAATGACAAATTATCTCACTCATTAATATATAAACATTTAAGGATTTTACAATATTCTAGTCCAAGTTTTTAAATTACATCAAATATCACTTTGAACACATGTACTCTTGCTACTATTTATCAAGATATGCCTACTGATATTAATTATAATATGTAATTAGTTTGACTTTTGGATTTATGATATGAATGCCATTATTTTGAAATTGCATGCATGCATTAATTTTAGTCATTTAGGTTATATATATATATATATATATATATATATATATATATATATATATATATATATATATATATATATATATATATATGTATGTATATATATATATATATATGTATGTATATATATATATATATATGTATGTATATATATATATATATATATATATATATATATATATATATATATATATATATATATATATATATATATATCTGTCTCTGTGTGTGTGTGTGCACCCTTTAGATATATATCCTTTCAAATATTATGAAATGGTCCATCCTATGAATACTTATGTTCCATATATTTAAAATTCCTCTGTTGAAGTACCAAAAAATACTTCACATCTCATTTTGCCTCATTAAAAATAAATATAGTTGACACATTAATAAATTTAAATTGATATGGTTTTATATTTAAATATTTACAAAATTATAATTATATTGTTGGATAGGGATTAAGAAAACACATCCAAGGTATTATCCATCATGTTATTAATTTTGATAATGATGGGTAAGTAGGTATTATTATCATGTTAAGTCTACATCTCATGGACTTAATAAATCCAAGAAACCTCCCAAGTTCATACATGTTGCACATATTTGTTTTGAGCACAATGATCAAGTCAATCACGTTTCTAAATTATCAATAATGTATCTTGAGTTCATTTATAACACAATTTCACTTGAAATTTTAACATTACATTATTTTGCAAATGATGAGTCTATTTTGTAATATCTAGGTTCCTATGAGGATCTTCCTTATTTTCACCACAAGAAAATATTTCCTTAAGAAACAAGTGCACATTCATATATTAGTGAAATTGATTATAGTATTGATAAAATTGAATTAGATGGCCCTAATATTATTCCTATAACACAATATGTAGAAGATCGATCAACACTACTTACAAAGAAATAATTAAATTTCATTTTACCACTCATAAAGATTATTGATTGGTCCTTTAAGTATAATTTTACAAGATGACGAATAAAAATATCTACAAAAATATTTACATGATTATCCAAATTTATTTCCATAGGCATATAGATACATGCCTAGAATTGACCCAACTATGGTAATGCATAATATTTTCTTATAAATAGATGTCAAACTAGTCAACCAAAAAGTAATGAAAATTCATCCAAAAGTAGATTTTATAGTTAAATATGAAATCAAAATACTTTTTGATGTTAGATTAATTTAAGATGTTAATTATCTTGAATGGGTCTGTAGTATCATGCTAGTGAAAAATCTTATGGAGATATATGATGTTGAACATATTATTTTGATTTAGGTAATGTTTATCCTAAAGATGATTCTAGATTAGCAAACATATATATGATTTTGGATTCTATAACAGGATATGAAATGTTATCATTCATGGATGGTCTCTCTAGATATAACCAAAATAATATTAATTTAGGATATTAGTAAAAGACAATTAATTACACCAGGGGGGAGATTTTGTTATACAATAATGAGTTTTGGATTTAAAAATACAATAAAAACATATTAACAAGCTATGAGACATATTTATAATGATTACATACATAAATTAGTTGAAGATTATGTTTGTGATTTATTATAAAAATAAAATCATCGACAAGACCATGTTATCAATTTTTTATAAATATTTGAAAAAAATGAGGAAGTTTAATATATGTTTAAATATGAAAAGTGTATTTTATGATTATCCTTAGGAATATTGGGTTTTATCATATCTCAAAGTGAAATTAAACTTAACCCCAAGAAATTCAAAACTATACTTGACATGCCACCACCAACTAATTTGAGGAAACTTTTATGTTTAAAAGGTTTAATTCAATCTATCAAATAGTTTTTGGCCCAATTAGTAGATAAAACATGATATTTTACAAGGTTAATAAAGAAATATACAAAATTTGAATGTGAAAAATCTTGTTAAAAATGTTTTGATTTAATAAAAGGATATCTTATTAACCCACATGTTCTTATGCCTTCCATTCTAGATCAATCCATATTATTATACACTTCTACCATGGATCATACTTTGGGTTGTTTTAGTAAACAACATGATGATAATCATCATGAGCCTACCATTTAATACATTAGTCACACACTTTTTTATTATGATAAAAAATAATACCACCATCAAAAATTTATACTTATCCATTCTTTTTTCATTAAAAAACTATGATATTATTTAATTCATAATGAGATTCATATCATCACTAATGTTGATCCACTCAAATACCTTTTGAAAAAAACTTATTTTCCATGGTATATAAAAAAGTGGGTAATGATTATTTATGAGTTTGATTTATATTTTATCTCTTAAAATTATATAAAATAGAAATCTATGGAAAATCAATTAGTTGCTACCCAATTACATGATCCATTACCTACTACTAAAAAAATTTAGAGACAAAATTACTTTTTATCATGTAAAAAATGACATGTCAACCATGCATTTTGATGGATCTAGTGATATGGGTGTTGGGGATGGGATTTTATTTGTTACTCAGCAAGGTGAGCATGTGCCTTTTACTTTTCATTTGGTATTTTATTGAAAAAATAACATAGTAGAATATAAATCTATAATATGCAGCTTGTTAAGAGCACAAAATTTTCACATTATATAGTTACTTATATATGGAAATCCATACCTTTTTATCAATAATTTTTATAAAACTAATGAATAAAATTTGATCCCTTGTAAAGGAATGGTACAATTTATCACAACAGACTTATCTTCTATTGAGGACAACATACTCCCATTCTTGAAAAATGAGGACCCTTGTGCTAAGATTATGAAAGTTTATACTTTAAAATTGAAAATATATTTGATTAGATTATCATTACCATGTTTTCACATTGTTCATATTTAAATATCATCCACACCATGTTCTATTTGGTCTACTTGTTCATGGCTCTAGTTTAACCTTATCTATAGTCTGCTAACTTTGGATTTTTTTTGTTTCAAGTTACAGGTCTAATAGATGTCCATTACAGGAAAAAATCTATAGGTTTCATAATTTTAATGATTATATCTTAGTATAACATTTTTCTATCCAACATAATGAAAATGGAAATAGTGGAAGACAACTAGAAGGTAGTTTGGAACAAAATCAATAATATGGAAAAACATATGAGAGACATCCCCATCAAGCTCAAAGACTATGAGAACAACCTAAGGGAACTCATCAAGGAGAGAAAAATGAAAATGGAGGAAGTTACATCCAACATATGTGCTGCAGCTGTTAATATTGGAAAAGGAGCTAATGAGGAGATCAAATCCTTGGAGGGGCCTAACAAGAGGATGAGACAAAGCTCAAGAAAGAAAGTTATGCAAGAGGGAGCCATGTCGGTGGCTACTTCCATTTAGGATACTGATGTGAAAGGTAAGGAAGTAGTGAAAATGATTTTGGAACTGGAAGAATGGCCTGGTTCTTCTAGTTGGTTGTGTTGTTTGGTCCTGTTTCCTGGTTTTTTGTAATCTTTTGACTCTGGTATAGCCAGGTCTTTGTAAAACTTGGGTCTGGACTTGTGGTCTTTTCGGTGGTTTTAGGTCCATATAAAACCTTTTTATGTTACTTATTTGTAGTAGGTTTTAGGTTTTGCCTGTGGTCGTAAATGCTTCATCTTTCTATCTTTGTTTTAGGGTTTTGGGGTCCCTTCAAAACCTATTTTTACCTTAATCTAAAACATTTTTCTATCCCTTGGTTTGTTAAAAGTCAAATTGAGTCCATGTTCAAGCTTCCTAAAACCCTCATTTAGAAGCCCTAGCTTAAACCCTCATTCTAATTCAAATTTGGAGGGAATAAAATTACACAAAAACTTTTTAATATATTATGGACTTAGTTAAATTTTTATAATAAGGATTAGTCATGTTTTTCAACATGATCAAACATTAGTCTAAAAATTATATACTAGGTCTCTTTTATATCTTGATCCCTTTTTCCATTTTAATATAAATATAGTCTAACCTTTTATATGTAGGGTCCTTTTCATATGTTATTAACTTAGACTAATGTCTTAGTCCTAAGGCCCCATTCATGTTTATTAACAAAAAAAATACCTTAGTCTTAAGACTTTATCCTAAGTCTTATATGTCCCTAAGCCTTGAATTAAACTATGTGCTTATTTGTAGGATCAATGACCTACATTTAATCAGGTGAAGTTGATCAAACAGAGTGAGATGAGATCGATATGCCTAAGACTTTAATCCATGGGATCAATCCCACATGAATCCATGGATTGAGATTGATGATCCAAATTCATATGGATGTTAAAGATCAAAGGGAGTGAGATCATCATGGATCAAAATGGGTCCCTTGTTATTGTAACATAGACTTAGTCTAAGTTTTGCCTAATATTTTTATTGTATTTATCAATACAATAAAACCTTAGGATAAAACTTATGTTATGAATTTAATTATTTGAAGGGTCTTCATTTTATTATGTTATAATGACCTCTGTTGAAGACTTATGATCTATATTCTAAATGGTCTCGAACTCACTTAATCCCTTTATGACTGTAGGAGCCAATGATATCCTACTACCTAGATCATAATCGATGACTCACATTTACTTGGGTGAGATCAATCAAATTATGCATATTGAAAAAAAGTTTCTATGAGACCCACTATGTTTAATGGGACTTGAATTTGGAATTATCATGCACATCATTTGATTTCAATGAGGCCATTATTATCATCCATAATACCATCAAATTTTAGTCCTTATGGTTAATTATGAGAACTTAATTTTGACATTCATGTGAACATCATTGGTGTTCACATGATTGTCATTGACATTTGTTAGACCATCAAACTTAAATCTTAGGAACAAATCTCACTTAGATGAATGAACATGTTTATCTCTATGTTATAGGATCAATGAAATCTCATTTAGAAAATAATCATGCTTAGGGTTTTGTACCTCAATACCAAAATTGATATTTCAAAAACCTTTGACCTATCATAGACTAAGTAAAATTATGTGGGAACAATTATAAATACCATAAACTTAGCTTAAATTTTATCCTAAATTGATTAATTTTTTTAAAAATTTGACTAAACCTTATTATAAAATATTATACTGGTCCCTAAATATCCCATGATCTTTTGGTCTATTTGATTGGCTCGTTATAACTAGTGCAGGGTCATATGGTTATAAGACAGCCTAGAGATTTTACCCTATAGTTTTATCATGTTTATTAATACGATAAAACCTTAGGTTGAATAACTTACATTAAGTCCCTTTTATTATTTAGGGTCCCTTTTTTAATATGATCCAAACCTCAATTAAATATTTTATCCTAAGGTTCATTTCATGTCTATTAACACAAAATAAAACTATAGTCTAAAGTATTTAGGCTAAGTTATTTATATATCCTGATACTAACTTAAAAATTGTGCATATTTGTAATATCTATGGCTCACATTCATGTGAATGAGATTGATCCAATAGAGGGAGGTCAAGTCAAGGTTTCAATAGAACCTCTAAGATGGTGAGAAGGTGGTAAGTGTAATGATCATGACCAAATAAAAACAAGCAGCCAATGGCTGTCTATCCTATAGATCATAATTTATGGTCTTCATCTAACTAGATGAAGTTAATCTAATAGAGCAAGATGAGAATAGAATTTTCAAAAAAATATCATGAGACCCATGGTAATGAAACTTATCATAACCACATAATACATAGTAAAGGTATCCAATAGTGTTCAAATCTTGGGATCAAGATCAAAGAGCCACATTAATACATGCAAGAAGATTTGATGATTCAAAATAAAAGGTAGATTTTAAATGATAATGATCATGTTTTAAAACATTAATGAATAATGCACCATAAAAAGTGCCATTTAGATGCCACGGTGATGTCATATGGGTAGAAAGCAATAAAACTAAAGATATTATGGACTCAAAAAAGCAAAGGTATAAATGACAAGGTCTAAATCAAATCTAAGGCAAAAAATCACTCAAGTACAAAAGCCATCATTAAAGATCAGGAAAAACTTACAAAATAACCCTAGGGTCCATAAAATCCCTAATTTGAGCTCAAATTAACCATAGTCAAGCCTAAAAAAATCCAAATTGTCACCTAACCAAGTGCAAATTGATCTAGAAGTGAATTATAGACCACTAGTGAGTAATTTTAAAGAACTCATAGTCATGGTGGCTAAAAAATAACATAGACAAGATATAGAACTCTATCTGACCACATATTTAGAAGGGAGAGTCTTCAATGATATTGAATTTGATGTTGTATCCTTGAACACAGAAGATAACAACTAGTCCAAACTTTTCTAAACCATTGAGGAGCTATCAACCATTACAAGAGAGGATGAAAAGATTGAATTAGTTATCCAGAGATACTATGACCTATTCACCATTCAAATGACAAGTCTTCACTATGTGGTAGCAAAGGTAGAGGTATTTCATTACATCGATGTTATTGTTCTTATTTTTAAGGATTGTAAAATTGATCAAGATATGATAGTACATGAGCAAAGTTTTATATTAATTGCTTATATCTCCCCTATTGCCTTTAATAATTACAACAAATTACCCAAGACTTAGGTGAATTTACCCACAATTAGATAATGGTCCAGTAAGAATGACCTAGAAACCTCGTTACCCCATGGTTTTATTCAAGAACCCAAGTAGTCTATTACCTTAGTGGAAGGATCCCAATCACCCAATTTAGAGCTGGTATTAGGATGGTTATAGCATTACTAAATGGAATGTCTAGAAACCTCTCCAATACCTATGTCAACAAAATATGGGTATATTTTGTGTATTTAATGGTTAATAAAGTTCTTACTCCCCCTCTTGGAGAGATGATGACTATTTTCTTGAAATAACAATTATCTAAAATAAAGAAGAAAACTAGAAACCATTTCTATATGTTATCTTATTTTTTGGATTCCTTGATAAACACTACCAAAATCCCTAGAATAAAAGAATGGTTACCTAATGGGAGACACATATCTCCCAGTATTATTCTAAATTGAAAATATTGAAGTATAGGAACCATATTTAGTTCATATATGACTATCTATACCTAGCCTTAGTTGAAGACATTATAGGGATCCCTATGATAAGGGTGATACCTTTGATAAATAATTATTTTGAGATCATTGAGGACATTTGGATATATCTAGATTGCATTATAATCTAGATAGAAGTAACTATAAACCAACCCCTTAGGTTACCATACCATGTAACCATAAAGATGGTAGAGCATGAGGTAACATAACAATTATTCCATGGCATAGATAATATGTATAAAATAAAAAAGAAAGCACTACTCCATTCCTTTCCTTTAACTATTAGTAGGACTGCATTCCAAAATTGGGACCATGTAGAGATTATCTCTAGGCATAGGTCCTCATTTAATCTACAGATTGATGAAATGAGATAATGGGACCCATATGGAAGGTTTGAAAAACATTTTAAGCCCAAGAAAATCAACATGACCTATGAACATCACCCTAGTGTCTATGATTTTATGTACATCTGAACTTCCTCATTCATATAAGTCTTAGAAAGATTAAAGAAGCATAACATCAAGATCAAAGCTAGACTGCTAAGAGAGAAAAATTGAAGTGTGGATATATTGAATATGGGGCCTAAGTAGTATCATTTATTACTAGGACCATCTTATAAACCTCCTCCCATATAACCACAGATATAAATACAATATCCCAAATCAATAGTTACACAATGGGTAGATACAATTATACCTGAGAAGAGATGATTAGGTGAAGTATCAACATATTCAACACTACCTAAATAACTAGAGTAACAAGTTTTAAAAATTGACATAATTACATTAGACCCCAAGGAGATATTAGAAGATGACCTAAATGCATTGACTAGTGCCTACCATTTAGATGAAGAAGAATTACAAATGGAAGAACCTCAGTCCCAAACTAAGGAAGAAGTAGAGGAAAAAAAGGGGAAGGAAGTAATTTTGGACTTAGTTCTTATTGTAAGCCACCCCAAAAGGAAAGCTAAGCTAGCTCTAGATCAAGTAAGAGAAAAGAAGCCAAAGTTGACTTTCACTCAACCTTAGAGTGAAATCAACTTTTTTAGTGATGATAATCCAATTTATGGCCCCTCCATTCTAGATTATTTCATAAATGGCAAATTGTAAAAGGTTCTAACCATTGAACTATTACAAGACAATTAACATACATGTATATGATGAACTCAAGCCATATATTATGGCATTATAAAAATAGGAAAAAGAAAGATGCATGGATACCCTTGGAGAGTCAAGTGGAACATAGATGAATGCTCTTAGAACTTCAAGTGGAGCACAAGTTGAGATACCTACTCCTTAAGTGATAAAATAATTAGTGGTATTTTAGTTCAACCCAAAGATGGCTAGCATGGAGAGAGTAATTGAGAATAAATCCATGGTTGAATATGAATAGTTCACCTTTCAAAAAATTGAACCTTTTTTTGGTATAAATCTAGTGGCAGGGCAAAATTCAAGACATGATAGGATGTTTATGGATAAGATATTTGAAGTGGCCCATGCTCAAAATGATCTATTGAAAATAATTATCAAGGGAATATTAAAAGAAAAAAATAATATTAAATAGTATATTGTCTTATCAACTCATGAGGATATATTCAAGAAGTTTGAGGACACCATGGCTGATCTATTTAGATCTTTAAAGGTAGTCAAGACTATACAAAGAGAAATAGAGAATAAAATATCTAAAGTAATAGGCCAAGTTGGCCAATGGAAAGTTGAAAGTATTTAGGTGAAATAATTTATTAAGGCCTTATCCAAAAATCTAGTTCCAAAGTTTAGAACTATCAACAAGGCACATTTGAATATGGCAATGGATGTATTGGTTGAAAAGATTGAGGCCCTAGACAATTGGTCCAAAAGAATGGAAGATCTTACCAAATACTTAAAGTAACTAGAAAATGGAACATCTCATATCTTAGATATATTGATAAAGGATCCCACAAACCTCATCTCAATAGGTCTCATACCTGATAAAGATTTCAAACATATGACCTTTTAGTTCATGCAAGAAGTAAGAAACTAGGGGTAAAACTAGATAGTAGATGAAAAAAAAAGTCATGGGCTTATTCCTATCATCCGAGGATAAAATAAGAGATGAAAGAGGAATAAAATGAGATATAGAGAAGATTAAAAATAACCTTAAATACCTATAGGATCATGGAAAGGATCTTTCCCTATAGCTAATGGTGGATCTTTAGTTTATTAGTGAGCAACATTATGGATTGAAGATTCTTTCATAGAAATAAGAGGAACCATCAACACAAGGTCTAAAAAGTTAGTTAAGAATATTATTTTGTATAAATTTTTAGTATTTTGAAAATAGAATATTCATTTTTAAAGGCATGTGCAATTTGTAAAAGTTTATTACTTATAGGTTTGTTTATTTTCAAAAGTCTAATGTATTCTAGAAACTTTGTAGAAAGGACACCTATCATTACACTTGTACACTTATAATTTATATGACTGACCGGTATACTACCTTAGAATTATATAAAATAGAGTATTACCATTTTTAAAGGGGTGACTTTTTGAGCTATAAAACTATTGTAAACTTTGAGAAACTAATGCAAGCAAATATTTTTGAAAGGATTATCTCATTTTCTTTGTTTGAATTGTTATATGGTTCCTTTATCAATGGTCTACTTTGAATTTTAGATTCGAATTGTTCTTGTGAATTCTTGGTGTGTAACTTTTAATGTGGAATTTTTAACTTATGTTAATGCTAGGTTAATTAAAGGTTCCTTAGTTTTTTTCATTTTATTTACTATATATTTGTTGATGTACATCATCTATCTTCTTAAAGGAGTAAATATTTAATGTTATATTAGTTCTTATTTGTATTATCTCTTATCTTCCTTAAAAGTTAACCTGATATACATTGTTATTTAATCTTAAGCTATTTTACTTCATATATTGGTTTTAAGTGCATACCTGGGAAACATTTGAACTTTATCATGATGTCTAAGATAAAGATCAATCACATCTTTCTTCTCTACCTTACCCTACCCTTTTAATTCTTTTATAACTAGATCACTTTAGTTTAAATTTCATTGTAAATATTCACATAGATTAGTCTTTAGAAGAGAATTTGATCATAATTCACTGATATTAGTATAGATTACTTTATTTTTTTAAATATAGTTTGAACATGGCCAAGGTGGCTCCCAACCACCAAATGTTATAAATATTATGGAACAATCTACTTTCTTTGCCATTATTTCACCAAAGATAACAATACTATCACAACCTACAAATCATGCTTCGAATTATTTTGAATTCTAAAATGAGAAGTGTTCTTTAAAAACTCATAACACCTATGATACACATTAAGGCATCAATAGGTATAAATATATTGGTGATATAAGGAGGGCCATCAATAAATCTTCATGAATTTGTAGAACCTTTGCTTGTTTTGGTATATTTTAATGAAATATCAGTCTATTCTTTGCATATTTATGTTTCTTTTAGCATAATTGTGTAAATTTTGGTGTTATTCATAATTTCATATCAATCTTTGTGCTTATTTAGACAAAGATTGTCACTCTTTTAAGACATGTTAAATTATGGTAAAGGGTTTAAAACTATAAAACTAATAGGTTTGAGGTTAGTAATAGATATTTTTCTCAAGGATTCTTAGATCCTTTTCTCAATTCAATTGATTTGAGCTTAAAACATGTAAAGGTTGATCTTAATTACGTATCTGGATACATCTTTAAACTGACTTTAGTTAATCCTTTATTGTTATTTATATGAATCTTTGAGAAAAATTGCTTAATGTGAAAGTCTAATCATTGTTTTCTATAAATATAGGATTGACACATTATATTACAAACAAGATTTGAAATTATCAAGCTAAAATTACCAAGAATCAGAACAAGGTCACATTCAAAGACTAGGGAACCTTTAATCAAATTATAAGTCCATAGAAAAAATAGGAGGGACAAAGGTAAGCATAAGTTTTCAAAGTCTTTACAAACTTTAGAAAATTAGGGTGCTCATGTTTTCAATCCCAATCAAGGTATGGCTTAACTAGGTGGATCTTCTATCAATGTGCCAGGTGTGGTACATGACCTTCCCTAGAAACTTACAAAATATTTGCCAATATTTAGTCCTAATAGTATTATAACTGTTGAGGAACATATTAAATCGTTCAAAGATAACTTGAGATTGCAAAATGTAGTCCATGAAGATGTAGCATGTAGACTATTCCCTTTTATTTTTAAATATGTTACATATGAATGGTTTTTTAATTTACCTAAGAATTACATTAATAGTTGGGACCACTTTAACAATATTTTCATTGACCAATTTGGAAAAATTATTAGCCCATGTGTTTTGTACCATCAATTTACCACAATAAAAGGGATGTAAATGAAGCCATAAAAGCTTTCAATGTTAGGTTCCAAAATATGTTCAAGAGGACTATAACTCCTTATAGACTAGATGAGGCTTTAGCCATGACCTCTATTTTCATAAAGAGAGTTGTTAGACCTATGAATACTCTAGCCTTAGCCTATTCTAAAGTAGTGATCATCAATGATCAAATACAACCCCAAGGTCAGATGGCTTACTCTATTCCTAACATCAACCCACATTTACCTACCTTAAATTTCTTCCCCAACAATAATCATAATGTAATTGCTTTGAACCAAATCCCAAATTTGAACCAATCACCCTTAAGTCATGCTCATCCTACCCAAAACATAGGATTCTTGAACAATACTAAAAATGGATTTAATCCAAGTGATCAGAAGGCTTTAGTACCTACCACTGGTGATAATAAAAATTAGGTTCATAATTTTGAGGTACCAAAAGATGAAAATGACTCTATCTTAAAGATGATCCAAAAATTAATCACGAATTTTCTCTAGCTAAAAAATCAAGTTTTTAATACTAGAGAGAGCTTGCGTAGGACATTTTATTTCCAAAGGTTTAATAGGACTAGTAACATGTTCCATAATGATAGTTATAACAATAATAATAACAATGAGTCATCGAATAATATGAAAATAATGGATAAAAATCTTATTGACATTGTTTTACCTAATTATTGTAGAGTACATTTCACTTGTATACATGGTGAAATAGATTGCATTGAATTATGTAAAGATTTTGAGGCCTTTTAAGAAGATTTGGATATGTTTGAAGTGGTTCCTAATAAAGGTAATGGTGTAGGTACATCAGGATCTAAATTTTCTGACCAAGCCTTCATGGTGGAGACATTTGATTTCCCTTTCTAAGAAGACAATGAACCTAATGATATTCTTGAAGATTCCCATGATTTTCAGTAGTTCTTGAAGAAGACATACCCTCTGAGGAATAGGGAGTAGGAGCAGCCCTTGAATACTTCAACACATCCAAACAACTTTGGAATTCCTTTGGATACTACCTCAGATAATAACCTAAAGCCTCCAAAAGGAATCAAATCTAAACATTATATTGATGCATCTAATTCTTCTAATAAGACTGGGCATAATATTATGGAAGATATGAAGAAAATTAAGGCTAACATCATGTTACATGAGTTGATGTAGATCACTAAGAAAAGAGACCTGTTTTTAGAGTCATTATCTAAAAAGTCTGGTAGGCCACCCAAAACTAATAACACCATTGTTTCTATGTATACAAATAAGACAAAGTCCCCACCTTTCTTGCTTACTTTCAAGATGTCTGGTAAGAATTTACAAAATTATTTATTATAATTTTGGTGCATCCATAAACATTATCCCAGTAGGTATTTGTAAACAACTTGGCTTGATTCCTATTAAATATGATAGAGTTGTCACTCAATTAGATAAGTCTAGAGTCAAAGTAATTGGGTAATTATTAAATATTCAAATGTAGCTTGCCTCTGATCTTAGAGTCTAACAATTTATTGAAATACAAGTGGTGGAAATACTTGATGCTTACGGGATACTATTAAGTAGAGAGTGGATAAAGGCCTTGAATGGATATATGTCCATTGATTTTTCACATTCGTGGTTACCATGAAAAGGATCCCAGAATTAGACCAGAGTGGAAAGAGGGACTCAAATGAAGCACATGATCACATAATAGAATGCTATGAATGAAAGGGTTATTATGTTAGACTCTAATGAGATTAATATGATGGATTCTAAATTATGAGTGTATACTCTTGATACTTCTAAGGTATGTAATTATAAGACTTTCATGCTTTTCCTAAAATTTGGAAATTACATTTTAATGGTGCTAGGTGTAAGTCTAGATCTGGGGTAGGAATTTTTCTCACCAATCTTATTGGGAAAGAACTAAAAGTTACTTATAGACTTCAGTTTCTTTATACCAATAATCTTGTAGAGTATGAAGCTTTGATTCTAGGATTATAGTTTACCATTAAGCATAAGTTTAAATAAAACTTGGTCCATGGTGACTCAAAACATGTAGTCAATTATGTGAGGAGTAAATACTAGTGTAAATTTTCATATCTCAAGAGATATAAGTTCAAAGTCTACGATTTACTAGAGTCTTTTGATGCTTCAACATTGTTTCCATCCCTAGGGAGGAGAAACAGGTTATTGATGAGCTTGCCTCAGTTGTATCCAATCTTATGCCAAACCCTAACTCTCAAAACTTTATCAATGAGATAGTTCCATGCCCTTTAGTCCTAAAGAACATAAATCATCTACAATTTTTAATGATGACCAATAAATCATAGATTTCATGACCAACTCAGGAGGATTTGAGGCCCATGTCATAGATGAGGCTAATGATAATACCCTTGAATAATATGGTAGATTTGATAACAAATTCATTCATCTAAATGACAATAAAATCCCAAAAGGCATGATATCCTTAGAAAGGTTATTTGATCAAGACAAACTAGTTGATAACACTAGAATACCTAAGGAAAGTGGGAAGGATTGCAAGGTATTTGATCTTGGACCTCAAGATCAACCTCAAATAGTTAATATTAGAATAACATGTGTGATCATTGAAGATAAAAAATAAAAATACTGATTAAAAACTATAAGGGCATAATAGCATGGTCTTATGATGACTTGAATATTTTTTGTCCAAGAATCATCACCCATACCATACCCTTGAAGAAAACCTAAAAACCTTTCAGACAAAAGTAGAGGCCTATCAACCCTATTTTAGAACCTATGATTTTCAAAAAAGTCAAAAATTTGTTAGATTCTAGGATTGTATTCCCCATTAGGCACTCTACCTGGGTCACCAATTTGGTCCCAATCAAGAAAAATAATGGTGAAATAAGGTTGTGCATTGATTTTAAGAATCTAAATAAATCATCTAAAAAAGAAAACTATCATTTGACTTCTTTGGACCAAGTTATACAAAGTATTTCTAGTTCTACTATGATTTCCTTTCTTTATGGATTTTTAGGGCATAACCAAGTGCTAGTAAATTAGGAAGATAGGATGAAATATTATTTCACTACTAAGTGGGGAACATTTGTTTACACAAGAATTCCATTTGGGTGAATCAATTCAAGGTAAATGTTCCAATGGGCCATGGATCATGATTTCCAATGTTTGGTAGGTAAATATAGTATTATATACATGGATGATTTGATTGTTCTTTCTAAAAAAATGGAGGACAACATCATGCACCTAAAGGAGGTATTTTAAAGGTGTAGAAGGTATGGTATTTCCCTCAACACAAAGAAGATGATTTTTTGTGTTAATGAGGGTACATTGTTAGGCCATATCATCACTAAGGAGGGAATCTCTATAGATCTAGATAGAGTAAAAGCTATATCAAAGATAGAGCCTCCTAATAGTAGGAAAGAACTAAAATAATTATTTGTAAAAATTAACTTTGTAAGAAATTTTATTTATATAATTGTATAAATTGTCAAACCATTGAATGATATGATAAAAAAAAGTATGCCAAAATCACTTGGAATGAAGAAACCAAGAAGGCCTTTAAGGACATCAAGGAAGCAATTGGACAAGATCCATTTTTGATAAGTCCATATTTCTCCAAAGATTTTTACCTTTACTCCTTTTCTTTTGATCATACTATTACTATAGTTTAACTCAAAAAATTGATAGATGTGACCATCCAATTGCTTTCATGAGCATAAAATTTAAAAATGTTGAGTTGAATTATTCTTTAATTGATAAATAAGTATGTTCATTAGTTAAGGTAGTAAATAAACTTACACACTAAATTATTTTAAATAAGGTGTATGTAATCTTAATAGACTCTAACACCAAGCTCATGCTAATTCATAATGATCTAGGAGAAAGGAGAGGTAAGTGGATGTTCATGATGTAGAAATATGATATTGAACTAGAGACTACAAAATTTGTAGGATGCCAAGGTTTTATTTAATTGATTAATAATATTAACCCCAAGATAAATTTCATGTAGGTTGAATAAGAAATTTTTTAGTCTAATGATTGGTATGATCCAATTATCCATATGCTAATCAATGGAAATTATCCTATAGGGTGGACCAGGGGAAAAAGAAGAGCACTAAGACTTAAGGTAGCCTACTACCTAATTAAAGATGGAGAGCTATACAAAAAAATTTGAAGGCATTTATCTCAAGTTTGTATCCAAAGAAGAAGAAACCAAGATCATGAGAACTTTCCATGAGAAGTTGGGAAGTGGACATATATCTAGAAGGATAATAACTCAAAAAGTCCTTAGAGATGGTTATTATTGGCCCATAATTTTCAAGGATACTCATAAGCATGTAAGGTAATACCATTCATGTCAAGTCTTTAGCACAAAAGAGACCAAGGTAACCATACCACTATAGCCAGTGATTGACAAACCATTCAACCCATGGGGACTTGATTTCATGGGGGTAATCAACCCCAATTAATTAGGTCATAAGTATGTTCTGATAACTACTGACTATTGCACTAGATGGACTGAAGTAGTATCCACTAAGTAATGTAGAACTGAAGAAGTGATCAAGTTTTTAGAAGAAAACATATGCACTAGATTTAGAACTCTAGTCTCTCTATAATATGACAATGGATCAATTTTCATATCAATTAAAATGATAGAATGGGCATATGATAACAATATTAGTCTCAAGTTCTTGTATGGAGTGTTTGAATCAACCAATAAGAACTTGATGAAAGAAATAAAGAATCTTACTACAGATAAACCTATAACATGGAATAAGCTTCTCAAATATACCTTATGGATAGATAGAATGAGGATTAAGTAGGCTCTCAAATCATCACACTTCCTACTGGTATATATCCAAGAAGCCATATTCCTCATTACACTCAAGCTACCAACATACTTGTTTATGCAATAGTACATGGAGGATCATCATGAATTGGAAAATTAAAAGATGTTGGAAATTTTTTAGATGGAAGATGCTAGAGAAGAGGCTTTTGCCAACATTAACATACACCAAACCATGGTGAAAAGGTGGTTTGATAAGTGATCAAAGATAAAGTTGTTTAGGCAAGGAGATTTAGTTGTTCTTTGAGACAAGAAATCTAA
Source organism: Torreya grandis (assembly GCA_037957365.1). NCBI lineage: Eukaryota > Viridiplantae > Streptophyta > Pinopsida > Cupressales > Taxaceae > Torreya > Torreya grandis. The sequence goes on along the minus strand of JARHVA010001034.1, from coordinate 36,584 downwards.
ACCTAAAGGTAAACATGTGAAGTTCACACCTTTGTGGATAGGTCCCTATAATATTGTTGAGACACTTGGAGACAACACCTTTAAGTTAAAAGACCTAAAAAGATTAAAATTCACACTACCCACCAATTGATACTACCTCAAGCATTACTTTATTACTACTCCACTTTGGGTCTTAATGGAGTAAATTGTAAGAATAGTTAGAGTTAGTTTAGGTAGGCTAGTTTAGTTTCTTTCTATTCTTTCCCTCATGTCCTTACTTGTACATAAATTTGTGTATATTTGTTTGATTTTCATTTGCCTCCTACATCCTTTACTTTCTATTTTGTGTGTTTTCTTACTTTGATTCATTATTTTATTCTAATAAGTCCTTTTGGATAGCCCTCAGCTTGGAGTTCATTATAATTACTCAGGAACTCCACATTTCAGGAATGCAAGTATGAATCTTAAGAAAATGTTGATCATGGATTTGAAATATGATCTTAATGATATAGTTTAGATAAATTAGTTTGGAATAATAGATAAGTTAACTATTCTATAAGATCTTAAGCATTATTTTGATATGAACTTAGTTTTAAGGATGATTTCACATATGGGATAAAAGTTTATATTATTAGAAAACAATCATGTTTGCACTCAACAAACATCCTTGCCTAGGATGAAGGTTGAAACCATAGGTCATTGTCTGAGGATCAAACATTAGACCAAATCCTTAAACCTGGATAAAATTGGTTCCCATCCTTTCCTAAAAAGACAAAATAGTCTAAAAAATGCCAAAATAAGATCTTATTACAAAATCAAAATCTTTCCAAGAAAAGGTGATTATGGTAATCTCCACTAGGGCTATGGATGCCTAGCTGACAGTGGAGCAAAGCCTTGAGTAGAGCCAAAGGGATTTTTGTCAAGTCTATAGATGCTTATATGGATGTAGATCCTTCCTAAACTAAATAATAATTATTAATGGATATCTAAATGTGTTAGAAGTCAAAGTTATTGGTTAAAGACATGAAACTTGAAAGTTGCTCCCTAAATCCCATGGTAAATAGTAAGTGGAATAAAAAAACACACACAACATGGCTATGTTTTGATCTTTGATCCTAATTATATATTTTTAAGGCTTGTTTTAACCATAAATTAATATTTATAAGGTTATTGATCAAGTAAAATAGATAATTTAGTTGTTTGTCTAAACCAATCTCTGAATTCTAACATATTTCTATGTTTCCCTTGAACATCACCATTTGTTAAGGGAAATATACCCCTATTATTGAAAAATGAGGACCCTTATGTTAAAATTGTGCAAATTTATACTTTAAATATGAAAATCTATTTGTTCAAAACATAATTACCATGTTTTCACATTATTTGTATTTGAAGATCATCCACACCATGTTCTAGCTGATCTACTTTTTCATGGTTCTAGTTTAACCTTGTCTAAGGTCTGCTAACTTTAGATCTTATTATTTCAATTTAAAAGTCTAATAGATGTCCATTATAGGTATACAATGTTTGGGTTCCATAATTTTAATTATTTTATCTTAATGTGGCCTTTTACTAGCCTTTGGCCTATTAAAATTCAAATTGAATCCATGTTTAAGCTACCTGAAACCCTCATTCAAAAACCCTATATTAGACCCCTCATTCAAATTCAAATTTTGTAGGAATAAAATAACATGGGAATTATTTAATATGTTATGGAATTAGTTAAATTTTTATACTAAGGTCATGTTTTTCAACACAACCAAACCTTAGTCTAAAAACTATATACTAGGCCTCTTTTATATCCTGAGCCCTTTGTCCTTTTTTATTTTAATATGGTCTAAATTTTTATACACAAGGTCCTTTTCATAAATTTTTAACTTATATTAATGTCTTAATCCTAAGGCCTCATTCATTTTTATTAACACAAATAAGACCTTAGTCTTAAGACTTTATCCTAAGTCTTATATGTCTTTGAACCATGACTTAAACTATGTGCTTGTTTTCAAGATCAATGACCCATGTTTAATCAAGAAACATTAATTTAATGGAATGAGATGAGCCTGATATGTCTAAGACTTTAACCCATATAACCAATCTTGCTCAGCTCCACAGATTGAGATCAACAATCCACATTCACATGCATGCTAAAGATCCAATAGAGTAAGATCATCATGGATTGAAATGGGTCCCTTTTTATTATAATGTAGACTTAGCCTAAGTTTTACCCTAAGGTTTTTATTTTATTTATTAGTACAATAAAATATTAGGATAAAATTTTTGTTATGACTTAAATTATTTGAAGGGTCTTCATTTTATTATGTTCTAAGGACCTATGTTAAAGACTTATGGTGTAAATTATAAATGGTCCTAAGCTCACTTAATCCCTTTATGACTACAGGAGCCAATGATGTCCTACTACTAGATCATAATCTATGGCCCACATTTACTTAGGCAAGATCAATCAAATGATGTGTATTGAATCAAATTTTCTATGAGATCCACTGTGTTTCATGGGACTTGAATTTGACATTCTCACACCCATAATTTGACATTTTAAAGGCTATCATTGATGTACATGAGACCATGAAATTTTAATCCTTATGGTTAATTATGAGAGCTCATTAATGTTCATGCAATCATCATTGATGTCTATGAGACTATCAAAATTCAATATCAGGAACCATTCTCACTTGGATGAATTTACATGTTTGTCTTCATGTTGTAGGATCAATGGAATCTCATTTGGAAAATAAACATGCTTAGGGTTTTGTACGTCAATACCTAAATTGATAATTCATCAACCTTTGACCTATCATAGACTAAGTAAAATTATGGGGGAATAATTATATACACCATAGACTTAGCTTAAATGTTATCCTAAGATTGAGTCATGTTTTTAAACATTTAACCAAACCTTAGTCTAAAAATTATGCTTGGTCCCTATATATCCCATGATCTTTTGGTATATTTTATTAGCTTGATATAACTAATGTACGGTCATATGGTTATAAGACTTATCCTAGACTTTTACCCTAAATTTTTATCTTGTTTATTAATATGATAAAACCTTAGGTTAAAAAACTTAAATTAAGTCTTCTTTATTATTCAGGGTCCCCTTTTATACTATGATCTAAACCCAACTTAAATATTTTATCCTAAGCTTCATTTCATGTCTATTAACATGAAATAAAACCACAGTCTAAAGTATTTAGGCTAAGTTATTTATATGTCTCAATACTAACTTAAACATTGTGCACCCTTACAAGATCTATGGCTCACATTCATGTAGACAAAATTGGTACAATGGAGCGAGGCTGAGTTAAAGTTTCAACAAAACCTCCAAGATGGTGAGAAGGTGACAAGTGTCATGGTCATGAAAAAATAACAACAAGAAGCCAATGGCAGTTTATCCCATGGTTTGTAATCAAGGGCCCACATCTAGTCGGAATAAGTTAATTAAATAGAGTGAGATGAGGATAGACTTTTCAACAAAGCTTAGGAGACCCATGGTAATGACACTTGTCATAAACATAGAAAACATAGTAAATACATATAATAGTATTAAAATATTAAGATCAATATTAATGAGCTATGTGGACCCATGCAATAAGATATGATGGTATGAAATAAAAGACAAGTTTTAAATGGAAAAGGTCATGTTTTCAAACATTAATGAATAATCCAATGTGAAAAGTACCATTTAGATGCCATGGTGATACTACATGGGCAAAAAGTAATAAAACTAGAGATTTTATGGGCTCAAAATAGAAAAGGTATAAATGCTAAGGTCTAAATCAAATATAAGGCACAAACTCACTCAAGTGCAAAATCCATCATTAAAGCTCAGGAAAAACACATAAAAGAACCCTAGCACCTAAAAAATCCCTAATTTGATCTTAAATTGACCATAATCAAGCTTGAAAGAGATAAATTATCACCTAATCAAGTGTAAATTGATCTAGAAATGAATTATAGACCACTAGTGAGCAATTTGAAATAACTCATAGTCATAGTGGATAGAAAAAAATATAGAGAGGAAACAAAAATATATTTGACCATAGATTCAAAAGGAAGAGTATTCAAAGATATTGAATTTGATGTTCTATCCTTGAACACATGAGACAAATAGTCCAAGATTTTTTGGATCATTGAGGAGATACCAACCATTATAAGAGAGGATGAAAAGATTACATCAGTCAGCCAAAGATACTATGACCTGGTCACCATTCAAATGACAAGTCTTCACTATGTGACAACAAAGCTAGAGGTACTACATTGTATCAATGCTATTGCTTCTATTTTTAAGGATTATACAATTTATCAATACATGATAGTACGTGAGAATAGTTTTATAATAATTGATTATATTTACCCTATTGACTTAGATAATAACTACAAGATACCCAAGCCTCAGGTGGATTTACCCATAATTAGTGATTGGTCTAATAAGAATTACCTGAAAAATATCATTACCCCATGGTTATATTCAAGAAAGCAAGTAGTCTCTAACCTCAATGGAAGGATCCCAATCACCCAATTTAGTTCTAGTATTAGGATGATTATCGCATTACCAAATATATTATCTAAAAACCCCTCTACCACCTATGTCAACAAAATATGGATCCATTTTGTGTATTTCATGGTTAAGAAAGGAATTACTCCCCCTCTTGGATAGATGATAAATATTTGCTTCAATTTTTTTTTTACAATAAATAAGAAAACCAGAAACCATTTTTATATAATTTCTTATCTTTTTGATGCCTAACTATCCATTAGAAAAATCCACAACATAAAAGAATGGTCACCTGATGGGAGACAAATAGTCTTCAAGTATTATTTAAAATTGTATATATTCAAGTACAAAGACCATATTCAATTCATATGTGATATCATATACCTAGCATTAATTGAAGCCATTAGATGGATCCCTATGATGAGGGTCAACCCTTTGATCAAGAAGTATGTTGAGGTCACTAGGGACATTTATCTATATCTAGATTGCACTATAATATAGATAGAAGGAACTATGAGCCAATCCCTTAGGTTACCAATCCATGTACCCACAAATTTGGTAGAGTAAGAAGTATTATACCAATTATTCCATAGCATAGATAGCATGTGTAAAATTAAAAGGAAAGGACTACTCCATTCCTTTCCTTCAACTATTAGTAAGATTGTGTTCCAAAATTGGGACCATGTAAAAACTATCTCTAGGCATAGGTCCTTGTTCAATTTTTATATTAATGAAATGAGACAATGGGACCCCTATGAAAGGGTTGAAAAATATTTGAAGGCAAAAAAAATTAGCATGAATTATTAACATCACCTTAGTGTCTATTATTTAATGTACATCTAAGCTTTATCATTTATAGAATTCTTGGTGAGATTAAAGAAGCATAACATCAAGATCAAAGCTAGACTGTTAAGAAATAAAAATCTAAGTGAGGATATATGGAATATGGGGCATAAACAGTATCATTTTTTACCAAGACCATCTTCTAGACCTCCTCCCATGTAGCCATAATATCCTAAAGCACATGTTGTACAAGGGATAGATGAAAAGAGAATTGAGGAGAGAATACCCAATGAAGTAGCATCATCTTCAACACTCCTTAAAGAAATAGAGTCACAAGTTGAAAAAATTGGCATAATTGAATTAAACCCCAATGAGATAGTAGAAGATGCCTTGAAGGCACTAGTTAGTGCCTACCAGTCAAATGAAGAAGAAGTACAAATGTAAGAACCTCAATCTCAAATTGAGTAGAAAGAAAAGGAAGAAAAGGGGATGGAATTATCTTTGGACTTAGTTCATATTGCAACCCAACCTAAAAGGAAATTTGAGCTAACTCTAGTTAAAGAAGGAGGAAAGAAGCCAAAGTTGACTTTCACTCAACCTTGGAGTGAAATCAACTTTTTTAGTGATGATAATCTAATTTATGTCCCCTCCATTCTAGATTATTTCATATATGGTAAGTTTCAAAAGGTTCCAATCATGCACTACCATTGGTTTATTACAATGTCTATTAAAATTAATGTGTATGATGAACTCAAGCCCTATATTATAACATCAAAACAATAGGATAAATAAATATGCATGGATGCCCTTGGAGAGTCAAATGGAACATAGATGTATGCTCTTATAACTTCAAGTCAAACAAAAATTGAGATACCTACTCCTCAAGTGATAGAATCATCAGTGGGAGTTTGGTTTAACCTAGAAATGGATAGCATGGAGAGAGTAATTGAGAATAAAGCCATGGTTAAAGGTGAATAGTTCACCTTTAAAAAAATTGAACCTTTTATTTGTATAACTCCAATGGTATGGAAAAAGCTAGGATAAGACAAGATGTTTGAGGAGAAGATCCATGAAGTGGCCAAGGTTCAAAATAATTAGTTGTAAATAGTGATCAAGGGCATATTATAAGAAAACAACAATTTGAAAGAGTTTTCTATCTTATTAATTCATGAGGATAGATTAAATAAGTTTGAGGACACCATGACTGACCTATTGTACTCTTTAAAGGCATTCATGTCCAAACAAAGAGAAATAAAGAGAAAATTTCTAAAGCAACAGGCCAAGTTGGCCAATGGAAAGCTATAAGTCTTTAGGTGAAAGACATGCTTAAATCCTTGTACAAGAATCTAGTCCCGATTTTTAGAACTATCAACAAGGCACATTTGAATACGGTGATGGCCATATTGGTTGACAAGATTGAGGCCTTGGATAACTAGTCCAAAAGAATGGAAGACCTTACCAAAGACTTCAAGCAACTAGAAGATGAAATGACTCATATCTTAGATAGCTTGATAAAGGAGCCCAAAACCCTCATATCACTAGGTCTCATAATTAATGAAGAGTTCAAACATAAGACCTTTTAGTTCATGAAATAAGTAAGAAACTAGGGGCAAAACTAGACAATAGAAGGCAATAGGAAATTCATGAGCTTACTCCTACCATCTAAAGAGAAAATGGGATATTTTAGGGGCATAAAACTAGACATAGAGAAGGTTCAAAATAACCTTAAAGACATAGAGGATTATAGAATTGAATTTCCCTAAAGTCAGTGTTGTTTCTTTAGTTTATCAGTGAGCAACATTAGAGATTAAAGATCCTTCAACAAAAACAAGAAGAAAAATCAACATAGGGTATACAAAGTTAGGAATATTATTTTATAGAACTTTTCATTATTTTGAAATATAATTTTACTTTGTAAATGCATCTCCAATTTGTAAAACTGCATTCCATATAGGTTAGTTCATTTGGAAAAGTTTAGTGTATTCTATAAACTTTGTAGAAAGGATAGTTGTCCTTACACTTGTAATTTGATATGATTGACCGATATACTATCTTATCATTTTATAAAATGGAGTATTACCATTTATAATTTTGGGAGTTTTTGAGCTATAAAAATAGTGTAAACTTTGAGCAACTAATGCAATCAGAGAATTCTGAAAGGATTGTCTCATTTTATTTGTGTGAATTGTTATATGGCTTCTCACTCAATTATTTGCTCTAAATTTAAGATTTGAACTATTCATGTGAATTCTTTGTGTGTACCTTTGAATGAAAAATTATTAACTTATACTAATTATAGGTTAATTGAAGGCTCCTTAGTTTACTTTTTTTTTATTTGGTCTACATTTGTAGATGTGCATCAACTATCTACTTAAAGGAGTAAATATTTAAAGTAATATTAGTTCTTATTTTCATTATTTATTATCTTCCTCAGAAGATTTCATGATATATGTTGTGATTTAAGCTTAAGTTTTTTTAATTCATATATTGGTTTTATGTACATGCCTAGGAAACATTTGAACTTTGTCATGATGTCTGAGATAAAGATCAATCACATATTTCTCCTCTACCTTACCCTGCCCTTTTACTTATTTTTTAATCAGATCACCTTAGTTTAAATTTCATTGTAAATGTTCACATATATTAGTCTTTAGATTATAATTTGATCATAATTCACTGATATTAGTATAAATTACTTTAGTTTTATAATTATAGTTTGAACATGGCCAAGCTAGTTCCCAACCACCAAACGTTATAAATTTTGTGGAACAATCTACTTGCTTTGCCATTATTTCACCAAAGACAACAATATTATCACAACCTACAACTGATGATCTGAATTCTTTTAAATTCTAAAATGAGAAGTGTTCTTTAAACACTTAGAGCACTTGTGATACACATTACTACATCAACATCTTCTTTATCCATTAAGAGTGTTTTTTATAAATATAATAGACATATTGATGTGATAGTTAGTGCCACATCTTCAATCATAATTTATATTAATGATGATCATGTAATATTTACTATCTAAAAATTATAAAATCCTTTAGTCGATAATGAAATTATTAATACATTAGAAGTGATCATAGTTGCCTGAAGTGCAACGAATCTTGAATGGTATACAAAAATATAATTAACTCTATAAATATATTTTTCCCAAAAAATCTCTGTGAGAGGATACAAAGTGATTACAACACAAAGCCATGAATTACATACTCACCAATGGATCCCTCTTCAAACTCTCTTTTCATGAATAATTATTATAATATTTAAATAATATTGAATATCAAACTAATTTATTTGAAGTTCATGATAGTGAATGTAGGTACCACTTTAGCAATAATACCATGTCTTACAAAATCCTACTTAAAGGATAATATTAGACAAAAATGGAAAAATAATTTCATGTCTATGCTAAATTATGTTCCCAATATCAAATACATAGTAGTATCAATCATGCCCCATCATATGCATTACAACATTTTATCTCTCCATGTAATTTATCTCTTTGGGGACTTAACTTAATTTGAAAAATAAATAAAAAATCATAAAAAGGACACAAATTTATCATTACAATGATAAAATATTTTTAGAAATGGGTAGAAGCTATACCTTTAAAATCTACAAGTGATGATATTTTTAATTTTATACTCACATATTATCGCATGACTTGGCTTACCTTATGTAATTGTCATAGATAATGGTTCATTTTAAAAATAAATAGTCAAAATATGTTGTGTTAAGTTCAAAATCCATTAGACATTAACCACTCCTTATTTCCCAAAAGGAAATGATCAAGTAGAATAAAATAATAATAAAATCATTAAGATATTAATCAAGACCATTAAAAAAAATGTAATGTATTGACATAATCAAATCATTTATGATCTTTGGGCACATCACACAAGAATAAACACACTAAAAAAATATTCTCTTTACTCTCTTGTTTATTAAAAAGAAGTTATATCCCATCTTGAGATAGAAATAACCTCTTTAGTAGTATCTTTAAAGTAAACTATAAAAAATAATAAATATGATCAAAAAAATCCTAAATCAATTATAAAATCTTAATAAAAAACACAATAATCTCTCAAAAATGTAAAATTTTATTAAGCACATATCAAAAGAGCATATGAAAATAAAATTCATTATTGTGAAATCCAAACAAAGTAAAAATAATACCAATTCACTTAATAAAATAAAGGTAAATTCATACCCAAATAGTTGGGTCCATTCATAATCACTCAAAATATTAGTAAAAGGGGTTATTTATTAGCCACACTTGAAGGCAAACTTGTCAAAAATACAATGAACATCATGCAATATATACACACACACACACACACACACAATATACATATATATATATATATATATGTATGTATGTATGTATGTGTGTATGTATATATATATGTGTATATATATATCTGTGTGTGTGTATATATGTATATATATATATATATATATATATATATATATATATATATATATATATATACATATATATACATAATATACATACACACACACACATATATACATATATATACATATTTACATATGTATGTATGTGTGTGTGTCTATATATATATATACACACACACACACACGTGCGCGCGCACACACACACACACACACACATATATACACATACATATATATTTTAAAAATCAGGACCTATAAAAACAATTTCTTATGTTTCTAGTTTACTTATTTCCATATGTTTTAAATTTCATGTTAAGTGGATAACATATTTCAGATTTTAAATACACACTAATTTTCATGAGGTATGTAAGTGTGATATATGACATAATATTGCATGGTTATTCAATGTCAAGCTTCTCTTTTTACCTTATATATATATATATATATATATATATATATATATATATATATATATATATATATATATATATAATCATGACATAAAAAACAATTTCTTATGTTTCTAGTTTACTTATTTCCATATGTTTTAAATTTCATGTTAAGTGGATAGCATATTTCAGCTTGTAAATACATGCTAATTTTCATGAGGTATGTGAGTGTGATATATGTCATAATATTGCATGGTTATTCAATGTCAAGCTTCTCTTTTTACCTAGAAACCTTGCTAAGTTGGAGACAATTATTCATTCTCCATGAACACTTTAACATGTTGTCTATATCCATAACCTCTCTACCATGTTTAGTTATATATCTTATAAATGCTTTGATAATAACTTATATTTTACATTTTGTTACATGGATATATTATTTCATAACAATGGAATTCATACATATGGTTGATGTAGACTAGTCTCATTTTCTCTATGTTTCTTTTTAAAATTCTTAGTTTACTAAATGATTAGTTAGGAATTATTTTTTATTATGTGTGGCACTTGACCTTGTGTGTGAAACATAAATATGTTCTTTATTATATGAAATAATCATGTCATTTGAGTGTGGATCTAGGCCTTGTTTGTTTGTCTAACATTCACACATCCCTTATATGTGGCGTTTGTGGCCTTATGACATATTATGAAAATTATGTGACATTAATTGTATTTTCATTTCTTTTTACTACTCTTTTTTTATTTACATCATGCATTTCTTATTATTTATACTTTTATTTCATGATACATATCATGTACATGCTTATTATGTGATTCAATGTTATATATATCTAACACATGTTTCATATGTAATTCAATGATATATTCAATACTATAATGAAATAAAATTGAAATGATTCATATGTTACTACATGATTATATCTTTCACATATTTTACAAGTTTTTTTAAAAGACAAGTGACTTGAAAGCTACATCTCTCATCTTGAAATGAGGGCATCAAAATAGTCTTAAATTAAGAATTCAAGCCCTCATGAGAAAAAAAATCATATTTTATGATTGAATACAATATTTAAAGTTTAAATATAGTTCATATTTTTCTATATTATTAGGGAATATGACATACATTTGCACTCATTCGTATAGTTACAAGATTACAATTTTAAAATAGTTACAATTTCGATTGACATTATATATCAATACAATATAGATATAAAGGGCATGATATTCATTCATGTTCATTTTTTTACATTGAATATTTCAAATTTTTACTTTTTCAGCTTTAAAAACTATAAAGGTACACAGTTTCAAATATAATCTAGAACAATGTGTAGCTACACAACTCTTGTCATTTTGAAAGTGGGCCATGTTAGATTTTAGTGAATCCAAACATATATTATTATAATTTTGAGATACAAATTGTGTGTTTCCATTTCTTCTCATACCAAACTTGAGTCTAGTGACACTGAATGTCTATGGTTTCATGTAGAGAGCCATATTTTTTGGTTCCACCCATTCATTATTTTACAAAGTACTCACATAAAATATTTCAAACTCAAGGGATTTTATTGGATTTTAAATTGACACTTGATGAATCTCAATTCACCAAAGACTAAACATTAATCCAAATGTCTAAACAAAAGGGAAAACAATTTCCCACTTTAAATTTACATGGAAATTAGACTACATACTCTTTCAAGTGTATTATTTTTTCTCTTTTAAAAGTCAAAATTTCAAGTTTAATATTTTTAATTTTAAAATATGGATAGTAAATAATCTCATTAAATTTATTTCATTTTTTTTTATATTGAGTCATATTGAACATACAATCTTCACATCAAAAAATAATGTGTGTATATACACTTAGGTTCTCATGCACTTGAATCTAGTAATTTCACTTAATTGCATTAGAATTAGGGGGGGGGGGGGGTGGGGGCGAGAATCGTAGAACTTAAAACTTAATCATTAAGTTTTTTTAAATGTTTAATCTTGAAATCATTACCTTACATTGTCTCTATTCCATTCAGTTAACTTCCAATCTCTATGAGAGCCTTCACTATTCTACTTATTATCTTGAAATCACCGAAAACATCATTTAAACATACTTGTTGTGCTTACATATTCTTATTAGACAAGTTCCAATAATTTATATCCTTATGGTTCAAGATTGAATTAGGTTAGATAGGGCCATATCCTATTTTTTTCACTAGTGTGGCCTTATATCTCACACTCCAATGGTAAATATTCAAATTAGAGACATTTTATACTAGCCCCCCCCCCCCCCCGCCCCCCCCGCCCCCCATGATTTTAGAAAAGTTAGTTAATGAAAGAATTTCAAAGTTACCTTTATATAATAACATTAAGCTCATTAAATAAACATAAATAAATCACTTGGGAATTCTACTGAACATTGAGAAAATGACACTAATCTTTCCAGTTATAGTTCTAATTTATCCTCACATTATTAGGAAAAGTTTGAATTTAGCTTATTGCATTTGAAGGTCATTCTTCATTAAGAATTAAAATTAATTTACTAGTTGTATACATATATAAAATATCAGTATTCTCACACTCATTATAGTATGGATAACTTCATTGTCTTGAGGCCCTTTTAGTCTATATATGAAATAATTAAATTATGTAGATTTTTCTAAAGATAGATTGGATATTCACCTTGCTTGATTCATCTCTTTTTAATTTTATATTTATTTTATTTATCTATAATAATTAATTTTTTTTATTTCCTGACTTTCATGTGTCACATTATCACCAATAAACATTCAACAAACCATCTTAGATATCATTATATGCATATATAGTAAAATCAATCACATAGTCAACTTAGACATGACTACAATCAATAAACAAGGCCATAATGTGCTCTTATTTTACATAACATGACCCTAATCTAGTATATTACATGATTATATTTTAAGATATGACATAGTTCACTGATCTTCCTCATCAATTCTATATTAATGATCTACCTACATAGTTAGCATAATCTAGATCCAAGAAAGGTTTTCATATTCTATTAGAATTTACTATTTATATCTTTTTTAAATTTCTATAAATCACTATATTTTATGTTTAGTTTATTTATGTTTTTTAATCTAAACCAATATTTTACATATTGAAGTTCAAGTTTATCAATAAAACTACCACAAAATTGCTCAATCTCCTCTATGATATTGGTTGTTTATATTCTTTTTTCATTGTCACATTCCAATTTTGGATGGCCCCTTCTTCATTTTCTCTTTCTAAATTTTTTTCCTTTATATCACACTAAGTCTCGGTATCTATCACTTCATTCCTCCTATTCTATGTGATCTCCCTATAATACCTCTACTTGTAACTTTCCTCAATCATTCATCATCCATATAATTTTATTTTATTTATATATTATATTTTAATAGATATCATGTAAGTGTTGTGATATTATTTTCCTTTATTACCATATTTTTTTCCATGGTTCAATTCATCTTAGTGGGATTCATCTTCCTATAATAATAATAGTTCACTTCCCTTCATTTACCCACTTGTGGTTCACATCCCATGCCTCTCTGCTTGACTACTGCATGTTGGTCAAAGTAGGCACCATATAATTTTACATCAATGACATATTTACAAGAATAGGTAATATTTATAAAAATATCCTCTAATCCTAATTATAAAAATATCATGTGCAATAAAAAATGAAATGTAACCTTGAATGGCAAATGAAAATATGTAAACATTAATATTACTTTTTACTAATGGTTAATTAATAAATTACACTTGGTGTCAAAAAATTTAAAATTTTATATATTTCATTTTTTTATATCCAAAATTACCTATAATATGATGTTATAAATAATATTGTTTTAATATTAATAACCATGGTACAACCAACTCAGGTAGTTCATAATAGATAATATCATATATTTCACCATGTAGATACTCAATGATGATATATTATGTAGGGATCAATATTCTAATATAATATTAATTATAAAACTTGAATATTTCTATTTTATCTATATTTTTGTGTCTTTATAACCTTAAAACCATATCATCTTGTAAAATAGAATGAGTATTAGCAATGATCCTTAAAAATATCATTAGGACATACTAATGTCTTAGTATATTTAAATTCATATAAATTTTCAAGTTATAAATTGTAAAAATAATTATTTTAATGATATATTTTAAATAAATATAATATTATTCCTTAATATTAACCATTTTATAACTTATTTATGGAAACTATCTCATTTGTGATGTTCAAAAGAAAGATATAGTTGTAGACACTAAAAAACTACACACTTGCAGTTTTTGATGACTAAATGACTCAACAACCCCCTAAAGACCCCATAGACCTTATTAACCCCTAAAACCCCCTGATTAACACAAATAAATCACTATTATACTAGTCACATAATATTATTTAAAATCATTATTTGAAATTACTATTCAAAAAAAACTATTCATTATCATTATCACTATTCATGATGACATGGCATGTGACATGGTAAGTGACATGGAAAGTGACATGTAAAGTGACATGGAAAGTCACATGGAATATGACATGGAAAATGACATGGCTTAGAGGTGAAGTGGCTAGATGTGAGACATCATACCCCACCTAGGACCCTTTTCCAAAGTGCTTGATGACCTCATTTAAACATCACAAGGGACCCCCATTTAAATATATAGAATTTACACTTAAGAGGCCATATTTTAACATTTATTTTTACTTCACATATTAAATGACCTGGAAAATGAGATACCTGCCTCTTTAGTGATTTGGAAAAGATAAAGGGCACCTATTTTTGACGTCTTAACCTAAATGAGAGACTCAATAACCTGGATGGGAATTCCTACCAACCTCATCTTTGACTATTCATGCACCAAATGTAAAATGATGCCACATTTTGTGTTCCACATCTTTAATTTCTTGGATGAAGACAAGAAATGGTGGTGAAAAGTCTTTAAGCCTCATTCAAACCCATGCACATGATTCCCATTCAAAATTGGACCCATGTGCAAGGTGGGAGACTCACCAACCCAAATGGGAATCCCCACCAACCTCATATTTGACTCATTAATGCACCAAATGATAAATGGTTCAATATTTCACTATTATCTTATTTGGTAATGTTTTTTAACATCAAATGCTATAAATACCGCCCTCCTTCACCAAAGGTTAAATTGAAAGTTAGTCTTTGGTCATTAACATCTTATTGTAGGTATTTGGAGGAGGTTATAATTTTTTAAGTCATCCACATCTTGGAGGAAAAGTTCATGAAAAAATGAAACTCTACCAAAATCATCAAATATATTTAATAAGCCAATCTTCATCAACAAACATCTTCAAGCATTGAGGTAATCCTATTGTTTAATTATCTTAATTTGTTTATTCCTTCCCCTTTGGCCTTATTATTTCACTTTATTATTTCATAACCATATTTTAATTGTATCATCTTACCCATATAACTTTACCCTCTTGATCACCCTTTACCCCTTTGCCTTCTAGGCCTCATTTTGACCATTTTCCCCTTTGCCTTCTTGGCCTCGTTTTGACCATTTCCCCCTTTGCCTTGTTGGCCGTCATTTTGATCATTTATCCCTCTAGTTTTCATGAACACATTTACCTTAACCATTTAAAACATTTCCCAACCCCAACTAGATCATTATTTGTAACTTTATCAAACCAATCCAAACCAAAAACCACAACTTTATTTTAGCCGATTTTCAACATTATCATTATTTAAACTAGTTGCTTTATTTTACCCATCTAAGACAATCATTTAGTTTTATTAATTAATTTGTTGTTATTTTTGGTTCTTAGTTTTAGTTTTCTATCATTTTATGCAAATATTTCCATTTCCATTTAACAACTTAAGTGTTTATAGAATGTAGATTGATAGCCTCCTAGAAAGCTTTCACTTCTAGGATTTAGCTCATGCTAGGCAATCCACCCAACTACTTGTCTAACCAAAAATTTTGTGGTAGTGATTTATAATTTAATTTAATTATTACCTATCCAAAGAGGAGTTATCGAAAAATTTGTATTCAAAATATGTGCATTAAATATATATTCTTCTGCACACCCTTCTCCACTAGTTTCTTCTTTTCACACTTAAGAAAAAGTGAAAATTAAATATAAACATTTTGGCACGACTGGTGGGACACTTGATTTTTATTAGGTTCTTAGATGTATGAAGACATTTATAATTGAATTAGTGAAAATCATTTATTTTCATTCTAAGAAAATCAAGCTTTCCTTCTTTCTTGATAAAAAATAAAAATACAAGTTTTAGTTGCATTTTTGTTTTAGAAAAGTTAAAGTATATTTTCCTTGCATTTAAAAAAAATAAAAAGATAAATAATCCTAGGATTAGGAATTGAATTTAGATATTTTGTATGTATTTAAATAAATTTTAAATTTTATTTTAGCTTTAAAATAAACCTTGCATCCATTGTTTGCTTTCTTGTTTCTAACTCACCTAAATTAATTAAGCAAAGCAAATTAACCATAGTTCAAAAATTTTACACAACCAAATCACTTGCATAAATAAACAACATAAAACTCACTTGAGATAAGGCATGACTAATATTTTATCACCTAGTGGATCACCTTACCCTTTCCTGGTTATCGTACTTGGATTTAATCACTGAGGGGATAATTAACATAGCTCTCTAGTTGAGTATAAACTTTGGTAATCGGTATATATTGGTTAAAAACCCAAATTGGTTGTAAGATCATAAAGTGAGGGGAGAAAACCATAAGTTACAAGCCATGTACTCAATCTAATATAGGATTCTTCTTGATCACCTAAACATAACCCAAAACCAAACATAGACTACCTTGTTTAGGACCTAATCATGCCAATTTCCTCTTCAGGATTTTCTAAGGCATAAGCCAAAAGAGAGATAAAAATAATCCTATGATTTAATGCACTATGAGTGAATAAATTATTCACCTTGAATATTTTTTATTTATTTTTGTTTGATGTGTGAGAATGTATCATCTTTTCTTACCTTCTTGTATGGTTCTCTCTCGTTAATAGCAAAAAGACCTAAAGGAACAAAACTTACCACAAAATAAACCATCACCAACTTCCACCTCTTCATCCATGGAACAAACTTTCAAACCCATAGGCTCCCCTTGCTCTCTAGGAAGTCCTACTTAGGTAGTCTTAAGAGATCCAAATTTTACCAATTTCTTAAATAATAACCATGCAGCCTTACAACACTACCTAAGAACCACATTTTACAAAATCTTAGTTTTGACCCCACCTATAGATTAACCTTATGGGATGTCTCTCCATTTGATGGGGAATACATCCACTACCATGATAACTAATCAACCTATAGTTTCCCAAACATTATCATCATCCAATAACTCCCTCAAAACTAACTTGCCAACATAAACTACTAATGCCCTAACAAGAGTGTCCACCTCTAACTCTACCCATATTCCTATAGTTACCTCTAATACATCAAATAATACTATAATTCTAAGCCTTGAGGTGTCCATACCCTCCATGTTACCACCAATCAACACAAAAGTCACCACCCTTCTATCAATCACTAACCCAACCACCACTCTAACCAAACATGCAAACTTTAGTTATCTTCATAACCCATAGGGGCATATGCCTACTACCCAACCACCTACCTCTATCTAACCATTAGCATCCACATACCAATATATCTTCCACCCAACCTCTAAGGACCACATACCAATACATGGAGTCATCTCAACCATCCACTAGTTATTCACACATTGCCCAACCTCAACAAAACATACCATATAACTACACATCCCAAAAACCTCAAGTAGATTTCATGAATTTTATCATGGATAAGATGACTACCCTTGATTCATTCATCTTAAGATCCCATAATCTCCTATCTTATGATCAAATTTTTAATGAGCCTATTCACCCTGCAGTCCCTATTAGACCTTACTTGACCAAATGGGAAATTCTAAAATTTACCAAGTTTAATAGTAAGGAATACCCTCAAAAACATTTAAGAGAATTTAGATATTCATGCTACTTTATTTCCCATGATGTTTCTCTTCTCCTCTATACCTTTCCTATGTCATTATCTGGACTAGCATTGGATTGGTATAGTGCCATACCCAAACATTCCATCCTCTCTTTCACCCAATTAGTATAAAACTTCTTGGATCACTTTTTGATCAATATATCCAAGAAAGTTTCTATTACCAACCTCTACTCCATTCAAAAATTCAAAGATGAATCTATTACTAATTTTATGGCTCATTGGAAGAGCCTAATCAACCGAATTTCCTTTTTATTACCTCAACTTGAGCTTATAAATCTCTTCACCTGTGCATGTGCAATACATATTTCATCCACATTATGTGTCAAAATATTTTGTACCTTTGATGAAGCTTTTACCATGGATCACAAAGTAAAAAATAGAGCCACTGATGGATGAAGGTTAAAGTTGAAAATTAAGAACCCAACTTACAAACCCAATGAGCCCTTTTCTTCCAAACTAATCAACCAAACTAATCCCAAAACTAAAAAAAAACTAACCACCAATGCCATTGTCTTCAAAGCCATACCACCACCATCTACCAGCTAATAGAACCCAAGGAACCAAACCTTTAACTCCTTTAATTATTCAAACCAAAACCAAAGGAACCAAATTTCGAATAATCATAAGCAATTAACTCTAATTAGGGAGTGTTATCCTTCCCTTTTGAAAAAGTTTCTAAAAGTTAAGATCATCCAACTTCCATGAATTAAACCACCCCAATAGTTTGATGCTTATCACCCAATACCAGGTTGGTATAATGAGAATGACCATTATGTCTTTCATTGAATCATAGGACATGACATCAATAGGTGTAACACCTTCAAATACATTGTCTAATCCCTCATTGACAAGGGGGAGCTTACATTATACAATCCCAATGTACCACCAAACCAAGCTCTTGACATATTCTACAAGCCCTTCCCTAATCATGCTCCTTATACCCCTTATCATGATAATAAACCAAACCCATCTCATGAGGTACATACTATTAACGTGGGTACTGATGAACCCATTGTTGAAGAAAACATTATCTCAACTACCTTTTTCCCCATTACCCTAATAGAAGGGAAGAAACTACCTTCTATTCCTTTAGACACCCAAATAAAGGATGCCTTATTACCCACACCTCCATTGGAGGATACCACACCTACCTCCCCTATTATAAAACCATCCACTCCCTCTTTGGAAGCTATCTCATAAGAGAAGATAACTCCATCCACCAAACCTCTAATTTTGGAACCTTTTGTCAAAGGTCAAGACAAAGGTAAGGGAACCAAACTAGAAATTCTAACCCCTTCTTTGGTAGACTGACCTAACCCTTCTAAACCAAATAAAATCTCCACCCAATCAAACAAAACCTCCTCTAAATTAATTGACCCTTAAAAACCTAAACCCACCAAGACAACTAAAGTGATCAAATCCCCTCCAAAACCAACAACTAAAAAAACCAAAGAAGTAAAACCACCAAAACCCCAAATTTTACCTCCCTCAACCTTTCCCTCCATTTTGGGTCCTCATCCCTATACCTTTAACATTAATTCCATAAGTTTTACAAAAATCCCACCACCTTTGTTGGTCACACCTTCATACTTGATTTCTAAGACACTTTTCCTCACTACATTGACAATTCCTAAGTTACCTACCTTTCCCTCCTCTACCTCTATCTCATCAACCATATTTCCAAGCCAAAACCATCAACCAAGAATACCACTTTACCCAAGACACCTACCACCAAACCTACATCCACACAACCTTCTACTTTAACACCCAAAATAAAAACTACTAAACCTCTACCACCTTTAGCCAAATCTTACTTAACCATTATTTAGTGGTTATTACAAACTTCATCCTTAATCTTACCACCATTCAAACCCTTTAACCCTTCATGTACCAAACCCTCTTGGTTCAATGATAACTTGATATGTGCATACCATATGACACTAGGACATGACACAAAAAACTATAAAGCTTTCCAAACACTTGTTCATAGCCTATATGAAGATGATGATATATTATCATAAAAACTTCCTTCATCACCATTTCCAATCCAACAACTAACTCAAACCATCCATTCTTCAATCTCACCGAAAATTAAAGAGGGGGAACCAAAGTAACCACCTAATCTAGAAAACCCCCTTATCCACACTATTTACATGATTACCTAATCGTAGGTCCAACAGAAGGATAAAGGGAAGGCCAAGGCATCTATTCTTTGGACTTAACCTACCTTAAACTCCCAAGTAAACAATACTTGACCATCTTTATCTTTAAACAAACCCAATATGTCTATCTTAGGTTTATCCCCATATAACCCTCCATACCCTAACCCATATATAATATCAATTCAAAAAGCTATCCTCAAGAAGCTTCACCAAACTCTAGAAAAAAATGAGCTTATATGAGTTAGTCTCTACCTCCCCCCATCACTACTAAGCATTCATAGAAGCCTTGAAATCCATTTCGGTCCAACCTAATGACCCTCAACCTCTCACCACCTTTATTGGGGTCCCTCAAACATCCAACCTTGTCACCTTTAAAGATTTATAAATACCTTCTATTCATCTAGAGGATCCTAATCCCCCCTCTTCATTAGGACATACATTAATCAAACCCACATCAAAAGGGTGATGATTAATGGAGGAGCCAACATCAATATTATCTCATCTCATGCTTATGACTAGTTGCACTTAGCCATGAATTTCATGTCTAAAAGCACATTGGTCTTTTATTATTTTAATGATACCATAGCTACTATCTTGGGCACAGTCATCCTCATTATCTATGTAGGGCCCCATATCATTCTCAAACTTTTTTATGTTGTGAAAAGAGAATTCTAATACAATGTTTTACTCAGGTGCCCTTAGATTCATTCCATGAGTGGCATCCCTTCCACCTTACATCAATGTGTCAAATTTGGACATGAGGGGAAAGTTTTGACTATCCAAGCTGACCCTAGTCCTTTCACATCTTCAACTTTGACATATCAGCCTAATGACATCCTCCTTCCTCCTTCATCTACCTCACAACCATCTGTGAATGACACAACCCCACCAACCAAAACTTATAACACATCCACACCAAATGTTGATGAATCTTCTACTAGCTCATCTATCACTTCTTCCTAAATTCCTTTAGATAACCCCATGGTAGCCACATTCTAGTGCCTTTCCCTTAGGGAATATAGACTCTTATCGTTGGATGCCTTCTCTAATCCCTACGAATATGGGAATCTCAAGCATGACCCTTATTATGACCCTAACATTGGAACCATCATCCCCTTTGGGCATCCTAACCATCAAACAAATTTTATTTATGGGGGACTTAATCGACCACTTCTAGCCCCTACCATTACTTCATCCATCTGACCATTTACCTCTAACTTTTCCTATCTTAGCAAACTAGAGTTCATGAAGTTGTATCTTTATAGATGTGCTTGGAAAGGATTTGGTCTTAGTCATTATGAACAAGGGCCTCATGAGTAACCCCATATAAAAAAATTTCAACCTCATGAGTCATTTATTCTTGGGTATGAAACACTTGAAGAACCCACCAATTCACCCAAACCCATTTCCACCATGGAGGAAAATAACCCATCCTCACCAACCCAACCACTTTCCCTAGCTGAAGATCCTGACATCATCCCTCCTAAATTTTTTTTAGTAAATACCATTAGTTTAGGTCCTCTCATTTACCAAAAAGGTGTCCAAACTAAATTCCTTCCCCTCATGCACCCTAAAATGGTAAAAAATGATTCTCCTACCATCAACACTATCCAACATCAAGATGATGATTCCATTATTACCTACCTCTATGTGGGGGATTCTTTAATCCATAAATACCTTCCTCTTGAAGCCTTGACCATGTCAAATGAATCCACCATATATATCAACTTGGGAACCCTATATAATTCCCACATTGTCAAATTGGACCAATCACTGAATGCCAAAGAAATTTTGGACTTCTCTTTTCTCCAAGACTACAAAATAGCATTCATTTGGTCTTATAGTGATATGTTTAGTATTGACCCCACCATTGGTACCCATAACATAGTCACTCATCATGATGCCAAGCTTATTAAACAAAAACTTTGATGCATGCATCTTTGCATAGCCCTTCTCATCAAAGAAGAGATTTAGTGTCTCCTTTATGTAAACTTCATTCAACCCATTGACTAAACCCAATGGATCTCAAATATTTTACCTATCACCAATATCACTAGGGGTCTCTATATTTATGTGTACTTTCATGATCTTAACCTTACCTGCCCTAAGGATGACTTTCCTCTACCTATCATTGACCATCTTGTTGATCTCACAATCAGCTATGAGATGTTATCTCTCATGGATAGGTTTTTGGGCTATACTCGGATCTTGATTTCTCCTTAAGATCAATATAAAACTACCTTTACCACCCCTTGGGGGAACTTTTTCTATAGAGTCATGCCTTTCATGTTAAATAATGTTGGTGTAACCTACCAACATGCCATGACTTTTATCTTCCATTATATCATCCATAAGATTGTAAAAAACTATGTGGATGAACTTCTCAAGAAATCCAAACTCTAAATAGATCACTTGATTGTTCTTAAAATCATATTTGAATGCCTCATCCATTATCATGTTTGCTTTAATCCCAAGAAATGTATTTTTAGGGTCATTTTAGGAAATCTTCTTGGATTTATCATCTCTCTTCATGGAATCGATGTAAACCCTACTAAAGTTAGAGAAATTTTAGACATGCCTCCTCCAACCAACCTTAAAAAGCTCTGTAACCTATAGGGAAAAATTTAATCCATTCATCATTTCATTTCCCAACTCTTAGACTAGTGCCAACCTTTCCATCAACTTCTAAGGAAGGATGTCTATTTAAAATGGAATGGTGATTGTCAAAAGGCATTTGATTCTCTCAAATAATACTTTTTATCACCACCTATTCTCACCCTTCCTAAGGATTACAACCCCTTTTACCTATATATCTCTATCATTGATCATTCCCTATGGTAAATGTTGGCTCACCAAGATGAATAACACAAATAGAAAGCCGTATACCATATTATCCACATGCTTGTATAATATGACACTCATTATACACATATCAAGAAAATATTCTTAGAATTAACCTTCATGGCCACCAAAATTCACCACTACCTTCTTAACCATAAAACCTATGTCATCACTAATACTGACCAACTCAAGTACATGCACTATAAACCATACCAAATTTAGCATATGGCTAGGTGGTTCATGCTTCTAGTTGAATTAGACCTTGAATTTCCCCAATAGAATTCAATTAAAGGGTAGATCATTGTTGACCAATTGGATAAAGATCCTTTACCAAATTATTAATCACCTCCTCTTGCCTTTCTAGATGAAGCTATCATGATTCCTTTTCAATAGGATGGCATAACCTACAAAATGACCATCTTCCTCTATGGCTCAAAGTGATAATAAGGAGGGGGTGATGGAGTTATTCTCATTCCTCTTGATGGTAAACCCATTCCTCTCTTCTTCAAACTTCACTTTGAATGTACCAATAATATGGTTGAGTATGAAGCCCTAGTGATAGGTCTCCAAACTACTCTAGCCTTGGGAACTAAGATAATCCATATCTTTTGTGATTCGTAGCTCTTGGTTAACCAAGTCAATGGATACTATCAATGTAATAATGATGTCTTGTAAAAATATAAACTTTTAGTTTATCAAATCTTAACATCATTTGAACATTACCTGGTCTAATATGTTCCTTGATCTAATAATAAATTCTTAGATACAATAGCTTGCCTTGATTCTTAGATCCCTTCTTAGCCTTCTAATTCAAAAATTCTTATCACCATTCATCATTTTACCACTCCCTCCTATAACCAATCTGATATCCTTACCATTTTTAGTGTGGAGGAATCGTCACTTGACATTTGGTATGACCAAACTCTTCACTACCTTAACCTAGGCATTATTCCTCCTAACCTCTCTAGGAATGCCTGAAAAGCCTTTGTTTAGAGTACTTATCATTACACCATCCTAGGGGGGATCCTTTACAAACATGGTTTTGATGATCTCTTTCTTTATTGCCTATGTAAACATCAAACTTCCTTTTCAATCAAGGAGACACATGAAGGGATCTATGGGGGACACTATTGGATGGTCATTAAATGTATCCTTTTCCTTAGATACTATTGGCCCATCCTTAAAAAATACTATTGTGATTATGTAAAAAAGTGTGTAAAATGTCAATATCATGTTAATTTACATCACGTGCTAGTCAATAGCCTCTAGGTATCTAAGGACTTATAGCTTTTCTCTCAATGGGGGCTCAACCTCATTGGGAAAATTAGCTTAGAGCCTACATCATTACCCATAATTATGGATTAGGAGCTTATCACTCATCCTCTTTTGAAGGAAAACTAGAACTTGAGACCCTCAATTCTTTGCATGTACGTTCATTTTTATATTAAAGAAGGATCAAGCTAATTCTTTTTTTCTAACTTAAGCTCATCCCTTGATTATGATATTTTAACCTTCACCCATCTTTCTCCTCTCCTTTTGAGGATAATTTATTACAATATAGAACCATGTGATTATCCATCATAGTCATAGCCTAATCTTAAATGTGGGTATCATGGCTCTACCCATAGCATGGTTCTTATGGATAATTTTCATTTCTTACGAGATGGAATCCCATTTTTAGTGTCTCTCAAAACCGTAACCTTTCACATACCATTGACCTTCTTGTCTTAAATTTTTTCCCTCATAAAGGTATACCTTTGAACCTAATTAGACTTGTCCTTGTCTAAAAACATTTCATCCAAAAACCATTTGGATACCAAAATATTACTTCCATCACTATCTTAAGCACTGTAGACTATTCCCTTGAAGGAAAACTACCTAAAAACAAAATAAAAATTTCCAAATTTAAGGTAGACTACTCTCTTTAAGGATAGCTATCAAGAACATTAAATAAAACCAATAATATTAGACCACTCACTTGAAGGATGGCTAAGTTAACTTTGTCAAAAGTAGAGAAATTTACTAGAAGCTTCTTGCATTGATCAGATTCCCATATATAACAATAAAGTAAAAGACCCACTATCACAACAAATTCTAAATCTATAATCAGCTCTAAAATAACATAATAAGTTGGAAACCACAATCGGTTTTCACATATGGACTTCTCGCATTGATTAGTATACATCTAAAATAAGACATGGACTTGTCAGTTACTATCCTTACATCACCTATAGAAGGGGAAAACTAATTCACATGAGGTTATCATACATATCAACCATTACCATTCACACCACCTATCACCCGTCTTCCCTTTAGACTATTTATAAATCAAGGGATTTAGAGCTTACTTAACACCATATAATTAATAAACATTTTTTATCACCTAATAACCATTCATGCACATTATTTTAAGGGCTTATATTCATTAATCCAATCCCACTTTAGTTTTTTTTTTTGTCCTTATAAAAAACAAATCACCATTCCCTGTTCTTATCTTAATATTCTTCACTAATTTTTTCATCATGCCTTTGATGATCCCATGTTGCAACAATAATAATCATTCTTTTTACATTATGTAAGAATACAACAACTATAAACATATCACTCATAACCATAACCATAACCATAACATTTGATCAGTAATATCCACACATTTTATACATGTTTACAACAAATTATGTAATATTTTATTTAGGGTGCAAGGAGTTGCATGTTACATACATAGTCATTAGATTACACACACATTGCCTAGAGTACATGCATACATTATTTACCTACTTAATAATTAGACTGATTATCTAGTGACTCTAGTTTTGTGTTTAGTCATCCTTCTAATTGATTACTCCCTAAAGTAACATCTATAGCATTCCCTATCTCAAAAAATTCTAAAGGGTATACTATGTTCTCCTCTCCCATATTCATCCCCATATGATGAGAATCATATTTTTCTTTCGGTCTTCTATACTACTTGCCTATTACAATCATTGTATCCCTCTGCTCTAGTTTTTTTGCTCACATAGGTACCACTAATTTTTTCCTTAGTGTGCCTTCCCTTAGATAGTGAGGGTTCCCTCTATAGACAGGTCGACAATCATGTTCTCTAGCCCTACATCTTACATAGTGAAATTCTCATGTTCTTCACTACTACAGAGGTAAGAGTACAAGCTCAAGGTCAAGCCATGGATGCCTTTCCCCTTGTTATTGATCTAAAAATGCTTCCATTATCTCCATTACATGTTGTAGGATTTGATAGATTTGAACATTCACCATATTTATTATTTTGGGTTGCAAGGGTTGATGATTATATCAAGTATTTTTCCCATTGTTTTCCATATTCACTCTTATGTAGTTATTTGCACTCTCTATGACCTATAAAACCCAATAACTCAATAATAGACGTTCATCCTTATCATGATTCTTTAAATAGAATACCTAACCATTCTTCCACTTTGACATGGTTCTCCATTCCACCAACTAAAAAGGTCATATGATGTCATTGATTCCCTTTAATAGTCTTCCCACTTGAAATGATCATGTCTATTTACCTTTTCATATGGACACATTACACTCAATCTGATTGGTCATCTCAATAAATCCATTATACACCATCATGATATATTATTGTTTCCCTTATCATCTGATCTACATCTAATTTCTTTCCTTCCTTTGTCATCTTCAAATCCTTGTAGGCCTTATATTCATTTGTGTCATTTTTACCTTTATCCTAGTTGACATAAATTGGCTTCTAACCATGGGCCATTGTAATAATCATGCCTTCACAATTACCACTATTGTTGGTGGTGGTATCTCTTAAATGCTTACCACTATAAAAAAATCCTCCATCAGAGGTAGGCCACCATGAATTCATGATAATACATTCACCTTCCTATCCCTTTTACCCTCCTTTTACTACCATCCCATTGCCACAAGCTCTGAATGTTAGACCCTAACCATTAGTAGTGCTTGCTCAAATATGGTAGTCTTTTCTTTTGTGCCAACTAAGATTTCATCTATGGTAGGGGAACGATCTCCTTTTACAACTATATAACCAATATCCTAAAGCACATAGCTCCCTTATATCAAGACCTCTTCTAAGTAGAACCCCAATTCATTGGTTCCAAATAATTAGGACTACAAACATGGCCACCATTATTATATCCTACCCATGTAACTCTTGGGTTAGGCAAGGTCCATCCTCTATTTCTCACTATGCTGATAAATTCATTACTTATAGAATATACTTAGCCATAAAATAAATTATTTATAGGTTATCACTTTTCTATTGCCTTTTAAAATCAGCTCATAGTCGTGATGAACCTTGGCCAAGCTAACTATGCAAATCCTGATAGAACCCCACCTCCTAAAATATGGCTCATAGTGGTAGATGCTACCTCTAGGATTATACCCTCACATAATTTTAGAAGGTGCAACCTCCTCATAAAGGCATCTCTTCTATGGATTATCTCCATTGAAGGTCATTTTTGGTGTTTAGCATTGTGTTCCCTTCTTCTTTATCCTACCTTACCCATCCATGTCTCTCATCCTACTCAATGTGGGATCATTATGGTAACTATTCACCAATCTACACCATGTACTTTCACTAACACCTTCACCAAAACCCAAAACCATCATTTTAAAACACCTTCTCCATCCTCCCAAACCAACTCATGTGGTCCATTGAATTGGGGCAGCCAATTTGAGCACCACTCACCCAACCCTTGATGAACTACATTAGCCTGATGTCCATGGACTATGTGGGTTGCTTCACTTCTAAGGGTTGCTTGACCACTAACAACTAATTCCCATCCCCTTTTTCTTATCACTCATTTTCATTGCTAACAACACCCTCTTTCTTAGGGAATCCTAAATCAAGGAAGCTTTGAATTATATCTTAAGTGTCCTTATTTTTTAACACCATCTAATTCTTCTTCTTAGTTTTTCCCCAATTGTTGGGAGAACTACATCATCTTGAGGTATTTTTGGACTATGTAGGTAGTGATTGGTTACTAAGGTCAGCTCGATTGCATCATTTATTTTTTTCCCTCCTAAAATCTCATCCTCCACTTCCTTACCTATACCATCACCACCTCCATTCCTTCAGCTTCTCAATCTCTATTAACCACTTTTCTATCTTGTCAATCTATTTTAATGCAAGGGTTGAAAGCCTTCATCATTGGCCCCTCTTATTTCCCATAAAGCCACCACCTACTCTACATAACTAGCCTCTCCATCACCTTTCTTCATGCATACTTCATATCTCACTCCCTCACCCACTTTTCATGTTTTTAGTCTCTCTCTCCACTTATTACCAACCTTTCCCTTTATCCCCTTTATCTTTTTTCACTATGGTTATCATCTCTCCTCAACCTTGGTTATTTTTTGTACCCTCTTTATCACTCT
This sequence comes from Torreya grandis, assembly GCA_037957365.1. NCBI lineage: Eukaryota > Viridiplantae > Streptophyta > Pinopsida > Cupressales > Taxaceae > Torreya > Torreya grandis. The sequence continues at coordinate 8,016 of JARHVA010001034.1, read as the reverse complement.
CTTTTCCTCACCAAATCCACATCATAATATGCATATTGTAAGCCTTTTTTTTCTTCTATTATTCTTATTTTTCTTTACATATACCACCATTATCTATCATTTCACCATTCTTCCCATCGTACCCATTTTCCATTCTTCTTATTTTATTTTTTTCCATCCTTTTTTCTTCTTTTTTTTCCACCATAACTAGTTTATACCTAGGTATTTATCCCTTTAGAAGCATTCCATAATTACCTCCTTTCTTCTTCTCAGTTCTTTCCTTTTGCCTTTTGCATTCCCCTTTTCCTCTTTTCATCTCAGTACTCAATTGTCTTTTGCATCTATGTGAGTATATGTGCTTTGTATCCCTACTTAAATTCTTCCTTGTTATTATTATCATCCCTAATCTTCATCCCTTATTTTCACCTCATTCCCTTTCATTTCATTCCCTTATTTCTTCACAAGATCACCCTTTTTTTCCTTTTCAACCTCTTCTAACAAGCTAATTGATGCCTACCTTCTCTCTTCACCTTCTTACCCACCCATCCTTCACTTCCCCTTTTTTTTATTAAACCCTTTCCCATTTCCATCCCATTCTCATCTCCAAAACCACCATTTGCATTGCTTTGTTACCTATCGTCATCCATGCTTACTTGTTCAAAATACCACCTGCATCTTTATTCTCTTATCATCCTTTTTATGTCCTCATTTCACTCCTTTTTCCTCCTATTTCCTTTCTTCCATTTATTTACTTATTTTTCATTTTCATCACCAAACTATTTTCTCCTTGGTCTATTTTTAGACTTATTTTCAAACCCTTCATTGCCTCCCATATTTCCCATCCTCCCCTTACCCTTCATGATTATTACACTTCTCTCCCCATCCTTTTCAATTCTCTAATCTATCATTCTTTAGTTCATCACTCACCCCCCCATCTTTTAACTCTTATTTTTCTTCTCTTTTCTCTATTTCATTTCATTTTTTTCATCTCCCTTAATGATACTCCTTGTTCTTATTGAACTTCCTTTATTTTCTCTTATATGTCCATGCCTGGCTCCTTCCATCCTTCTACACCTTCATCTTTATCTATGACCTCATTTTTTTCTCTACCTATATCTTCATTCCTCTCCCATTCCACCTTCACCTCATCCCTTGTTGGATTTCCATTATTTTCTCCAATTTAACCTCCACCTCTTTAGAGTGTGATCACTAGTTGTGTCACTTCTTCATAAATCTCCTTGTCTTCTTCCTTGTGTCCTCCATGCCCTTACTTTAATGCATGAAATCCACAACCTACTTCCTCATTTAATTAATATTATTATTTTCCTCACTTCATATTATTAAACCCCTCAAATTCTTTCTCTAATTCTCTCAAAACTCAATTATTACTTATTTTGGGGCCCCATTGGCTCAAGGGTCAAGGGTTTAAATTGTGGAGTATGCACAATATCAGCTTATTTGGATGGTGATGAAAGAACCTATCAGATCACCCAAATAATTTTAGTGCTAGATTTTCTAAATCTTGGTAAAACATATTTCTCCATTTTATTTATTTTAAGAAGGTGGTAGAAATTTCATGCTTAAACCTACTTATCCATGCTTATAGATTCCTTTTGCATCATTGATGTAATCATCTAATTACATCCTAGGTAATCTCATCCACCATTTATACCACACCCATAAAAAAACTATTTGATATCCATATTTTCCACCCTTTAGAGATTCCCTTTCTTTAATGTCCTTCAACCAGACCTAACTACATGATATCAAATTAGGACAACCAAGTTAAACAACACTCGCTACCTTAGAAGAACTACATTAGGTTTAAAGTTCATTTTGGACATTATGTATATAGAAATATGTAGGTAGTGTCCACTTTCCTAAGGCATATGGAGTCTGCTCGGCCACCCCATTCTAACTAACTATCCCACTTGCCTATGCCCACCTCAACATTGGCCCTTTTTGACATGACCTCTTTGCATGTTTTACAATAAATTTGCATGATCTTTAAACTGAACTAACCCATTTTTCCAATTTTGACCATTTAAACACTAAACTACCTCATGCACAATTTAATAACTTGTGTTGTTTAGCAGGAACACTTCCTCCCCTGGATACCTAAAAATGATATGGACCTTGTCTAGATGGCTTGATGGGAATGACCTGATCTATTATGACCTAATCTGTTATGACTAGTTACCCTCTCTTGTCTTTATATAACTTGACCTTATTATTACCAATATTGGTAGCTTTAGTATTTTTTCAATTTTAAATATCATGCTTAGTCATGTTTTTCACACCCATTGGCATTTCACATGCCTAGATACCTTGTGTCACTACCTAGTGCCTCCCCACCAACTGCTTATCAAACCTACACTTGATTCAACCTTTCCTCATCAAATTTTAGTTTAAGGGGGAACACATCCTCATATAATTAGAGCACTCTAACCTTCAACAAATTTTATTTTTTATTTTATTTTTATAGCTTGTTAATTTAAAGTCATGTAACAAAAAGGGAAAAATGTAGACACTATAAAACTACACACTTGTAGTTTTCAATGACTAAATGACTCGAGAACCCCTAAATACATCCTAAACCTTATCAAACCTTAAAAACCCCATATTAACCAAACAAAATCACTGTTATCCTAGTCACATAATATTATTTTAAATCACTATTTGAAAGTACTATTAAAAAGAACTATTCACTATCACTATTAACTATGTGACCCACTATCACTATTCATGATGACATGGTATATGACATGGAATTTGACATGGTATGTGACATGGTAAGTTACATGGATTATAATTGAGGTGGATATATGTGGGACATCATACCCCACTTGGGACCCTTTCCCAAAGTGCCTAATGACCTCATTTAAGCATCAAAGGGCCTCCCATTGAAATATGGCAAATTTCCTCTTAGGAGGCCATCTTTCAACATGTATTTTTCATTCACACATTAAAGTGGCTTTGAAAATTATATACATCCCTATTTAATGCTTTGGGAGAGATAAAGGTCACCCATTTTTGACTTCTTAACCCAAATAGGAGACTCACCAACCCAAATGGGAATCCCCACCAACCTCATCTTTGACTATTCATACACTACATGGAAAATGGTTCCAAATTTGGTGTGCCACCTCTTTAAGTTTTTTTATGAAGATAAGAAAGAGTGGTGAAAAAGTATTTAAGCCTCATTCAAACCCATATGCATGGTTTCCCATTCAAAATTGAACCCATGTACAAGGTGGGAGACTCACCAACCCAAATGGGAATCCCTACCAACCTCATCTTTGAATAATTAATGAAACACATGATAAATGGTGCCATATTTCACTATTCCATTCTTTTGGCATGTTTCTTAACATCAAATTCTATAAATTCCCCCCCCCCCCCCACCTCGTTCACCCAAGGTTAAGTTGCAAGTTAGTCTTTGGTCATTAACATCTTGTTTCAGGTCTTTGGAGGAGGTTATTTTGGAACTCATCCAAATCTTAGAGGAAAATATAATTAAACAATTAAACTCTAAAAAAATCATCAAATATCTTCAACAAGCCAATCTTCATCAAGAAACATCTTCAAGCATTGAGGTAATCTTATTTAGTTATCTTAATTTATTTATTCCTTCTGCTTTGACCTTCTTCTTTCACTTGCTTCCTAAATCACCCTCTTGTCATTTTATCCTCTTACCCATATTACTTTACTCTCTTGATCACCATTTACCCCTTTTACTTCTTGGCCTCATTTTGACCATTTGCCCCTTTGCCTTCTTGGCCTCATTTTGACCATTTCCCCCTTTGCCTTCTTAGTCCTCTTTTTGATCATTTATCCCTCTTGTTTTATTGAAAAAATTTATTTTCAAAATTTAAACCATTTCCAAAACCCAAAAAAATAATTCTTTGTACCTTTATTAAACTAATCTAAACCAAAAACCACAACTTTGTTTTAGCCAATTTTCAGCATTAACATTATTTAAACTAGTTACTTTATTTTACCCATCTAAGTAAAGAATTTAGTTTTATTAATTGATTTTTTATTATTTACTATTATTAGTTGAATTTTTATATCATTTTATGAAAATATTTCCATTTTTATTTACCAAATTAAGTGTTTAAAGAAGGTAGATTGACAACCTCCTAGAAATCTTTCGCTTCTAGGATCTAGCTCACGCTAGGTAATCCACCCAACTATTGTCTAACAAACAAGTTTTTAGTAGTGATTTATAATTTTAGGTAATTATTACCTAGACAAATAGGATTTATCACAAATTTTGGATTCAAAACATGTGCATTTAATAGGTATTCTGCCACACACCCTTCTCGACTAGTTTCTTCTTTTCACACTTAAGAAAAAGCAAAAATTAGATAGAAATAATAGTTTCCAAAACCAATAAAAATCATAATATAATTAAAAAATATAATTATTAAAAATTTTATATGGTGAGGATAATTCATAGATAAATAATATAAATTTATCTTGTTCATTCAATGAACAAGAACCAAAGAAAATGTAACGAGGTTTACAAACTATGAATATTCATTATTTATAGAGTATGCATGACTATTCAACTTCTTGTCTCTTCATTTTTAATTCATTTAACTCCTATTAAATGGTAAAATTTCAATTTATTATATCTAATTAATTACATTAATGATTATAAAATATACATAGTTTGTCACATTTACAACTATACAAAATGCTCAAAAACTACCATTTGTGATCCCCTACTAGTAGTTTTGGATATTTTTGATGAATTTATTATAATAAATAGGTTGTGATATGAGGTTGATAAGATGATGATTAAGGTGGGTTATGGGTGACATATATTTTAAACCCTCCACTAATATTTTTGAGGTTTATTGGTCATTTTAAAATTTTAATTTTAATTTTAAATAAATTGGCTGAAACTAGTTGATTGTATGTGATTTAGAATGTACATCATCACTTGAGTTGTATTAGGTTCACATTTATTGGTTTTAGCTATTTAGTTTAATGTTTAATAGAATGAGAATCTTGTGTAACATTAGATATGGAATTAGTATTTGTGTTTTTTAGTACTTTGAGTATGAGAACCAAAGGTAGCACTAGTCATGCTCAATATTATGTTAGGTATGATTCAAAAATATGGTTTGGATGAGATTGTTAATATACCTACATTAAGTCATGAATTTAGATTGGAAGTAATCCATGAAAAATTAGTTACAATAAGAGCATGAATGTATTATTTGGATTCTACTAAATTTTTGGGATTCTCTTGAATAAATAATTTTGTTTTAGTAAAAGTAATCATATAGTCTTCTACATCACACTCATAATCATATCCTTCATGGGGTTTTTATTTCTATCTCTATATCTTGGGTTTATAGTAGGGTTAAGAATAATAAACCCTTTTTAATTCATATCCATATTTTAATCATCAAAAGGACTTTCTGAAACAACCCTAATTTTTTTTGAAGTTATCTATCAAAGTAAACAATATAACACCAAAAGGTCCCACTACATAACATAAATGTATTGCAATTCATCAAGTCAAAAACACTACATAAAGTACTAGTAACTAATAACCAACATCCCATTTATCCTAAAGGGATAAGGTTGTGATGAAGAGCATATCCAAGAATGTTCAGTTATCTAATTGCCATAAAATAAAATAGGATATGATAAAAGTGCAATACCTAAACATATAATTTAAATGACTAAACATAAAGGTCCATCTCACTAAATTTATTTAAAAATTATTATCACATCAAGAGATCAGCAAGTGGATATCTCTAACCTACTACTAAAACCAACATGGCATAGGCATAAGAGTCCCAGACCCTTTTGGAAATCACCTACACAAGGACTTACCCCTATTGATATCTATACCCTAATCCAATGTCTTTTAAAAAAATTACACCTTTGATCCCTAAATAGATGAAGGCCACACACATAGGATGTGAATCCATGAAGAGAGAATTAATTTTTTAAAAAATAGATGAGGTACAATTTTCTAAACTCAAGGTGGGTGACATAATATCCATGATCCCCCTAATGAAAAACCTATAATTGGTTTTTATAAAACAATCACTCCACGTGATACAAGAATTCTACCCTATGAGCCAACCATAGGGGTTTATACCTGAATGTTGCTTACTCAACATTTAGTTCACACATGTTTTTATTATAAAACATAGGTGTTCATGATATATAAATAACATGCATATGACCATCCAAGAGTTTATTACTTATTTAGTCTTAGGCATTGTCTTGTGTGCTTTTTAAGGAAGATTATAAATTATTAACTCCTTACCAAGGTGGTTTATTAAATCATATAACCAAGTGAAATCATTAAGGTTCCCGTAGATTATTAAATCCTTAACCAAATTTTATAATTACTTGTATATTTAATGAACATATAGAAGGTATACCAGGAATCCACTGACAAAGATAATCTTAATCCTTAAGCACACACATAACAAGTGTAACCAATGATTATCTATTCTCATATAATAATTAATAACAATTTATCCATTTATAATAATAAGAGTTGAATTTAAATATCTAAATTATTAGCCTTTTAGGAAACATGACATATGTCTAAACCACCATAATTCCATTAATAGTAAAATCCATAGTTCATAAGGTGGGATCCCATATGAAGGTCATTAATGTGGTTTTAATTCATTTCTTAAGCAATAAAATTAACAAATTTAAATTATATTACAACCAATTTAAGGAAATGGCATAAGAAGCATAAAGCATAAGATTTCATAAATTCATTAAGTAAGCCCACTTATTTTTCATTATTACATCAAGTGGAATAACATTGAACAACTAATAATTGATTATTCTTTCAATGGCCCATATGGTTTACATCAATATTTGTCACACCAATAAATACCTTAATCATCAATGACTAATTAAAAATTCAATACTTATGATATTTCCCATTATTCCCACCATTGGAGATCATAACTATTTTCACAAATGATGGTAAACTCCTTGAATCATATGTATTATGACTATTTATAACATAACTATCCATTTTAACAAGAGATATAAGTCACCACTTGCTTATCTATAGCATAATGTTATTGAATGCCAAATGAAGAAACAATGGAATTACATACATGGTTTCAAGTTTTTGTTCATATTTATCTAATTCATCTTGTAAACCACAAGAAAAATTCCAACACTATATCACAAGGAGTGAATAATAATAATTCACTTAAGTAGTAATAAATGATGTTAAGTAGTTTAATAATGAGATTTCAAATCCATGATTGTAAAATATCTAAGAACTTTTATTTTGAGATAAATTTCCACACAAGATAATAATGATATAATTTTTTAATTCAAGATTAATGATATTATCATTTTAGTTGTTCCAGATATCTTTATTATTTTATGCCTACTTACATCAATAGGTATATCATTTTCTCGTGTATTCAAAACAACATATAAGGATCAAGAATCACATCATGCATTCAAATTCCATTACTAATCATACAAAAATTATATCCCAATATAATTTCATACCAAGTAAATAAATTTAATTGGTTAACAATACAAGAATAAGGCAACTAGCATCAAGGATATCATAATGTCTACATCTTGTCCAATAATTTTCTTTTCTAATATAACAATATTATAGCTAGCATAAGGTAATAAAATAAACTATAACATAAAATGAGTAATCAGCTACAATCCATATTCCAACAACATATGTCAATAGTCATGACAAAAGGGAGCTATCACATGTAAATACAAGTGCCATAGTAAAGCAGGCAAACACTATAAGTTGGAAACCCATCAAAACTAGTTGTATGAGTCCTCTATCATTGGTCCTTACCACCCCACCTATCATCTTGTTGGAGGGTTTTAGTAACCAAGTACTCAAGCAAGGTAAGGCTATACACATAATATTGAGCCACCAATAAAGACTTATTAAACCTTTGACAAGGATAAGGGGAGTAATACAACCAACACAGAACCACAACACTCAACCCAAGGGCTTATCTAAACATGAAAAAATTGAATATAAGGTTT
>JARHVA010001033.1:3665000-4016034 GCA_037957365.1 Torreya grandis | reverse complement strand
AGATATGAGTACTCAAAGATGCCCCATCAAGCTCTTTTCTCCATTTACATAGGTTTGAGTTGTTCTAAAGTCCAAAAATGACCTTGTTCATGGCTTACCCTATATAAAAATAGATTTTACACCTCTATTATTATCCCATAAACATGTTACAATCAGTTTTAAATCTCACTTATAAGTTATAAGTGAAAGTGACCTCTTGTTTGGATTTAGGCCTAAACCTTGCCTACATAAGCTTGACAACATACTTGATGATTTATACCATTTTTTGATATTTTCCCTTATTATAAAGGTTACTCATGTTTTTTTAGGTATTTAATAACATGATAAACCTCCTTTAAAGGTTAAAACAATTTTTTGGCTGACCTTTTCACCCTCCTTCAAAACCTGATAGTTTGTACTCAAGGGAAGTGCCCTCTATCTGAGACAAAATAAAGGGAACTTCCCCTATTATCTCAAACCAAAATAATATTTCAGGGTATTACTAAAGTTTTTAGGACCTCTCACACAAAATTTTCATCCTTATATTTGGTCATTTGACCCTCCAAACTCTCCAAAACCCAAAACAGACTCCTAGAAGGTAGACTATATGCAGGGTTTGGGGGATAGACTATGTGATGCATCATTAGAGCCGCTCTCTTTGTTATATGTTTATTATGATAGATAAATTTGAACATAATGGAGGTTTTTTCATTTTATCTCATCATTCCAATCCTCCAGATGCTCCTTATGCTCCTGCCTAGTCTAGACTGTATATCACTTTTGACTATGTTTTGCTCCAAGGTAGCATACATGTAGGTGAACTTTGCATGGTTTTAAGCCTAGGTATAGTGATTAAATAATTTCCAAAGATGTTATTTACACACAAAAAATCATTTCAATTCCAATTCAATTCATGTTCATACCTTGATATGGTTCCAACCATTTTTCTCAAGCTCACTGTTCCACTCAGTCAACTGTAGGTGCTCATATGACTTTAAGAAGTCTATGTATAGTTTGTTTTACATTATCAGGAGCTTATATAGGTTGATTTAATAAGTATGGAAGATTTTTATGATTAAAAATAATTTAAACCTTTCATGTACTCTTTCCCATTCCTTGATTGTTTAGGATTATATACACCTTTCCTCACTGTGTTTCTTGTATTGGAGGGGGCACCTTTAGATGAAACTACATGATTTAGACCTTGTTTGCATGCATAGTGTTCTACTTGAAGTTTTAAATACAATTATATAGATACAATAATTCATTATATGATTTAATTTAGGTCTATCATCCAAGTTATCTATCCCAATCTTTAAGATACCTTATAGCCAGCTTGTAGGTGTACATTTTATGAGGAAAAAGAACTTGTAGGTAGTGTTGTAGGGTCATACCCTACATCTTGACTTATATGGATAACCTGTGAACATCATTAGGCTAATTTAAAAAATTTAAAATAACCTATCATGAAGGCATGTCTAGTTTTGTAACTTTTGGATGAAAAAATTATCTTTTGGATCAGAATCCTATAGATGATTCTGATTGAGTTTAGTGCATAAATATGGAACTCTAGGCCTCCAAAAACCCAATCCTCATTTATCATATATCCATAAAAAAAATTATATATTTTTTATATGTATGGGATACAATAAAAATACATTAATATGCATCAAAATTCTCTATATTCCTATTGTATGCTATCAACTAAATGGGCCAGACCTTTGTTTTCTTGTTTTAGGGAAAATGGTCCCTAAACCTACAATCATTGTCTTTGGAAGTAATTTTCAACTCAAATTTCAAATTATCAATTCAATTGGGTATATAATTGTATACAACACATTATGAATTCAAATAAAATTTACATAACTTGTTTCCACAATTTAAAATGACATTTTAGCTCTCTACTAGCACCTACAGGTAGGTGGACATTTTTAAGGCATAGGCAAAAAGCATGAAGATGGATAGTTTTTATTTTTTATATATTATCATGTGTTATAGGCCTATAATAATACATTTAAATTCAATCTTCACATCTCAAATAGTTTTAAACCACCTAAATCTCTCATGCTTATATGATGTCATCATGGAATACTTGTATGTACATCTTGACTGGTATGCAGGTAGTAAGCAGGAATCAGAGCAATGTAGAAAATAATATGATTTATATTCACTTTAAATCCTCTAATTATATTTATATTAAACATAATTATGTATTAAAACTCAAGACAAACTCTCACACTTCCTTTTTAACATGACTTCCTCCATGAGAGGACCTATATATGACAGTTAGCAAATAAGCTAATTGTATGATCCTTGTGACTATATCCTCATGGAGTATTGATAGAAAAAAGGGATTGGAATGTAAAGGGTATTAATATTACATTATTAAAATTATGATTAACCTATTTACACCCCCTGGAATCATTACCAAAACATGATGATCTTGAAAATGGTGAAAAACTACCTATAACACAAAATGGTGCATTCACTTATAATCTAAGTTACTTTTTCCATAAAAACATCATGAAACATAAAACCAAGAATGGATATAATATTATAAGGAATTAAAAATCATCTATATTCAACATCACCATTTGAATTATATATATTTGTCCAAAATGGAGCAAAACCTATAAGGTGTATGAAATAGTGAGCAAAAAAACATAGTCAACTTATTAGAGATGGTTCATAAAGTATAGTTGGCCATTAATTAAAATATTTTTATTAAAATGTATCTATATTATTTTAACACTCCTCCCAAATTATTTGGAATTGAAACCTCTTCAACTTTCCATACCAAGCATAAAAGTGTTGATCACTTATGTGTGTCTAGAAAGGCAAATGAGTAGAATGGTTTTAACTTGAAATTAGAACTTACAGGGAATTTAAAGCTTGTATATGATTTTTTTTAATATTAAGAGACATTACATGACCTTATCCCATGTTTCACCTTCCCTTATGGGTTGTACAAGTGATAAACTCTTCCTTTTTTAGTTAATTTCTTGATTTTTAGCTAGATAGCCTACAAGTTTTAGATGGAAATGACATACCTGATAGGGAATATGATATATTATACATTTTAAAGAAAAATGGGAAACTTTAATACCTTTAAAACCAATCCACTTGCATTTATGACCCCTAAAATCTTTCTAAATGACTCAAAGTGACATATTGATTAAAATGATTAAGACAAGAGCTAATATAACATTAAATGACATGAAAAGACCTAAAATACACCCTATTACATAGTAATTTACCCCATAAAACATATTGAAAAAATCAAATTTTTACCTATATGGGTCCCAATTTAACCCAACCAATTAAATTTGGTCAACACTATCATTGTTAAGGAGAGAAATGAAAAGGGTACCAAAATGATATGAATTAGAAAGACTCAATGGATATCATTCCCTCCTGCTCTAACTTGTCCCAAAGTTAACATTACTACATAAAGTGATTCTTAATCTCATTCCATGCCCCACCAACCCAATAAATTTTTTTAATAATAGGAGCCTCAGACAACTCATTATTTTGATGTTTAGCACTAGAAAGAAGTATTACATGACACCATGACATTGGTGAGGGAGCTATAGGGCAAGATCAAATTCCTCAAATATCAAGATGTTGATATACATGTTGACATGTAAAAACCTATAAATATTCATGACTAGGAGGATGATGAGTTTCATGAGTTATGCCAACAACTTCTTGATGAGGATATTATACCATTTTTGAGAAATTGGCTTAGGCATCATACTCCTATGCTTATAGAGGATCATTAGTTAAACTATGCATGATGATAAGAGGCTCATATCCATCCTAGTACAAAGGGGGATAAAGAGACATTGGTTAATTATTATATTTATGGATAAATCATTCATGATATCCTAGTTGATGCTGACACTGAAGTAAATGTCCTCACTAAGGATGCTTGGAGGAAAATGTCAAGCCCTGATTTACAAAATTCTCATCATGTGTTGTTTATGGCCAATAAGACTCATCCTTTGCCTATTCGATTCCTTAAATGTGCCACCATGGATATCATATGTGTCACTTTTAAATAAAACTTTTAAGTAATTTAGTTGGCCAAAGATGATGACTTTTTGGCTCTTTTGGGTCAACCTTGGTGTTATACAAACAATGTTGATTTAATATTCAATAAGTGCTACATCATTTTTGAGAATGATGAGAAACACATTTTAATCCCATTAAACCATGCTCAAGGACCTCCTTATGTTGATCCATTTAACATTGATAAGGACAATAACCATGTCTAGAATGTAATAGCTTAGGTCACTAAATGCCTTGATCCTAGTCTTGATGGCCTATTGCATTGGGCAAATACATAGTCTATATCTGACACTACCAATAATGCTTGCATCTAATGGTTTCATGGTAAGTTTGATCTTACTATAAGTATACGTGGCACTATAGGTAGTCAAAAATATGATCTAAGATCACACCATAAATGTCATAAGTTTGTTCATCTTCTTCATGGATGTATCATGGTTATGCTACCCCTACGGTTAGATGAAACTCCTAGATTTCATAGTCAAATGGAAGTCTAAGATGTTGTGAAGTGGTTAAAGGATTTATATGTATTTTAAGATAATTGGTTACATTTGATTATCCATATTTTTTATATGACACAACTCCTTAGTGGTGGAAAACTCATCGTCATAACTTGATTACTTAAGATTGAGTTCATTATGCTCTACACCATTGTTTTCATCATGGCACAATTAGTTATTATGGCATTAGTTATCTAGAATCCCATCTTGAGGCTTATTAAAACATGTGGAAGGTGGATGAGACATTATTTTTAGAGTATCTATGGGTTCATCCATTCTATGGTATTCTATGTAATTGACCTAGAACATGGTATGTACATGAGGAATAACATATGGAGATATATTATTGACATTTCATTAAGATTAATATGATTGCAGAATTATATTATTTGAATCCTATTAGGAATTAAACATAAATTAATGTAGAATAATTTCATAGAATAATAATAATAAGAGCTATGAATAGAGTTACATAAAGAAAAAAAATTAAAATACACAATAAGAAGACAAGATTTAATGTGGTTCACCCGATGTGGGATACATCCAGCAAGAAACACTTGATCAAATCTTATCAAAATTTAAAAAGAGTGCAATCCACTCTCAAATTAGTCTTCTCATAGTTACAATTCACAAATATTGTTTGGCGCTGCACTCAATTTGTTTTATTGAATTCACATATGAATTCACACACTCTATTCACCTTCTCAAACCTAGTTTTTTTTTATGTATTACCTACTTTATGTCCATATATATTTAATTACATCAATAGGTAACCAACATATCAGTTTTAAAAAACAATGGGTACCAAAAACATCAGCCAAGTCAACCCATAATGGTTCCCCATTAATCATGGGTGATGACACCATACATATACAAGTATAGATAAACCACGTATTATAACCCCAATGAAAATACATTAAGAGTGTATAGCAAATTTTAATGTAAAATAATTAAAATACATTATAATGTGGAAATAGGCTCCATAACATAACAAATCCTTTGATGGATTTATGCCTAACATTTCAAGTAATGCATCAGGCTATTACAGGTATCCTGACACTGGTCAAATATTACATTAGATAATACATAGCATCTAGGATGAGACCTTGAAAATTTTCCAAGAATATGATATAGAAACATCATATCCACTACCTAAATTAGAAATATATCATGCATTAAGGGAAAATATCCAAAGATGAAAACAAAATTTCATGTACCAAATTGACATAGGTGCCAGTACTAATCTACCTGATCCGTCTACTGATCAATTAGCTTTAGCATACTAAGTATGGCATGTGAAATATTTGAGACACCATTCAAGATGATCACCATATTCATGTAGATCCACTTTAGATGATCCATCATAATATTGGCATAGATAAATCACCCAAAATGGCTATTATGGGAAACTATTGGTCTGATACAGAGATCCTCAAGGTTTTTGAATTATTAAAAGAATATCAAGACATCTTTCCACATAACTACACTTAAATGAAAGGAGTGCATTATTTATTAGTCAAGATACACATCAAGTCGGTATAGGGTAATTGAACTATCAAGAAGAGGCCCTATCATATGAATCCCAAATTATATGCTCAGGTCAAGGAGGAGATTGATAACATGCTACATGCAGGAGTCATTATGCTTATAAATGAGTCTGAATGGGTGAGCCCTATTCTCATTAGTATAAGTAAGGATGGTCACATTCATGTCTATGTGGACTATCAGGTACTCAAATCTACTTGTGTAACTGACCCCTTATTGATGCCTTTCACTAAGGAGATTCTAGAAGGAGTTGTTGGGTGCAATATCTATACATTCACTAATGTATTCTCTAGATATCATCAAGTCTAGATCATTGAAGAGGATAAATCAAAGACCACATTTACAACTGAGTGGGATTAATTTGATTAAAATTTGATGCCCTTTGGGTTGAAGAATGCTCCTATTATGTTTTCATGGATTGTGATCAAATGTTCCAAGGATTTTATTCATAAATTCCTTTAAGTATACCTAGGTGATTAGACCATCTACAGTTCAATGCGAGACCACTATCCTAATATTTGAATTATGATTGAGCACTCCCAAAACCTTCAAATTTTATTGAATCTAAATAAATATGTTTTTGATACCCTATTTTATGGACTCTTGATAGATATGGCAATGGTTTCAATTATTCAACTTCTAGAGCCGACCACCGAATGAGAAGTACGCACCTTCCTAAGACACATGAGATATTATAAGAAGTTAATTTTAGCTTATGGTAAGATTGTTAAACCATTGGAAAAATTACTAAAATAGAATGGTTTTTTATTTGGACTAATGCTCAAAAGCAAGTGCTCATTGGACTCAAGGATAAGCTTATCACTACCCTCTTCTCTAGTTTCTACACTAGATAAAACCCTTTTGTGTACATGTCAATGCTTCAGGCATGGTAGTAGGCACTATCCTTAGTCAACCTAGTGAGGTCAACCTTGATCATCCTATCTATTTTTATATTAGGAAACTCAAGCTAGCTAAATGGAAATATTTGACTATAGAATACAAAGCTTTTTCCATGGTGTATGCACTTCAAAATTTCTATTAGTATTTGTTGCCTACTTCATTCATTTTATTTATAGATCATGAAGCACTAAAGTACCTTGTGAATAAGCTAGTACTGTATGGATAGATTTTCTAGTGGATTATACTTTTTGGGAGTTATATAAAATTTATCAATGATGGTGAAACTTAGTAAGGGTACTTATAGCCTTGATCATTTATTGTGCACTAAATATGGTGAGTCAACACATGACACTGAAGATGACTTTTTGACATGAAAATTTTCCAAGTTAGACATGTTTTTGAATATTTTAAGTATATCAAAATGTTTCTAAATATGGGTTCAAAACTATCCCACCTTAGCACTCAAGAAAATAAGTAGTTGGTTGTTCATTCAACTCCCTTCCAACTCATATGGGTGACCGTTAAAATTTTGGGTGGGATGAAGTATTAGGTTGTTGTGTCATGCAACATGAGTGCACTGAGGTTATTCAAGAGGTTCACGAGGATATCATTATAGGACATTATACCAGTGATGTTATAGTGTGAAAGTTTTTTTTAAATAGCTTGTGGTGGCCTACTATGTTTAAATATGTTAAAGATTATACACAATAATGTGATGTCTACTAGTACGTGGGTAAGCCAAAAAGAATATATGCTATGCCACTTCATCTAATATTAGCACATGAACCATTTGAGAAGTGTGATATTAATTTTTTCATCCCCATTAATCCAATAGGAAGGAGTACTGGTGTGTGATATATCTTTATCGCTACTGATTACCTTACTCATTGGGCTGAAGTAATGCCGACCAAGGATTATACCACTACCACTACTACTAGGTTTATCTAGGAGAATATTATTACATGGTATGGATTTTCATTAAGTTTTAAGAGTGATCAAGGAACTAATTTTCTTAACAAAACCATCTGCATCCTCTTGGTTGAGTTCATGATCATGCACCACAAGACTAAACCTTATCATCCTTATTACAATGGTACAATTGAAGCATTCAATAAGATATTGAGTAATAAATTGACTAAGATTTGTAATATGGGATGAATTGTTTGGGATGATTATTTTTTTTCAATTTTATGGGCATATTAGACCACATATAAATGATTGAATTAAAATACACCTTTTAATATTGTGTTTAGTACCAAAGCCATTCTCCTAGTTAAATTTATTATCCCTTCTCTATATATTATATGTATTGGTTGGTTGGATGATGAGGAATAATTGAAAGTTAACTTGGATTATTTACTTAAGTTGGATGAAACCCAATTTATAACACATTAGAATCAAGGAGTGGATAAGCAAAAACAAAAAGGATCACATGATCATCATTTGAAGAATGATATTTTTCTCCAAGAATGTAAGTTTTTGGTTTATGACTCCAAGTTCATGTGCCATTCAAGAAGGTTTTACATCTACTGGGATGGCCTATTTATTGTTCATAGTATTCATCCCAATAATGTGTATAAGTTGAATTAGCTATATGTCTAGTTCTTTCTCAACCATTTCAATGGTAATTTATTGTGTCCTTACTATTCTACATAGTGTTTGATCTCTTTAAATAATAAGGCATATGCCACTAGGTTAGTATAGTATTCTGGTTAATTTTAATAAAGTGTGGAATTTATTTTTAAGTCAACACTTTATTATTTATATTTATATTTATTTTTAATCGCATGGAGGACCACAAACAACTTTTAGTGTGGGGTATGAAGGGTGGAAGTAGTAAAACCTATAGAGCACCAAGGAAAGGGTATATGGGAATCACATGGGAAAAAGGGCACATAAGTGGAACTGTATGAGGAAAAATGGGTACATAAGATGTGGCACATAAACACTAAAATTTGTCAAAGTAAAGAAGTGAGATTCCCACCTTGTAAACGGAAAATTTTTAAATTCTTTATAGTTGTCATGTTCTTCAAAAAAAGCATAGGATGGGATAGATGTATTTAATATAAGGAAAGCAATTGTAATGGTAAGTACGCTAAATATGAATCATGTAATTATGTTCAAGCATTAATTATGTTAAGTGATAGATGATGTAGTGGGGAAGTAAATGTGGATTATCCCTCAAGGATATAAAAGGATAAAAAAAATTCATTTTACATTTTACTATTGTCAAATTTGCAAAATTATAGAGCCAAAGGAACATTATTAAGCTGCTAGAAGAACATTTTTAAATCACTAGATTGACATAGATTGACTATTTGTGACTAATTTGAATATTTTTGGGTGAAGTGATTGTGGTGAATAGGGAGAGTGTTGAAAGAGTGATTGAGGCAATATAGGTGTATAAAATTATAGGTTA
This sequence comes from Torreya grandis, assembly GCA_037957365.1. Taxonomy (NCBI): domain Eukaryota; kingdom Viridiplantae; phylum Streptophyta; class Pinopsida; order Cupressales; family Taxaceae; genus Torreya; species Torreya grandis. The sequence goes on along the minus strand of JARHVA010001033.1, from coordinate 4,006,620 downwards.
CAAAGTTCAACATATGCCATTTGATTACATTGATTCAAGAGAGCTAAGTGAGTTAGCTAAGCAATCATGTATTATTTAAAGAAGGTCAAATAGTCATGCCTCAACCTTTGGGCTCTTCAGAGGGTGATGCAACTGAAGTAAAAGGCCTATCATAGAGAGTCCCTATCTATGATACACATGAAAAAGGAATTTGAGAGCATGGATGTTCAACCAGTTTTGAAAAGGGAAGAGGTACCTGAAGAGTCTAGCACATGTGAGGAAGGTTTATCACATTAATTTGAGGAAAGAGAAGAAATAAAATTAGTGATGGTTCAATAGGTCAATAAGAAAGATATAATACCACCTCCACACCCACTATTAATAGAGGAAATGAAATATTGGGAAGTAGTGTTGCACATCGAGAAGTGGGAGTCAAATGTGCCCACTTGTAACATTTTTCACTAAAATCATTTCCAACCTAGAAACAAGGTATAATTGTAGTGATACTACCAAGTAAAGTGATAGAACACATAGAATGATCTTGTATATGACTTGAGTAATTTTAATAATCTTAATGATGTAGAACTGTTTGACTTGTTTAATCTTTTATATTTTAGGAAACTTTTGGAAGAAGTCTAGTTTTTTATTTCATGCGTGCATGAATATTATTTTTATTTTGTTGGGTGTTGGATGTAGATCACATACTAGAGGATAAATAAATTCATAGGATTGCAATGCTTGGGTGTTGACCTTGATTTGGACTTGGAGGAACAAGAGGAGATTGAGAAGACCACAATGTCACTTGAGTATAGAAAACAAGGCCATGAAATGCATATTATGTCTCCAATATCATGCCCTTAGAGTGGTCTCATGCTTAATAATGACCAAGGTTAGAGGTATGGACTTATGGAAAGAGGTGGAAATGACACATTTATATGTCACCCATCAAGTTACCCTAAGAGTGAAGTATAATTGGGTATTGTATTGATAAGACTATTATAGATGTAGAAAACTCCCACCGCCTACCAAAAAAAATTGTATGGAACATTATCCTTTTGTTATTATTTTTTGATGAGATTGGTGTACCAGATTAAAAAAATGGAGAATTGAAATGGGCTTATCCTCTTGATCATATATCTCCCATAGATCAATTTAGAGCATTCACTTGCCCTGGAATGATAGCTCCTTCCCATAAGGTTAATATTAAGGGATGGTATGATGGTATGAAGGAAGCCTTTGAGAATGAGTCATGTGTTAGGATGTGAAGTCATTATTCATAGTCACTATTCATGAATCACCACTCATGGTCACTATTCATGATGACATGGTCAATCTACTACACATGTGGCATGGATAATGAAGACAAGAAATCTACTATAGTAGATTGACATCACATGTGTGTGGGAGATAATGCTTTTGGAGCCACATGAAGGTGTCACATGATCTTATCTAAAGTAAATATGCCTTGAAGACTTTTGCACATGAAGGCAACAATAACACTATGAATCACATGGCATCCCACTAAGTGGCACATTTTTTCCACTATTGCATTCTCTCTCCTCTTCCTCATATTCTTTTTTAAAATGTTATAAAGCATGAATATATCCATTTTATTTCTCATCCTATTATAATATCCATGTAAGTCTTGGTCTTGCATGTTTGGATGTTGGATCTTGTAGGCTAGTTTACTTTGGTTGACAACCTAAATGCTTTAGGTGGAAGCATTGAGTGATTTATTTGTAAGCACTAAAGGATTTGTTATGGACGAGATGTTGTAGAAGTGTTGGATAGTTTTAAATGATTTCATGGTGATTTCATGGATTTTTTATGGTGAGTGGATGATTTAATTTTATATCCTAAGTAATAATGACAAAGTTTGCAACGTGGTTGACAAAGTGTACTTGAAGTTAGTTTGGTTGATCTTTAGTTTTTGCATGGTTAAAAATTCTCAAAGATGAGTATGAATATTTTATCATGTGAAAAAGGTACATAAGATGGTTTCTAAGCTTTGAGTGTTTGTGTGGATGAGTGAATTTAATCTAATTGATCATTATTGTCATCTAGACATTTTAGGTCTAGTGGCATGAGATTTGAGTAGGCAATTTGATGACATCACCATTTCCACATATATATGAGACAGGGGGAGTTGGTTATATGGTTGTGATCACATTATTACCTAGTTAATATGTGTTAAATCTCAGGTCATGCACCTAAATGCAACCAAAGATATGTGGGTACAAAGTTGGTCTCTCAAGCATTTTGATAATGTTTTCTATGTTCAAATAGAGTCAAGTAAGCATGTTGATGATTTCATCATTAGCATGCATGGTGATTTAGAGAGGAAATGGTCACATGGGTTTGTTCAATATTATGCCTAGTTATTATGCAATAAATTCTAGGTCATATACCTAAGCGTGCCAAAAGATATTTAAGTACAAAGTTTGGTTCCTAGTCATTTTGACATTATTTTCCCATAGCCAAATTTTCATAAGGCAAGAAATACCCATGTAAATAGTTTGACGGTGGCATATCTCACATGTGTGGATGTTTTAGGAGAAGGTGATCATATGGTTTTATTCATTTTTGTGCATAGTTGCTATGTGCTATGTTCTAGGTCATTTGATGAAGCATGTTAAAAGATATGTATGAGAAAATTTGGCCTTCTAGGTAGGTTTTGACATAGTTGGCTTTGTGGTAGATAAATCTAAGGAAGTGTTTTAATGGTTTTATCTCTCTCACATGCAAAGGTTTTAGGAAAAAATTAACACATGTTTAGATTCTCCTATACAAGGAGATTATATGTTCTAAATTTGAGAACATGCAAGTAAGCAAGGTAAAATATATGACTTTGTAAAGTTGGCCTTTGAGGTAAATAAGAAAGGTTCCCATACTTAGTCAAATTTACACAAGTTAAATTTTGAGCAACGTCGATAGAGCATGTTGTTCCAAGAAGTCAGGAAATAGTAATATGGTGCCATGTGTTCAATATTTAACATAAAGCAGAGTTAAAGATTGAGATTCTTTAGAATATCAATGATGATTAGGTGTTTATACTGATCATGATCAATAATGTGTGTTAAATTAAAGAGGTTAAAGTGATAGTTGTCTAGAATGATTAAAGTGAGTATAATCTCGAAGAGATCGATGGAGCATATGAGGTCAATGTTCTTAGAATGCACAAAATAAGGTCAAAGTGACATAGGTTTAACATTATTAAAGGTCGAAAGAGATTTATGGTGTATGTTAAATTTGAGTAGCAAGGACATAATATGATTGTAAAGTGTTTGAGGTTTAACTAAGATCATTTCCATTTGAATATTTGAATTTGATAATGGAAAAACCATTGCTTAGTATTTGATCCATAACTTTTGATCTAAGATGAATTTCTTGGTGGTGTAAAAAAATAAAGTGGGAGATGACTCCAAGATGCATACAAAAATATAAATTTGAAGATATATAATTGTGTACAAATAAATATATTGAGCTCCAAATTTGACTATGTGTTCATGCATGTTTTGCAAGTAACCCAAGAAGGGTATTTGAGCTCATTTTGATGTTTTTTTCAATATCTCTTGATGAATTACCTATTAGATCATGTTTTAAACTCCATAAATATGCATTATGATAATTATGAAGGTTTTAATAATAATATACAATATGAACAAAGGTTTATATGGTGATTATATATTCATTTATTGTGATTGTATGCATAAAATGTTGTTTGAGTGATTTGTGCTTAATCAAAAGGGTATTGTGATGGATATTGGCACTTAAGGAGGTCCTACAGATCATGTGGAATGGTTCCATGAATTTGGAAAGTGTTACTTTGTTTTATTTTTATTTAATAAATGTCAAAGAGCTAAATGGGTCTCCATATGACCTAAAAGTGACTTAGGCCTATTTCAATGTAGATTATGCTTAAGTGTGACCCATGTGAGATGCCTTAAGGGTGAAGGCATGTTTTGTGGCTAATAAGGAATGATTGTGATCTTATTAATTCATGATTGATCTATAAATTATGAAACCAAATGTGATGGTTTCTATGCTTGTGTGTGAGACTTATGGAAGATATGTGAAAGACTTGAGTGTGATGAATGAGAATTGAGTCAAAGGAAAAAGAAGAGTTCATGTGATCAATTTATGGTTTGATAAACAAAGCAAAGTAAATAATATGTGTATGACCTTTAGGTCATATTTTTTATGTGTGAATAGTGTTATTGTAGTTTGAGGATATGTGAAGAGGTCTAAGTGTGTAGATGAAGACATTTTGAGTTAAGGAGATAAATTGTGACAAGCCTATGTGAGAGATTTATATGAGAAGAGAGGGTGTTTGTACAGGGGTTAGAATTCAAAGATACATTATCAAGGGTTGAAGACATTAGTTTTAAGGTGGAGGTGTTCACTTCAAGGAGGGTATAAAGGACATGCCTTCCTTAGGGGTAGTTGCTCCTTATGAAACAATTCTTTACTAAAGGCCTTTGGTCAAAAAGACATGATCAAGGTTTTTTGGTCTAAAAGACTTGACCAGTCTCTTATTTGTAATTTATTATAGGATAGTAGTCCATGTGTTGTAGAATTGAGAGTGGATTTTATTCTCTATGAGGGTTTCCCATAGGAACTATGTGTTATGTGTTTGATCTTGTGTATGCATTGAATGAATGAGCTCTCTTGTTAATGTTTCTTGATCAAGTTGATATATGTTGATTGTTTAATAGTTTGAAAGGATTGGAATTAAAAGCCAAATATGTGGGCTCACTGATTCATCCCCCCTCTCAATTATTGTACCTCTAATAATTGATATCAGAGTGGGTCATTTAAAGGAATCATAATAATTTCAAGGAGATCTTGAGTTGGTACAAATATAGATAAATAGTTGAAGAGAGAGAATCCATAGTAGAAGGCCATGATCAAGGCACTTGAAAATTAGATATGTACTTTGAATAAAGATGTCAAAGACGATGGGAATATTATCAATGATCTCAAGGTTCATCGAGTAGATGCCAAGATAAGTTTGTGTTCAAAATAAAAGGACATCATATTTGATAAATAAACTTGCCATAACAGTAAAGAAAATGAAAGAAAGGAATAAGAAGTTTATCCAGAAGATGAGCTCATGAGTGCACTTGAGGAAGTAAAGAAGTAGAATAATAGGAATCATAAAATGAATAAAATGATCTAAGGTCTTAAATCTCAAGTCAATTATCTTGAGGGAAGTTTTTTAGGAATGTCCAAGAAAGAAGAAAAGGAATATCAAGAATAGATCAATTATATTGAATTACAAGCATATAGATTGAAAGAAATGGATAATAAGGCCAAAGAGGATGAAGAGAAAATCAATATTATTGAGGATAAGTTAAGGAATACAAATGCATATCTGAAATCAAAAGAAGATGAGTGCATTCAGTTGAAGATTGAAATGAAGTCATTGAAAAATGAGAATGAGCTTATTATAGTCAAGCTGGATAAGTTGGAAGAGAATCATGAGAAGCTTGATTATGTCAAGGAGAATACAATATTTGAAAGAAATACAAGAAGGTTTGTTAGAAAACCAAATGCTTCAAGGTATGATAGTTTAATTCATGGTCATTGGTATACATGTAATAAGTATGGTCATAGAGCTAAGCATTGTAAAAGGAAGTAAATCAGGAATGTGTCATCATGGAGCCTTGGAATAAGAAGCAATCGGTCTTGGAGAAATAATAACTTAGATCAGTCAAGAGGTATGTTGAATGATATTATTTGTTTTAGGTGTCATAAGAGTGGACATATTACTAGATTCTATCCAAATAGTGTTAAGAGGTCTTCAAAGTATGTCAAAGGATATAAAGATCCTAGAAGGTCTGAGAAAGGACAAACTCAGGTAAGGAATCCAAAGTTAACCATTGCCAATTATTTTATTCATAAGGATTATAAAAAAGTTGCTCTAGAAGTCTATGTTACAAATTAGGATAAGCTCAAAGATCAAGTAGGTAAGATGGATGCCAAAGAAAATAAGAGTCAAAATATGGTATAAAGATTTAAAGTATTAAATACTAAGGAGTCTAACCTTATTGAGTCTAAGAGTTTTTATGAATTGTTTGCCAAAGTGGAGAAATATACAAACTTTGAAGAGTGCCAAGAGGTTTCATTACCTGCTCATGTTGAGAATGAAGATATAAAGCTCAAGAAGAAGACCCAGGTGTTGGTTGAATCTAGTCCTAAGATATGTATGGATTCAAGTGAACTTCTTGTTATTGTTGAGTATGTATCATGAAAATAACACAAATTGTTTGTTCTTAGTGATGAGGTTCTAAACTACAAGTTATATTATTTAGATGAAAAGGTATGTCATGAATCTTTTTTTATCTCTATGTGTTGTCAATTCAATATTAGAAGAGAAGGAGAATGTTGTGGTGGTTGATCATGTTTCTTATCTTGAGCTTAAGAATAACTAAAAGTATCAAATGACTAAGGAGGAGGAGGATTATGAGGAGTTATGGGCAACTCATAATTTCACATTGTTTTAGGACATTGTGAAGTAGGCTATCTTTACCTATGCTTCTTAGGAGACATATTTTATTTTGGAGAAGAAATTTTGTGTGCACAAGATGATAATGACAATTAGAGAAGGTATTTGGTTAAGGGGGAGCAACAAGTTCATGAGCTTGCTCCAAATATTTATGAAGGAGCTATTATGCAGGGTCAAAATGGCCATATCCAGATGGCATAATGAGATTTATGAAATTTAAAGAAGATTTTGATGTAAATATAAGTATATACACTTATTTTTGATGTTATCCATGTGATTTTTTGTTCTAAAGGTATGTTTGTACAAATTAAAGATATTTTTGTGTGCTCTTAGTTTTCTTAGTTTTTGGTTTAAGGCCAATTAGGCCTAAAAATGGGTTATAGGAAGTCAATGTTCCCAAAGATTTGAAGGCTCAAATTTTAGTCCAGAAGTGTGTGATGAGTATATATAGGTGTGTAATAATTTTCATAGATGTGCACTCACCATAAGGAGGTTTGTTGATTTTATATGTTTTGAGATTCTAGGTTTTGGGCTATGCTAGAAAAGTAGTTTGCCTTATGAGTTGAGTTTTTAGTCTTATTAATATTTTGAATGGGCAAAATGGGTTGTCAAATCATGATTCATAGAGATTTGAAGGTTTGTGGCTCTCAAGTTATTCATGTTTTTGTCATTATGGAGGGTTAATTAGCTAGTAGGTTTATGAAAGAAGTATGTTGTATAGGATGAGTTTAGTGATGAAAATTGGTGTGATTGAGGGGGGAATATGATAGTGTTATAGATATGAAGTTTCAGGTCTTGAATATGTGTCTACTAAAAATTGTGGGCTCTACAAGTTCCATGTAGGGCTACAAGGAGACTAGACAAGCCTATTGTTAAGAAGAGTACTTTTTGTTCAGTTTTTCCAAAAGAGTAAGGCATGAGTATTTAAAGGCGAGGTATTAAGTTTCATTAGTGCATATTTCCTATTTTATAAGTGGCATGAAGTTCAGTTGGTGGCCTTGATGTGGTTTGATAGAGAAAGCTAGTAAGCCTGCATAATGGTTCTTCATGATGTATGGAGATCTGAAGATGATCAAGTGGTACAATGGCTTAGAGATCTTAGGGGGAATCCTTATAATATTTTTATTGGTGACTTACATCAAATTTTAGTATTTTTTTGTGTTCTGTCTTCATTTGATACAATGCTTGGTTGAAAAAGAGAGTATTGACATAAAGCAAGAGGAATGTGTCAAGGCAAAAAGAGGTAGGCTCAAGGTAAGGGGGAGTTTGTATCATATTTATAAGTTTTTCCTTTCTTATTGATAGTATTTTTAGGTCCTTAGGATCAGTTTTTATCCACTTTGTCATTATGTCAAATGGGGAGAAAGTTCCTATTGTGGAGTGCTTAAAGAGAGAAAAGGTGAGATGAATGATGTTTATTAACATCAATGACAAAGGGGGAGATTGTTAGAGAGTTTCCAATGATGTCATAGTGATGTCATAAAGGTTTTATGGTGAGTGGATGATGTGATTTGATAGCCTAATTAATAATGACAAAGTGTGCAATGTTCTTAACAAAGTGTACTTGAAGTTGGTTTGGTTGATCTTTAGTTTTAGCATGGTTAGAGTTGCTCAGGGATGGGTATGAAGTTTTGAGCATGTGTAAAAGGTCCCTAAGATGTTTTATAATCTTTGAGTTATTGTGTTCATGAGTGTATTTCATTTGGTTGGTCATTATTATTATAGTCATGTAAAATGTGAAATTATACAACTTTAGTATGGGTAAGACACGTAATCCATAGGTCCTCTTGTTGGCTCACACAACCCTTTTAAGTTACTTCTTTCACTAATTCATAGTCATTAGTGGTTTTCCAAAATTAACCCTTTCAGACCTAGGCAGCCCTTTCAGACCTATAACCATCCCCCAAATCTTATCCCCTTAGGATAATATCACCCAAATAGGATAGGAGTTCTAAAACCTAGCATGTCCTATTTTTGGTGTTTTTATCAAAGTTCATTTTGGCCTTCAATGGTCAGATTTTACTAGATCCTTATATTTTTCCCTATCGACCTCATACGAATTCATTTAAGCATTAATTTCGCTATAAAATGCCATTCAAATTCCATTTATAAGGGTTGACACTCATTTACAAGAGAGAGGCAATAATAAAAGCAAGTAAATTCAAGCACTCCCATTTTTTCCATACAGCTTTCCAATATTATTCAAAGCCTATTCAAGTTATTACACCAGTCCATATTCAACTACAACACATCCAATTTTTCATTCTATTTACATTAAGCATACATAAATTACACCAAGCACTTCAATGAGAGAACTACATTAACTTGATCCCTCTTTGGAGTATTAGTATGTAGGTAGTGTGCCCATACACAAGGTGTGAAGTGTGTCCAATGTATCCTTTACACACAAATCCCTTCTCTTTATTTCACAAGTTTACATTTAAGTTAAATAACCAGGAGCTCCTAAGGGTTTTGAAGATCAAATCAGGCACACAACGAGCTATGTAAGGTCTTAGACCTTGAAATTTTAGTGGTAGGGTAACAGAGGCATTCTGAATATAACCTAGAAATATTTTAGCATCAAGATAATAGTGATATAATATGAATATAATGTTAGATAGTAGGGTTTCCTATTTTTAGTGCTCTTGTCCAATCTAGAAATGAAGTTTGGGGACCTATTTTTGACTGTTTCTCAGTCTTGCTCCTCCAGTATCAGACTTGCTCAGTCTAGATCAACTAGAAAAAGCTAAGTTCTAATCTCTCTCATCTCCTCCTATATTTAGAAAAGGCAAAAGTACAATTTTTTTACACAAAATATTAAGTTAATTCTTGCATATTTATTTACTAATTTACATTGCTTATCCATTTTATTATTTAGGAATATACTTCCAATATTTTGAAAATAATAAAACATTTGGTGAACTTGACTTAATTTGAATTTTTGCAAAAAAAACCCTAGAAACCCTAAGGCTAATTATTTTTGATATTTTGCAAAAGTTTCCTCATTTTTCCTAAATTTAAAAATCATAAAATTATAATTAATTAAAATATTTTCAATAAATTCATCTAAACCCTAGTTTGCACATACTAGGTCCTATTCGCATACAAACACTTTCAAACCACTAAGAAAAATATATTGCTAATTTTATAAATATTTTTAGATTTTTCCTAAATTTTTCAAGATAAACTCTATAAATTCATATAATTATTTTCAAATTATTATACTAATTTTGAAAAAAAAAAATTTAAAAACCCTAGTTTCATCAAATCCATTCTCAGTACTTTTCACATCATTTTCTAAAAATTTAGTTGCATATATAACTTATAAAATCAATTTCAAGAAGTCCATAGTATTTTGAAAATAATATTTCTAGAAAATCTCTAGTTTTATGTACTAGCTCCTTTTTTCTTATTGAGTTATCACCTTACATGATTGGTAGCTCAATATCCTTTTTATGCAAATTCTAATTCACTATTGCTTGGACTTTACATTTATTATATTCATTACTTTCCATTTCTAGCGCATTTCCTATTAAAACAGATTTAAAAACATTTAAAAACATTTTAAATTATTTTCTTACTTTATCAATGGCCCAATATACCAATTTTCATGAAACTGATAAAAGAGAACTTCAAGAACTCTTAACCAAACATCTGGACATGCAAAATGACAAGCTTAGAATTTTATAAGAAGAATAGAAAAAAGTAACTAATGGGAAATATTCTCAAACCACATAACAACAAGTTGAAAATGACACTACGGAGGTAACTATGTCTCAACCACCCCCTATAGTAGCCCAACCATCTTCTATACCACCAATTGTAGCTTGTACATCCATATCTCTTGATGTCATAACTCTTGTTCAAGAGATATGATCTCTTCAATCCAAGGTGAAACATCTTGAGTAAGGTAACACTAGACCTACATAGGATTTGGATTATTTTTCTCTTCTACATACACCATTGGCACATCACATTACTTATACACCCTTTCCACAAGGATTTTTTCAACCCAAGATTACTCTTTATGATGGAAAGGGTGATCTAGAGAAACATTTGAGAGATTTTCAAATAGCATGTTTGGATCATGTACCCAATGACTGGGTACTTACCAAAAAAAATTCATGGAGCCTAAAGGATTATGTCTTACAATGGTTTTATAGTCTACTGAATCATTTGATCATGACATTCAATTCTTTAGTAGACATGTTCCTATCACATTTTAGTATTAACATTGGTGATAAGGTCTCATATGCACAGATTGAAAAATAGAAACAAAGGTCAAATGAGCCTCTCATGGATTATTTTTTTAGATATAAGACTATTCTGGCTAAGTTAACTAGCCCCATGGCCAATCAATTGCTACATGACATCTTAAAATAGAGCCTTCTACTAGCACTACACGGATATATTTTGTTTAAAATATTCTCTTCCTTCACTGAATTATGTCATACACTCAAGGAAAGAGAAGTCAAGCTAATTTCAATGGGCAAACATAAGTATTCAAGTATCCCAGACAAAACTAATAAGAGTAATAGAAAAGTCCCATATAAAGTCAAAATCAATGATAATAATAATCAAAATCAAACAATAGTTAATGCAACTTTCAATCCCCCTTAGCATGTTGTTTTATTGGTACCTCCTCATCGGGCATTTACCAATCTACTAGTTTCTCTAGCCAGGGTTTTAAAATAGTTTTTGGAATGTAACATCATCACTCTCCCTCCTTTTTGGGAAGCAGATCTAATAAATCCTCTTCCATGAGGATATGATCAACATGCATTTAAAAATTTCCATACGGTAGCAAGCCACACCACAAATAGATGCATCAATTTGTGACATAAGATATATGACTTGATAGATGATAATTTACATGATTTGGGCACTTTAGTTGAGCCTTATAATACAAAGCCAACATAAGATAAATATTTGAAAATATTTTTAGATCCATTTCCATAGCATTCAAAACAATCAAAAGAGGACACATCAGGTGTTTATCATACATACCATACACAGCCTCCATTAGTTACATACTAAGTACCTTCAGTTGAGGCACATCCTTTGAGAGGTATGATAGGTGTCTATGAGTCCAAAGTTCTAGCCAAGCCTTTGATGTCTTTTTGAGATCAAGAGATTGTGGAGGATAATCTAGGCTATAATGCATTTTTTATTAGAGCATATATTCATAATCAACCAATTTATAGTATACTCATTGATAATGGTTCTAGTCTTAACATGTGCACCTTCACACTACTTCAACATTTAGGTTATTTATAGTAGGATATCACTTCGACAAACATAGTTATTAGTGGTTTTAGTGGGCATATTCAAAGTTCATTGGGTGAGATATTACTTCCACTATAGGTTGGTTCTACACATATGGCCACCCCATTCACTATAGTTCCTAGTGTCAGACTTTTTGACATATTACTTGGTTGACCATGGATTCAAATACTCTACATAGTAACTTATATAGTTCACAAATACATGAAGTTCATTCATGCTAATTATGTTATTATAGTTGGTAGAGTTCCTTATGAGTCACCACTCCCCACTTCAGAACCATCTACCAGCTTTTAGTCACCAACTCTAGTTCTCCCACCTATTTTAGCTTCTCCTCTATTTTTAACATAGCTTCCACTTACAATCTATCTATATTTATAACATCCGTCACTAGTACATAGGGTTTATAAACCCCCATAGTTTCAATATTCTAGATAACTTCTAGCTATAATGTTCACACCTAGAGCGGTTATATTTTAGTTTCATATAGCTACATACAGAGAACCTATTCATAGAGCTTGTTATCCTACTTTTAGATGGGTCCCTAAGAGCCCTAAATTTGCATCCACTTCTTAGAGTCATAGGTGGACCCCACATTTAGTTTCTACTTCAAATATTTTAGAGCAGTTACAATGTACACAAATTTCAATTACATAATCTCATACACTCCATCGTGCCTCATGATCACACACGATCCCATTATTTGATACAATATATCATGATAGGGAGTCTCATGTGAGACTCATTGGTTAGTATCATTTCTTTCCAGCATTGATTGTACATAGTTCAAATATTGTCAACAATACAAAAACAATATAACACTTTAAAATACAAAAAAAATCAAATATATCAACAATACCAAAAACTTTTCGATTGTATGCATCATCTATGCTTTACATTAATAATATCATTATAAGACTTACATTTATTATTTCATGATATTATATGTTGATTTATCTACATTACCATGCTTCACTTGATCTCTTTTGAGTGTGCGTAGTGACATCCAAGTACTGGATTACTTCAGTCTACCCATAGAAGGGTCACTCTTACTACACTTGAGATATACATTGATATACATACCCACTAGGGGCATATTCTACATGAATACACCATTGAGGTTATGTCATTCTTACACTACACACTCTATGTTATCAATCTGATGTACATCACTCTATAGATTACACAGACTACTACATCAACATTTCACTAGTACTTACCACTTATGTATTTCTTAGCATATACCTAGACTTGTACTACACATGTTTTGCATACTCTCACATTTGATTTGATTAGTTATATGTGTTTGTATCTTCTATTGAATTTCCAATTCTTAGTGTTGCTTTCATTCCTTGCTTAGTGTAGATTGTGTGATTGCATTTTCCAATTATTTCTCATCTTCATGTGTGTACTTAGGACATTTTCCAATGTCCTTTCTTTGTAATTTTTCATGTTCTTGTGTCCCTTGTGCCAACTTTGCTTCTTCTACTTATATGTATATGCAACATTTGAACATGCCTTCCACACTTTTTTCCCAGTTTAAGTGACATGTGTACATGTCCCTTATTTGTTGCCCCCTTGGCCACCCTTGTATTCTTATTGCTTCTTACTTTGTATGCTTGTTTTCTTGTTTGCTCCTCATAATGTGCAATGCCATGATTCAATTAATGCATTTATCTTGATTCTTGGATACCATGATGGACATCATGCTCTATCCCTCCATCCTTACTAACAACTAACTAATATCTAACATTACTAGTCCAATTCATTATCATGCACATAATCTTACATTGTTATATTTATCTAGTCATAATCATGTTGATCTAACAATATATTAATTCAAATATTACTATATCTTGAAATATCTTGTCAAATATTTAACGTTATATCTTGCATATATACAACTTACCACACTTTCAAGACTCCTTTTCTTCTGATGGTAGTCATGGAAGGTTCATCATTGATACCTTTAGAAGAGGGGTCATCAGATAGGTATTTATCATAGAGATAAAACCTCCTAACAGTCAAAATAATAATATTAATATCACCTAGTTCAAAATCCAAACATCAGATTAGGTAGAATAGACCAGGTAGACAATAGAGAATACAGAATAGTCATCAAATTTGGCCTTAGACAACAGTGCCAAAGTAGGAATATAGCACCAAACATAGGGGTTTACACATTTTTATGCTCTTGTCTAGGTAGGAAAATACTCAATGTTTCTATAAATAGGCAAAAATTTTAGTTTAAGGATAGTTTTTGCCCTTCCAGATCAGTCAGATTCAACGATTTTAGTATAGTTTCTTTGATATAGTGGGTTATCATGCATAACATGATGGTTCTTACTTTCAGTTTAGATTAGGTATTTGGAATAAATTCCAGATTAAAATCTATTTTCTAGACATTAGTGATTGGGGGCAATGTGTGTGGCACATTGATTTTCTTTTCTTTCTAAGTTTAGTTTATACCTAAGCATTCTCAGTAGTTACATGACTTACTCCATCTATAGGTGGTTGGCATCACATTTTAATTAAAATTTCATACAAGTTTGGCTTTTTGATTACTTGAGTTCCTAAGTCAGCTTTCACATAAGCATTCTGCATCAGTTTTAGAGAGGCTTTCATACAAGCCTAACTTCCATCTTTTAAAATCACTGAGAGGGGCCTGGTTTCTAGAATCTATTTAGGCTATCCACACCACATTGTTAGATTTATAACACATCCATGGGCTTCAAGATCCATCTTATATGACATATATTCTATACTAGTATTACTTCATAACTTCACATCATGGGGCAATGATGGAGCCAAAGGGCCAACCTTTGTATTCTTGAGCCACTTATTTAGATGGATTGGACACACAATCTAGACATCGATCATAAAAAGCATGATTTGTTGGTGATGATGGCGCCAAAGGGCCAACCTTTACATTCTTGAGCCACTTTCAGGGGAATTGATCACTCAGCTCCATTCAAGATATTATTCTTGATTGAACACACACTTAACATCACCCAGCACATTCCAACATCACAATAGGTTTTGTATTGATTCATGTACTTGGTAAGGTATGTTTATTCCTTTATCATCCTCTTACTTAGATTTTATCCATTCTTATTATAAATATAATGTATCTAGTAAGAATTGATCTACTTTACGTTTTTATTTTAGATTCACAATTCCAAATGTACTCTCTCTATGCAAATCTAGCATCACACAACTTCATGAGCTTTACCCTTATAGGTAAATTTAGGTATGTTTCTTATTTTCCTTTATCCTAGTATTTAAATTTACTAAATCACTAGAACAAAGTGGGGGGGAATGTAATCATGTAAAATGTGAAATTATACAACTTTAGTATGGATAAGACACCTAACTGATAAGTCCTATTATCTCACACAACCCTTCTAAGCTACTTATTTCACTAATTTCCAATTATTTTTAGCTTTTT
Organism: Torreya grandis; assembly: GCA_037957365.1. NCBI lineage: Eukaryota > Viridiplantae > Streptophyta > Pinopsida > Cupressales > Taxaceae > Torreya > Torreya grandis. Next base: position 3,991,402 of record JARHVA010001033.1, on the reverse strand, counting down.
GGACATAACCCTTTCAAACCTAGGTAGATCTTTCAGGCCCAAAACTATCCCCCTAGGTCTCATCCCCTTAGGCATATAATGCACAAATAAGATAGGAGCACTATAACCTAAGGTGTCTTGTTTTTGATGTTGTTGTCCATGTTCATTTTGGCCTCTAATGGTTAGATTTTATTAGATCCTTATCTTTTTCCCTATTGGCCTCATGAAAATTCATTTAACCCATGATCATTAGTTTCCCTATAAAATTCCATTCAAATTCCATTTAGAAGGGTTGGCACTCATTTACAAGAGAGAGGCAAGAATACAAACAAAGACATTGAAGTACTCCTTCCCATCCTTTCCATACAACCTTTCAATATTATTCAAAGCCTATTCAAATCATTGCACTAGTCCATAGCCAACTGAAGCACATCCAATTTTTCATTCTAGTTACATTGATCATACATAAATTGCACTAAATAGTTCAAAATGAGAACTAAATTATCTTGATCCCTCTTTAGAGTATTGGTATTTAGGAAACGTGCCCACACATGGGGTGTGAAGTGCATATAGGGTATCCTTTACACACTAACCCATTCTCTCTCTTTTCCATGTTTGCATTCAATTTAAAACACCAGGAGATCCTAAGGGGTTTGAATAGTAAATCAATCACATTGCAAGATCCACAAGGTCTCAGACCCTAAAATTTCAATGATAGGGTAACACAGGCATTTCGAACAAAACTTAGAAAGCTTTAATCCTTAGGACAATAATGCTAGAATACGACTACAAAACCAAAAAATAGGGTGTCCTATTTTTAGTGCTTCTGTCCAAACCAAAAATGAAGCCTAGGGACTTTTTTCTAATTGTTTCTTAGTTTTTCTCCTCTAGTATCATACCTTGTCTCAATCCAACTCAGCTGGAATAGGCTAAGTTCTAATCCCTCTCATTTCCTACTATATTTATAAAAGGTAAAATTATAATCTATTTACACAAATTAGTAAGTTAATTATTTCACATTTATTTACTGATTTACATTGCTCATCCCCTTTATTATTTAGGAATATAACTCCAATATTTTGAAAATAATAAAATAATTGTCATATAGACATTTTAGGTCTAGTGGAAGAAAATTTGAGTAGGCAATTTGATGGCATCACCATTGCCATGTATGGATGAGTAAAGTGGAATTGGTCATATATTTATGATCACATCAGTCCCTATTTATTATGTGATAAATTTAGGTCATGCAACTAAATTTAGTCAAAGATATGTGGGTGCAAAGTTGGGCTCTCAGATATTTTGACATTGTTTTCTATGTTCAAATAGAGTGAATAAGCATGTTGACGATGTTATCATTCAAATGTATGGAGGTTTCAAGAGGAAATGGTCACATGGGTTTGTTAAATATTTTGCATTATTATTATGCACTAAATACCAAGTCATGCACCTAAGTGCATCAAAATATATGCAAGTACAAAGTTAGGTTCCTAGGCATTTTGACAATATTTTCCCATACTTAGCCAAATTTACATGAGGTAAGAAAGACCCAAGTAATAAGTTTGATGGTGGCATATCTCACACATGTTGAAATTTCAAGAGAATTTGGTTATATGGGGTTGTTTATTTTTTTCTTAGTTGTTATGCACTAAGTTCAAGGTCATGTGATAAAGCACATCAAAAGATATGCATGAGAAAATTTGGCCTTCCAGACAGGTTTTGACACAGTTGGATCTATGGTAGATAAATTTGAGGAGGTATTTTAATGGAATTATATCTTACACATGTGAAGGTTTTAGGAGCATTTTAACACATGGTTGATTCTCCTATGTGAGGATATCATATGCTCCAAATTTGAGAACATATAAGTGAGTGAGGCAAAAGATATGACTGTGTAAAGTTGGCCTTCCAAATAGATAAGTAAGGTTCCCATACTTAGTCAAATATGCACAAGTTAAATTTGAGAAAAATTAATGGAGCGTGTTTCTCCAATAATTAAATAATCAATGAGATGGCTCCTTATGTTTAATGTTAGAAGCTAGCTATATATTCGTTCATGGTGACTATATGCACATAATGTTGTTTAAGTAATTTGTGCTTAAGCAGAAGGGTATTGTGATGGATGTTGGCACTTAAAGAGGACCTATAGATCATTTTTAATGGGTTCATGCATTTAGAAAGTGTTCTTATGTTTTATTTTGCTTAGATAAATGTCAAAGAGTTGCATGGGTCTCCATAGGACCTAAAAGTGACTTAGGCCTATTTGAAAGTAGATTATGCTGAAGTGTGACCCATATGAGATGACTTAAGGGTGAAGGCATGTTTTGTGGCTGATAAGGAAAGATTTTGATGTTATTAATTCATGATTTAACTATAAATTATAGAACCAAATGAGATGGTTCCTAGGCTTGTGTGTGAGAATTGTGAAATATATGTGCAAGACTTGAGTATGATGAATGAGCATTGAAGTGAAGGATAGAGAAGAGTTAGTGTGCCCAATGGATGGTTTGACAATCAAAGTAGAGTGAGGACTATATGTTTGACCTATAGGTCATATTTATGATGTATTAATAGTGTTTTTATAGTTTGAGGATATGTAAATAGGTATGAGTGTGCATATGAAGATAGTTTGAGTTAATAAGGAGAGAAATTGTTACATGCCTAAGTGAGACACCTGTATGAGATATAGAGGGTGTTTGTGTAGAGGTTAAAAAGTAGAGATCCATCATAATGTGTTAAATACATAGTTCTAAAGTGGAGGTGTTCACTTCAAGGAGGGTCTAAAGGACTTTATCTTCCTTAGGGACAGTTGTTCCTTGTGAAATAGGTGTTTCACTAAAGGCCTTTGGTCAGAAGGACATGATCAAGGTTTTTTGGTCTAAAAGACTTGACTAGTCTCTTGTTTTTAATTTCTTATAGGTTATTAGTCGATGTGTTATAGAATTTAGAGTGGTTTTAATTCCCCATGAAGGTTTCCCATAAGAACTACATGTTATGTGTTTGATCTTGTGTATGCATTGAATGAATGAGATCTCTTGTTAATGTTGCTTGATCAAGTTGATATATGTTGATTGTTTAATAGTTTAAAAGAATTGAAATTCAAATTCAAATATTTGGGCTCATTGATTCACCCCCCTCTTAGTGATTTTACCTCTAATAAGAAGAGTGTTGATGTTGTTATTAATAAAGTCTAGAAGCTACCATTTTTCCTGTGGTTTTTTCCCTTGCATATTAAAAAGGGTTTTACATGTAATATTTTGTGTAATATGTCCTCCTGTTTGCCTTTCTTTTATGTAGATTATTTTTTGAATTATTTACTTTCACTAAAAGATATATCTCATTGATCTAACATGTAGTACCAGGGATTTATTCATAACATGGTCCGTTCCCAAGGATTTGCCTAAACAACTCAAAGACAAAGCCAAGTTCATAGTTAAACAACACTACTCTCTAGCATGCATCCAGATGGTTCCATTAGGTGACTTGTCTTGATGGCTTAAATTATCATATTCCTTCACCACTTGATATTTCATGAATGACATCAGTAGGTCCTATAATGCACACCTTGTTAACATTTCTATTGATAAAATTGATGTTGAGAATCACACTATCCACCAGTTGTATATTTAGCCATGGAAAAGGGTGTATAGGGAAAAGATGCAGTTGTCTAATATTGACATTAAGGTCTAACAAATTTTGGTTGGTGATTTCATTCATTCTTTATTTTATATATTGAAACCATGAAATAAAACATCGAGGAGTGAATATAATAATAAGGAAATAATTTCACCCTTGTCAATAATAGGAAAGCAAAAGTAGAAGAGGTAAGGGCATGATGTCAATACCAGTGCTCATTCAGAGCAAAGACAATACTAAAGGACTACCCCTACACCACCCATAAATACTATGATTTTAGGTCAACTAGAAAGCTTTTAACTAGAAATGTAATTTATTCCTTCAGAACATGAAACATAAACACCTAAAGATGATAACCTATCACAAAATATATAAATTCGAGAGGCAACATTGAAAAGAGATAATTTTGAAGCATAATAGGAAGATCAAGTCACCTTAGCACAAAAAAAGATACATTCACTAGCATGGCATAAAAAACCACCCTTAAGTAAGAAAAAGTGGATATTACAAATCCCACTAGTGAAGAGAGAGATGGTTTAGACATGGCCTTGGGAGTGAGAGGTCTTGATATCAGGACCAACCACCATATTGAAGACATACATGTAAAGATATTAGAGTGATATCCCTCTAAGGGGAAATACCCAATTGATAAATCCATCTAATAGAGTCCAAAAACTACCGATATAACCATCACCCTATGTGCATAATACAAAAAAGGTACTGTTGGATAATAATTTATTCATGTGGTAGCATTTTGTGTCATAGGACTCAACTAAATAAAAGTAATGATAAATGTCATTTTATAGTGACATTTATACTAAAAAACTCAATTTTGAGATGTCATTAGAAATCTTAATTTTAGAATCAATAGAGATAGAAATTCTAGACACACTTTGGGTATATCCCTAAATGTGTATTATGACATAGACAAGAATGACACTCTTGAAGTTTACACATGAGGTAACTAGGAATAATGCATTAGTTGAATCTGATGTAAATAAAATCCATAAGAAGCATTCATAGATGGTTACTCTATATCATAATGAGTGTACTATGATAAAGAAACATAAATAGGAACTGAGAAATGTTAAGTTCCAATTGGATATATAAAAAGTGGGTAAGGTAAAGACCCTGACCCTCTGGAAGACAATTTTGAACTAAGATCTAGCTCTTGTGGATGGGGCATCCCTTATTTACAAGGAAATTAACAAATTAGAGACCCTTTAGAGCTTTTGTTAAAGAGATGCAAGGACCAAACTGGCCCCTATCATGATTAAACATGGGCAATAATATAATTTACTAAAGCTATATAGGTCTACAAAAGATTTTTGAATAGGTTTGGTGACACAATACCCATCTTGGATGGGATTTTTGTGAAGCTAGTGTAGGCTAAAAAGTTTTAGAAAAAAGGCTTCAAGAAGAGGAGCTTCAATGCCAATAGTTGGTTAACAACACTTTATTAATAAAAGATTGTAAAGAGCATGCCAAAGCATTTGAAGATGTGGAGGTTATGGAAAATAAATTAGTGCTCACTATTATGAAATTAATGTAGGTTTTTAAAAACTCAGAGGATAATTTGTAACAAAATTCATCTCACTTGAAGATGTTCATAAGGATGCTTCCACATCCCTTGAGAATTTGGTCATTCAAGCAGGTGATTGTCTCAAGCATCCCAAGAAGACAAAGAAGCTCAAGGATGTAGTAGAGTTTATCACATCCTATCTAAAAAATGGTTTGAACCATTGGGAAGGTGTAAAGAATCAAATTGAGTAGATAAGACCTGAGTTTTTTGAGGGATCTAAGAACCATGCATAATCTGGGTGGACTATTGGATTTTTTGTAACAAGAAACACTGAGAGAGACAATGTGGAGGACCATGGCATGTAAGACCATGTTACATGAGTCTGTGATAGAGAAGAATAAATTTATTTGGATTAAATATGGATGCTAAACATATAACCCAAGAATGTAGGACTTAAATATTAGTAGAATACTTTGGGAACACATAGAAAGTGGAGACGTTTATGAAGTTATTTGTGGGGATGGAAAAGAAGACTAAGTCTAATATGAATCCAGCACTGGAGTGTGGGAAGATAGGTTTTCGATGACAAGGATCCAACATCGAGAGAGAATATAGATTTAGATAGGCCTGAGTCTATAGTAATTTATTGTAAATGGTTGCCATGGCTCAATTTTATTGATGATAGTTGGTGAGTCTTCTTAATTTTATTTACTTTTATAAATGATTGGTTAGGGTAAACCAAGTATAAATACCCCCTTGATATACTTTGTATGTTTTGTTGGTTTTTTTAGCTGATTACAAGTTATTTATCATTATAAATTTAAACCACTATACTCTTTCATATCACTTATCAATATAAAGTAAAGAAACCTATGTTTCCGTAAAGCTTGGGTTTATTCATCAATGGTAATAATGGGGGTGATGATATATATTATAGTCTATGTAAAATTATTTTTATTTTGATCATTAAGTGATGAACTAATAAGTTGAGTTAGAAATAGGACTAAGGATGAGTTTAGTACTAAATACTTGTTCAAGAACCCATGTCTAGGAAATTAGACAAATACACCTTTGCTTGACAAAACTAGTGGGAATTGGTCTTAAGATGTATGATTTGGGTGAGCGCACGAGAACTTGTTCTTGCATGAAATGCCAATGTAGTAGCATGTTGGAAATCTTATTTATTTAGGCACATGTCTAGGGAAAGACATGCCCATTTAAAGGAAAAGAATCTCAACAATCATGCCCAAATTCCTCACAATACACACATATAAGTCACTCTTTCTTAGGTTTCTCATATGAAGAGGGGAACTCTTTTGATGATTTGGACATAGTGTGAAATTTATGACCCTTTCTTTTCTCTAGGTCATTCTTGTTCTATTTATTATCCTTACTATTAGAAGCTTTATGTTTTTCATAAATCACAATTAAGGCATGTGATTTAGATGACTTAAATATACACATTTGAATAAGCTTGTCTTAATCCTAAGTCAATTCAACAACAAATTCATCTAAGGATGACATGGGGAATGTAGCTCTAAGGGTATGCTTGGTGTCATGAAATATATAAATGAAGACATAATAGTCAGTTCCCAACTTGGTAAGGATGCAAATAATCAATTGATCATCCTTTTTGTCAATGCCACATAGTTTCAATACTAACCTAAGTGATCAGAATTTTTTGAAGAAGTCCTATATAATGTTAAATTCACCTAGGATGAAGTTGATGAGCTCATTATCCAACTCATGATCTATCATTATGTCATGATTATCAAATATTTTTTCCATTGTGGAACATACATAATTATGAGTAGCAGCAGATTCAATATGAAAGAGTAGGTTAGGAGATATAGATAAGCATAGAGGACTGTAGGCTTTGTCTCTTATATTAAAACACTTCATCTTCTCTACATCAAAGGTTAGTTATTTTTATATACCCATCATGATTAGGTGTAATCCTTTGCACCTCAATAGGATTTGCACTCTAAATTTCCACTCGTGACAATTGAATGGTGTAAGAAGTTGAACTTGAATCGGATCCATGGCGAAGATGTAAGTACTTATTGAACTATGTGTGCAAAAAAAAATTGATATGCAACCCCTCCAAATATATAGAGGTTTAATTTTTCAAGGTACATGAATATCATTAATGCATATAGATCTTAAACCTCACACTTTCAAAAAAGGGTGACTAAGAAGGAGTTGTTAGCTGAAAGCTATGGAAGTTTGAATGTTTCTTACTTGAGAAAAATAATGATCTCCACTTTACAAAACATTTTAGGTGTGCAAGAGCTTAGAAAAATTTTATGATTAAAATTTAAGGCCCCTTGGGTTCATTGTGATCAACAGTTTAAATTCCCATGTGACTAGGGGGTTAAGCAATAGGTAGGGTTTAAACTCTACCTAGTCTACGTGTAGGAACATCAAAATCCACTAAGAGGTGTTTGAATGACCGTCAGTGTCTATGTGGATTATGAGTAGGACTATTGAGTTTTGTGCGGGTTTTGATCATGAATATTGAGTTGCATTGGTGTTGTCAACAAGGCCATTGAACTTTGTTGAGGTTATAAGGAGGGCATATTGAGTTCCATAGCTAGTACAAATAGGAGTGGCAAAATCTATCGAGTGTGCATGTTGCTACCCCAAATGCTCATCTAGACTTGTTTTTATATCATGAAAAGTATCTAAATTGTCAAAAAACTATGTGAGGGTTGGAAATTATATAAAGTTTAAGAAACCTCTAAAATTTTGGATTTTTTACGACTGCTCTAAAATCTAGTAAAGACCCACTTGGTTTCTTAACAAACCCAAAACAACCCAGACATATTTTTTATTCAAGGTAAATGTATGTATTTAATTCCAATTTCCAAATTAGCTCATTTAATTATACCTAATATCGTCAGATATCCTATTCATATATTTAGAATGTATTATCAATAATTTGGATGAAAATGGATTAAAGTTGCAAAATAACTCTTAATCAAACGAAACTCAAGACAATCATCAAATGGAATCAATTTGAAAGGATAAGTAATCAGATTAACCTTCCCATCATCTTTCTCTTGTTTGATCTCCTTTCTAAGACTCTGTAATGTCATTTGATGACCGAATCAACAAGTTGAAAATAAAAAATGGAATGTAGGATTGTAAAGTATGCTGAAGATTATGATGATAATCGCTAGTTGGGAGATAATCTTGACATCATGGGCTAATTCCAAATCTATATTAATGGAGGAGAGTGATAAAAGGATCATAGGTTTACATTCATTCCTTGTATAAATGTTTGGGATGATGCTTGCATTTAAATAAGTGTTTAGAAGGAAATGGGGGGAAATTTCCCTCTCAAATTTAAAATTTGAGAAGGGAGAAAGTTATAGAGATTGGAAATCTCTAGACCTCCTTTTTTTCTTTTTTTTTTTCTTTCTTTTTTTTTTGGGGGGGGGGCATGTGATTAGAAAGTGGGTGAATTAAAAATTAGAATATTAGGAATTATATGGAAAGTGGAGTAAATTAGGAGTTAGAATATGAGGAAATAGGAATATGTGGAGGGAGGTATTTCATGTAATTAGGATTAATTAATTAATTTAAGGGAATTAAGAGGTGATGTTAATATGGGATATCTGGATCAGTGTTAATTATATTAGATGAATAGGATATTTGATTATATTAGGCATAATTAAATGAGTTAATTTATCTAATTGAATTAGATGCATACATTTTACCCTCTTTCAAATGGCATTGTGATTAGGAGTAATGGTCTTCCAAAGAAGAAAGATGATCATGGATGAGTGTTAGTAAATTATTGGTTATCAGATTTCCCTTTGAAGAGACATGCAGAGAATAATGAGATAGATATCAACTTGAAAGGAATGAATGTGAGTGGTTTGTATGAATAAACAAGGGAATGTTAGATGTGAGATTGATAATGAAGAAGATGAAATCAACATGAGTAGTGATGATATAAATTGATAATGACCCTATCAAATACATTTGTATATGGAGTCAATATGATGATGTCATGTTTTTCAACACATTCCCAGGGTGAATCAACCATAACAAGAAAGTGAACAACAAGAGGTTACAAACTTTCAATGTATCCCAAGCAATGAGGCATGCATGGGAGAGATACAATCCTAAATGTGATGAATGGGACATATAATTTTAAATGTATCAAAAGAAAGGATACATGTAATTTAGAACCATAGATAAAACAAATTAATGAATTATTCCACAATATTTTCATGTATCCCAGGTAAATACATAGTTATGGGTTGTTTAACAGGGCTAAAACAAGGTTATAGCTAGCCAATGCCATTCAAAGCTAGTCTATTTATTTAAATAAATTAATAATTTCAACCTCATTACACATCTAGTTTTCTCTATAGATAGAGTTCAAAAAGTAATTTCATCTACTCCATTTACTAATCACTCATAATGACTGTGAAAATAGGATCTTGAATTACACAGGCTTGTGACATCTTTTAAGGATTATATTTATTTTCTACAGGGTTCCAACCCAAAATACACTATCCAAATTATCCTCATTCTCCTATCAATGATCTAATACTCCTCCCTCATTAATTGGACCTAGACACACATTCCCCTCTTCTTATTTGATTGTGAACAATGTCTTATGACTGTAAAATAGGGCTCTTGTTATCTTAGAATTGTGTACTATATAAATATCCCAATATTTACCTTTAGATAAATAATTAAATTATTTAATATAAATTTCTCTCATCCATATAATAAAAACTTACCACACAAGGATTTTCTCTCCACCAAACTCTCAGGCAATGTTACAAGATCATACCTTGCTTTGTCACAAACTATGAATAGGGTATTCAAAAGGAAATTGCATCCTCAAGGATTTTCTCACTTTGTAATGTTTTCTCATCTATCCAAGATTATATATGATCCTAAAAAAATTTCACAATGAAAGTTTATTATTTATTGAATCTTGAACTTTGGTGAAGAACCTTGTTGTTTGAATAATGTAATGGTGGATGAACAAGTTTTGAAAGATCAAAGAGGGAACGTTGTTAAGAATTTATTTTTATATTATTTTATTGACTAGTGAGTTCATATTATATTTTATAAGTATGTGGTTACATTTCATTTTTGTTTGTTCACACTAGTTTGCACAACAATCTCTATAACCTTGTTGACTCTTTGTGAGCACATACAATTGGTACAAGGTATTCAAAATTGGCATGATAGAGTTGTAAAGTATAATGGTAAAGGGTCCTAGCTAATGTATAGGAAATTAAAAAAAAACAATTCCTTTACTATGTTTTTAAATCCCTGGTAAAGGTTTAAGATCTCAACTTGTTACCTAGACAACTGCAGTCTTGTAATTAGTTAGAGAAACCAGGTATTAAGCAAATAAAATATAGTGAAGAATATATTGGGAATATCCTCGTGAGTAATTATTGTTTCTTGATATTAATGGAGTTTTTATAATCATTTTTAAATAATCTATATGGTTTTAAAAAGTTAAGAATAAAACAAGACATCAAAAAAACACTTGCAAACCTATACATTACCACTGTGTACACAAACCATAGGAAAAGATGCTACAAAAATGTTGGTAGGTGTATTTCGTGACTTGATAAAATTTAGGATTATTTTATAGGTATATAAACTAGGTAAAGGTGGTGAAAACCATTTTTTGAGGGTTTAGTGTCAAGAACTAGGTAGCAGAACCCTACATGTAAGACTGGGTGTTCATTTTGAACTTAGAATGTGGTAACAGATGGAATGGAAGGATTTTGTCCATACATATTGATGGGATAAGGTGAATACATTTTTTTTACATTTATGAATCTTTTTTTATAATTTATAAAACAACATGGAAGGTCTAAACCATTAAAACAGGCTCTATATACCTTAAACTAGTGATTCTGTGCATTTAGTGAGACAAAAAAATCTATGAGAAGAATGGAACATAGGTCTGAGAAGGGAATTTTAATGATTTGGGATGATTAATAATGATGAGATATACCTTAGGAAACCATAAATATATTTTAAAACTCTCTATGGAACAAGTAAGAGCAAATGGAATGCTCTCAAGCTTGAATATATGCATATAATAATAAAAGTAGGCTTGGGGTGATATAAATAGTTATAACCATAAAAAGTATTTGAAATTTGGTATATATCTTGGATAAGACATATTATAAGTTATTTTAATGTTTCCAAGTCACTCCTATACTTATCCATACTTCTATAGAGTACTATGTGTAAACAAGGTTGTGGCAGACTTAGAGAGGCCTAATAGGCCTTAACAAAGACGAAAAAGTGTCTTAAACAATGATCTAGTGAGTGAATCAGAGCTTGAAACTTTGTAAAGAGTAAGAGGACCATAAAGGGTATCTTAAAATAAAATTATTTTGGTGTTTTGAATCTGTACCATAATGTACATAAAGAATTTGTGTAGAAAAAGGCTATTAGGATGAGACTGGGTGAAGCGAGAAATACAGAAAGGATAGGGAATAAGTTAAGAAAGGTATTGTTGCTAGGAAGGAATTTCTCAAGATACCATAAGGAGGAAAATAAGAATAATAAGAAATAAAATATATGAATATCATTGATAAACCTAAGAAGGACCATATAAACCAAGTGCAGAGAGAGAACATTGGTTAGAGGAGTTTAGTGAAGTGTTGGTCATCCTCTACGTCACTTTCCTTTTTTACTATACTTACAACCTTCTCCAAACCTTTATAAATACAAATATATAGTATGTTTATAAATATGACCTTCAAGGCACACTTGAAACAATGTGAATACATACAAAGATCAATCCATAAAGCTTACAAAAGACACAACATGATGATCGACTTATCTGTATTCATTGATTCAACATTTCATTTAAACACAGTCCATCAATGGACTTGGTCACCTTTATTAAGTGTTATTGAGAATTTTCTAATTACCACCTTTAATCACTCTCATTGGAGGCCTCTTCTTATCTCTCCTATCTCTCCTATACCTAAAAACTAACGTACAAATGCCTATGCAACCAATTTCAACATTGGTTGCTTGGTAGTTACAAAGCAAAATCCTCTTTCCTTGATAACCCAATGTATAGATGAGGAATACATATATAATATAATATCCATACTAGTATTGAATGTTTAATCAAACTAGGACAATAAAATTTATTGGAATTTAGCATTTAACATAATGACTGACATTATTCTAGCCAACCTTACTACAACAACTTATACAAAAATCAAAGTATCATTAATCCTTGGTTAAAGAAAGTATAGTAGTCAAAAAATATTATGTTCTAAGTCAAATCAAGTGCAGTAGTAAAATAGAGTCAGTGTTCAACTTACCTCTTGAAAAAATGTTAACAATCAATTTTTTGCCTTAGAGTAGTCAACAATCAATAGAAGCAGTTCTGCTTAAGCAATAGTGGCCTAACAATGAAAGATAAGGCAAACCAATATTGGGATTTAACACTTACCATGTCAAGAAAAAATGGATGTTTGGGTCAAAAATAAGAATGTCCCTCACACATTGACACTCAACTTTGACCAAATTTTTACCTCCTATTGCCAAAACTCAAAAATAGTGTTTTATAGCTTGATGCTCCTGCATCACTTGACATGGTAGTTGCTATGGTAGCTTTTTCTCTTGTATTTTGTTGTTAGTTACATGTATGTAGGTAGTTAAAAACTGCTTGATGCATTAAATTGCATTTCATTTACATTCTCTTATGCATTTAGATACCATATTTCATTTACATTCTCTTATGCATTTGAAATTACACTAGTTTATGCCAAACTCCACAAAACATATTACTATGTTGATTAACTACATGAAGAATTATTAACTATAGTTTGTGAATTATTTTTGGAAATTATTGCTAATTAATTTTTGTAATTGTGTGGTAGGTGTAATTAATACTACTTGGGAGATTTGTCAAAACACAAGAGGAATTTCATTAATTCATATGAAAAAATCAAATGTACTGGAGGAGCTAAATGTGGAACGAAAAACATTACAAAAAATATCATGTGTGTTGGATGGATCCATCAATTAGAGGGGCCTTGGAAGCATAGTAAATTTCACACATCCTAATGGATTCTGGTGCGTGAATTTTCTCCTACATTACAACATGGCATATCCATCATACCATATTTTGATGAAGAGCTATGAGTACACGAAATTCATAGATAGGATTGATCATGATTTGTACATATATTAGTCATATGAATAGACACAGGATGATTCCATTTTTTCTAATGCATGGGGTACTCCTAGTGCCATTCCATCCTATCTAAGGCCCTTATTGGAGAAGTTCTTTCCAACGAAGGTGTCTAATGATCCAAATGTCTATGTTCATCTAGATCAAGTACAAAATATATTCATTAGTGCCAAACTACCATTTTGAGTGTGTTTCAAACTCTATAGTATTTGAAATAACCTCTTTTAGGCCTCCAATTTTTATTTGACATAGCCATATACAACATTATGGAATAGATACAGAATCTCCCACACCACAGATTTTCCTCTCATCCAACTGGGCTAAATTATTTCAAGAACAAAACCACTATTTTTTATATGCATGTTTTAGAGGATGAAAGATATGGTGACTACAGTCCATTAGATGACAGATATGATTTTGAAAGTGAATATAAAAATTGTATAAAAATATGTTTCAATATTGATAAATAGTGTATTATATATTTAAATAGTGTTTAGTCTTATAATCAATTTTGTTTTAACATGTTTACGTTATTTATAAAGAAAGTACATATTTGTTTTTGTATTACACATTTATTTCTAAATAAAGTACATATTTGTTTGTATATAATAGTGTTTGATGTTTTGATGATCAAATGAATGAAGAAAGAAATGATTCTATGTTTTTATGTCTTTGAATAGTATTGGATTATTCATTAGAATGTTCATCTAAAACTAGAAATAGATTCAAACCCTTGAAGAGATTCATCTTTAGTATGATTTATCTCTAGATCATAAGCACCTCGAATGAAACTTGGGATTGAAACCAATTTCATAGAATAGTTTTCCATTTTGGCTGAATCTTGCTAAGTAAAGTGAGTATTTTTATAACATTCGTTTGTTCATTATTGAATATAAAATTTATATAAACCAACATGTAATATATATTTAATCCAAATGGCATACCTTAAATTTCATTTTCTAAGCATTCTAAGATCATAGTCTCCTAAGAAAACATATCTCACTTTGCTAGAGTAGGTTGATGTGTCAAACCATCTAAATGATCTTATGGTTGATAATACCTAAACATAATATTAACTAAGTGAATATACATAGCATCAAGACCATGGATTTCATTGTCAATAATGGCTCCTCCACTAGAATAGTTTGTATCTTGATGCAAGAGCATCTAACTAAAAGAAGTTAAATTTATGTTTTGATCATTAGTGGTCAAAATTGGGTTAAGTTTGATGTAATGTGAGTCAAGATACATTTCAAGGTCCATTTCATCTATTTTAGGTCATATGGAGTCCATATGAATCATAGGAGTAAGTTTGAGAGTGTTCGGAGTTTTCCCTCCAAAACCAAGTATTTGAAAATTCAAATATTTAAAATGAGTCTAGAAGGGTCAAGTGCATGTAAGGAGTGAATAGATGAGTAAAATGGGATTAAGAAGTATAAATAGGTCATGTAAAATGTATTATAATGTATGTAAGTATAAAACATCACATTAGAGGTCATATTCTAGTCTTGACATCATAAACCTCACGTTGAAGTGGCAACTCAAGGAGGTTGTGTCTTGTAACCACCTTAACCAACATTGAATTCGGTTGAAAGGAGAAAGTTGTATATGAGTATATAGAGGATGATATGTGATATAAAAGGGATAGATATCCAAGAATGTGGAGGAGAGCATGGGAATGAATAAATTTTATAATACTCCTCAAGAATGATAATAGAGTCGAAATGGATCAAAATTGTATGTTTTTGTTAAACACAATGAATAAAGAATGAATTTACCCATGTAAGTTAATGTTTTTGAGCTATATTCAGTTTTTTTAAATAATTTATATTGACCTTGAATTCCCTTGAGGCCATGTATTTGTTCATCTTTATGTGGAGTTGCAGGTTATTGAGTGATTGGTGGAGACAACCAATAAAGGCTATAGGTTATAGTCATAAAAGAAAGACATTCAAATAATTGGTTATAGATAAAAGTTGGATTTTAGTGTGGAAAACATAATTATATAGGTTTAAAACATAAAAACCTTCAAATATTTGTGATAATATAGCTATCAAGGTGAAAGTGAGTAAAATGGACCATTGAATCCGTATGGCCCTTTAAACTATTATCTCAGTCATAGAATGAAGTAATCCTTGGGATTTAAGAAATTAATCAATTATGTGATGATATGATGATTTAGAGATGAATTTTTTGTTCCTTTATAGGGAAATATTTTTTATTTTAATACAAGAGAGGTAGTGAGTTTCTATTCATAGTTCACAAAAGGATCAACTTTGTTACCCAGTCCATAACCCCTATTTTGGTAGATGTTAGAATGGATATACATTGGGAGAGAGTTAATATTATTGTGCTAAAAATTTATTTATGTGAATAGATAGGATAATATATATTAATTATAATTCTTGAAATAAATATACCTTAGAATGGAAGTTGACAATATATAGGCCCTGTTTCTATACTTGCATTGTTGTTTCATGACTATAAGGACTAATCTTTGAGAGAATCCATATGATTAACAAGTTTTTGGATTTTAAAACATGTTTTTAAGTTTAACATGGAGGTTTTAAGTGTTTTATAATCTCTCTTTGGTTTAAAAATTATTGTTGGTTGTCTAATAGGGACACCAACTTGTAGGAAACCCTTGTAATCTACATAGTCCAAGGGAAATTGAGTTAGAATGTGTGAACGAAAGATTGGATTTTGGTTTTTTAATGTTGGAAGAGTTTGATTAGGGTAATATATATCTTAAAAACCATTCATATTGGTATTAATGTCTTTGAAACATTTTCAAGATAATTATGTTGCTTTCAGGTTTATATACAGGCCAAGAAACCGTAGACTAAGGTTTAGTTAATTTGGAGAGTTTCCAATGTTATAAAAATGTAAAACTTGGTGGTTTTAAATTAAATAACATTTAAAATATTATTTAAAAAAATTTAGTCTTGTACGGACTCATTTCATATGTATTTGTCCAATTGAGTTGTAGCTAGGTAGAATTAGGCCTACAAGGGCTAATTGTGTAGAGAAAAGGGGTAAGAAAATGGTGAGGAGTAAAAAATATATTGAAACTTCATAATAATTTGTATCTAGATGTATGGATATCATATTAATCCCTAAAATTCTAATAAATATTGTATAATAGATACAGAAAGGAGAAACATCCAAAATAGGGCTACTAGCCTAGAGAAACCATGGACAGTGGACTATGTGGAAAGAAGTAATTAAAGGTGAGTTGAAATTTGAAATGGGTTAATTAAGGTGTGATTAGAGAACATTTAAATATATATTAATAAGGATTAAGCTATGGTAACCTGAATCAAGATTGGTCCTTTAGACCGAAGAGCTAGTGAGAGAATTACATGAATGTGAGATCAGTGTTAGGAATTGAGTGAGGGGTGAAAGTTAGTTACATGATAGATGTATAATGAATCCAAGAATTGTATCTAAAATATACTATGGAAAATTATATTTAAAATAAGGCTAATAATCCTAGGAACCTATAGTAATGATGGAAGGAGATGGAACCCTAAAGAGCAAAGGAAGCATTGAATGTGAATTTTTGCAAGAGTAAACCCTCAAATGACTGGAACCAGTTAGATTTAAAATTAGATAATGATGTTTATGAATAATTCTCCCCTTACTTATACATCATATCTACTTATCTAGAGTTATAAACACACTGTTTAGCATCTGAATAATTTTCATTGCTTCCAAATTGTTTAGTTTTTCCTAAACTCTAATAGATGGTAAGAGTTATCTATGTAGGATCAGAAGGCCCAATATTTTCATTTTTGAATTGAGAGATACAGAGAAATATTAAAGACATGCTTGGGCCTTTGAGTATTAATGCAATTTGCAAAGAAAATAATGAATGCAACAAGAAATATATTAAAGTACAAAATAACTTAACTATACATTTGTAGTTTGTTTCACTATAGCTTTAAAAAATCTTAAAATATTACCCTTTAATTTAACAAAGCACTCAATTTATTTATAAAATAGTGTAAATAACCCATGTTTTTTAGAACTGGATAACTAGGTCTCAAGAGAACTAAGACTACATGCATTCAGAATATACACACCATCTTTATGCATTGAGGACATACATACCATCTTTTATGAACATTCATAAATAATCCAACCTATATGTTACATGATAAATAAAGTTTACTATTAATATAATAATTCATGGCTCCAAAAACACCTATAAACTATGTAATTACCACTCATTTTTCTCAGTTTATATTTAAAAATAAAAAATAAGCTACATTATTAGAAGCTACAAAAACAAGTCAAAAATCCACTTAAGGAACTTTAAAATCCATGATGACATATCCCATATGCTTATAAATAAGATTTCAAATATTTGGATGACATGTAAAGAGCTTATATACTATCAATGGTAAAATTTGGTTCAACCCTGAAAAAGTAGATGAGTGTTGCATGAGTTATGGAAATGCTTATCAATATGATTTCAAATATTTACATCATACTTGGTCTATTTATATATTCAGGCCACACCTTAACTTCATCATCTACCATACCCCTTAGAATCTGAGATAGGTTTATTGACCATTAACATGTTGACTTTTATATTCCTAACATGGCCTTAACATGAAAAAATTAAAACAAGTCTAGCAAAAATTTGGATCATTTTAGATTCCAATACTATACAAGTCAACAATATTTGATCTTCACTCCCCAATCTAGAACTAGTACAAGTTTTTGGATCTACAATCAACTAGGATGACATCACCTCTATATCATGTGGAGATAAATCTCCCATCCATCTGAGTCACCTAGGCACCCTATCAATATTTAATCTAGTTTATATTACCTAGATCCCTATGAAGATAGAATCCTACTCACCTAGATACCCACACATACTAAGCCACCAAATTTGTATACGTGGAAGCCATTGTAGCCTTTATAATTGTAATTTTTAACTTTCCAATCCATAGTTGTTTGATCTTGGAGTAATGTTTATTGTAAAATCATGTTCCACACAATGTGTTCTCTCATAGGGAGATTTTTTTTTTTTTTTAGGGATATGTTTTCTATTTTTAGTATGTCTATTTAGAAAATTTTCATAAGAAGTCAATTTGTATTTTTTTTGGTTAAAAAACTTCTAAACATATTCATTTGTTCATTCATAAACAACTTAAATACACAAGATGAAGTAAGCAACTGGTGGTAAATAAACATCAATTTTGTAGATTAAAAGGTGAATAAGGATGTGTTTCAATTAATTTCCATCCAAATTCATAAGCATACGTCATGTAATACTAGACACATAAGTCATTACACCTAACTAATTATCATTTTTCATGTACGAAATACCATGTTTATTTGGAGACATCCCATTCACTTGTGCAAACAAGATATCAAACTCTACCTTCAAAATATGTATTTGCTACTTATATATGGTAACTATTCCTTCATGTTTTGATTGTATGGCCTGGATAGTCTCTGTCCTTGCATTAGAAGTGCTTTTGTGTAGGCATGGGCAGCTTGTAGATTAACAAACTTTATTTCAGCATCCATCTTCTCATCCCTCAGTATGAGAAGTGAATGGTGCAACTTATTGACCTCTCTATTCTTGTCAGCTAACATAGTTTCCAACTTGATAACCTTTACCCTTGCACCATCACTAATCTCAGTAAAAAATTGATTTTATTGCTTGAGTGATTTTTTTTAGCCACTAGTGATATTTGTAAACCAATATGTTCTTTTGTTCCCATTGCATTCTGGGATCTCATCCTTGTGAGAAGTTCTTCCATGTCCTTGGGCGATTGAGAAGTCACATTCTCTTCTAGATTTAAGACTTCATCTGCAAAAAAATGATATACATGAAATTCAATGATAGCATTTAATATTTTCAGCATTGAAAAGCTAAAAAAGTTTGACATAAGTGAGGGTCAATGAGAATATTCAAATGATAAGAACATCCAATTTTTCTATATTATGAATAATTTCCTTACACAAAGAGGTTTTTACAACTTAAATGTAAATAATGAAATCAATATTTTGGATATGAAATCTTTACCTATGGCATGGTAATTATGATGTATTGAAGTGTTGCCTGATTCCTTCTCACCCCTCCTTCCCTACCTCAAACTATGGCCCATAGACATCGATAGTTATTATGTCAATTTCCTGAATAGACAAACAAATGATATGAGACAAAGGAATGTTATAGAGATAATCCATGCATATAAATATTATATTACACTCCTTTTCACCATGGTTACTTTTATATAGACATAGAGACATGTAAACATATTGAATTTGTCACCAACATGTGAAAGAATGAAAGGAGAATAACGTATACATGTGAAGATGATAGATTACCAATCAAAAACATCACATACCATACATGTAAAAATATATGATGAGTACATGGGAAAAAATTGCATCATTCAACCATGCATGATTGTGAGATACATAGATAAATGTAAATTAACCACCAAACCATTGTTTAAATCATACATAAATAGAAAACTATGTATCCAGCACAAGAAAAAAATGAAAAACTTGTATTCAAATCTCATGTCCAAATAATATGTTTAACCACACATCAAAACATGTCATACATATTATGCCAAAACGTATGTATATAAATAATAATGTCCAAGGTAGTAGGCAATATCAATGTTCATGCCATGGCCATTAAGCCTCTAGAAATATACAAACAAGTGGAATCATTCAACCTCATGAATGCACATATATGCATGTCACCCTAGACACTTGCATTTGAAAATGTGTAGTTTAGAAATCTCAACAAAATGCATGAATAAGACACCAACATGAATACAACACTAGTCAATTTTGGTAAATAAGAAGTAAATATCATACCTCCTAAACATGGTCCATCCATGCCTAAGACTATGCCAACTCATCTCCAAAAAAAGATTATATGCAATAATAATATAACACTACAAAATATGTAATGGTAGGGTTGAAAGAAAGGTACAGGGAATAAAGAACAATGCATATAATACCTAGTCATCATAAGAAGTAAAATATAAATTTTTGAGGTACCCAATCATGTACACTTTTCTATCCCCCCCGATGAACATATCTACCATTTCACAAATACATTTCTCTCAAAAGAATGTGATCATCATCACTAAAATGGGATTGAGGTTTATTCCTATGTAATCAAAATGGTGATTGTTGCATAAATATCAATGTGGCATGTTAATATTGAGTAATCTAAATTGAAATTAACATTAACTTCATGAAATCCAATGAAAAAAATGTATTTAACCTAAGGTCCATTATTGCATGCACCTTGATGTTGTTCCACCCATTCTCTTTCTCACTCCATTTATCGATGATATTCCCTTCACTAAATGCAAGCTTCCATTTTCCATGCCAAGTTTTCGCTCGAATCATATCCACATATCTCATCATTGATAGACTTCAAGGTTATCTCACTAAGATAACATAACTCAAACAAATCCTCTTTATCCAGTCATGATATTTCTAGCCTATCTCTCTTGCCGATGCTATGATTTTTCAAGAGTCAGTCTATTGGCCTCCTTTATATTTTCCTTTTGTTTATTTCTCTTCATTTAGGCTTATATTTTCCACTTTTAGAATGCCTAGGGGGTCTCATTGGAATGGGTTACCGACCATGAATCTTAATATAGTGAGTGTTAAGTTTGTCTTGTGACCAAAATGGATGTCTACCATTAGCTCTAAATGTGTTGCATGGCCTCAACAAGCAAAGGTGCAAATTCTACCTCATAATAACCCAATCCTCAATTTTTTACTCATGTGCATACTATCATTCAATAACGAAGAGATGTGAGGTTAAAATCCTAAAGCAATAAACAAAATATAACATCATCAAACACGATAAAATGTTAAAAGCATAAAATAATAAACATAGGATAACGTCATCAAAGACAATCAAATGTTCTTAAAACATTTGATTCTTCCTCTATTTTATATTTTGAAGCATCTGGAAGCCAATCACCATCATCATCATCAACATTGTCATCATTATTTTCATTAGGGTCATATGACTCCACCTTCTCCTGCAACATAGGTGGACATATATATGTGAGTCGAACTCCAAACATATATGAAACAACAAACACAGGGATATGACCATGTCAAATGAAAGAGAGAGTAAAGAAAATATGCACATTTTTAGGGATGAAGTCATTATGCAGGTGACTATTAACCACATCCATGTGGCTCCGCTCCACCCCATCCAACTAAAACACAAAACAAAAACAACATATAAAAATGCATGGTGTGTCATGAGTATTCTAATCTTGATTGTTGTAAGAGGGAAGAAAGAAACATTATTTAACATGAGGAGCAATCAAAAATTAAACACAGCCAAAGGTTCCCATACATCTCTTGATAAATAGTCATTAGATGCTTCAGGGCCACCCTCTTCACCTTCAATCTACTCCTCCCCCTCCTCCTACAATATTAAAAAATATATAACATGTAAAAATAGGGATATATGGTTCACAATTATTGAGCATGTAAAATTAAAGAGAAAGCGTAAAACAAATATGCACATTTTTAGGAATGAATTCATTATTCAAGTTACTATCAGCCACACCCATGTTGCTTTGCTCCACCCCTCCCATCTAAAACATAAAACAAAAACAACATAAAGAAATGCATTGTGTGTCAGTCAAAAGTATTCTAATTTTGATTCTTGTAAGAGGGAAGAAAGAAACATTATTTAACATGAGGTGAAATCAAACATTAAGGGAAGCTAAATGTTCCCATACATCTCTTAGGAAATAGTCATTTGGTGCTTTGGGGACACCCTCTTCACCTTCGGTCTGCTCCACCCCCTCCTCCTACAGTATTAAAAAAGGGAAATGTAACAAATCAAAATAGGGATGCATGGTTCAAAAATATTAGTCATTTTACATATGTGGAAAGAATATTAAATAAAGAATTGAAAATACATAGACCATCAATAAAATTACCTATGTTATCCCCTTGTTTGCATCTATATTTAGTAAAGATTCCATCTCACACTAGAATTTCAGCCTTGGTTGTTTGCAGGCAGGGGATGGTTATCTCATAACAATGGGAATACCATCCCCAATTATTGATGCTCCATATAACTTCCTTGTTTGATCTCCAAGGGGTGAGGGGAATGTCTAAACTAATCAGTTGCATGCAATGAGGACTTATGACAAACCTATTTCTCCTAACACAATGCTTGTCACAAAAAATGAGCATCAACAAGAAAATAATACCACTCAAATTCATGTTCGAGTACTGTAGATGAAAATACATACCATTTTTTTGGTCTTAGCATAAAGTTCTTTGAGGAAATCATCTAATTCCCACTCATCCATCTTAAATATGTAGTAGTTAACATTCATAGTATTAATTTCCAACAAACAACAACTTGCATTCAAATAAGTTAAGAGTATGCTTTACAACACTAACCCTTACCAATGAAATTCTTGTAGAAATCATTGTAAAGGTCACCAAGAGAGTACAATGGTGTGCTAGTGGCCAGGGTAATATGACTAGTTAGCGACATAATATAGTAGTCATATAATAATAAGGGCAACCACTATTCATGAAATTGACACCCTATATTGAAAGTATATATTATGATCCTCCAATAAGAAATGTACATATGAGAAGGCATTACATTTTATTTAGATAGTGTAATGTTCCAAAGTAGAGATTGTCTTTTCACATTATAGAAACTTGACATACCAATTCATTTGGAAATAATCTATCTAATATGGTAACACCTCATGTGGCGTTTCAAGGATAAGCTAAACAAACCTTTGTATGTAGTAGATGAGATAGAGAAAATCTAATGGATACATTACATTTTGAAAACATTAAAGAATTAAAACATGCCTATTATAAATTTCAAAGGTTAGAAATAATATTTTTGAAGCCTATAATATCAATTCCATGGAGATTATATGCAAAAAAATTAATTTCAGTTGCAACTTATATGAAAGATATTGATGGAAATATTTAATAAGCTCACTGAACATTCTAAATGAAAAAGCCAATAATAATAAGTATACATTACATAGTATAATGGGAGTACAACAATCATGGATTCACACACTCTTACTTTGTGTAAGTCTACACAAACACATGAAATATGATAAGAATAACACTTTCAATGTACTTAAAAACACGCATACATGATGACCCCATCACAAATAATGGAGTACATTTAGGCACTTGAAAACATTAATAAATAGGAAATGGTGAATAAAAACACATGAATTAAAAATAAAGATTAAGATATTAAAGCTTGGAAAATCCTATACAGGCTCTTATACACCCTATACTGGGAGTACAACAAACATTGATTCACACACTCTTACTTTGTGTAAGTTTGCGCAAACACATGAAATATGATAAGAGTAACACTTTACTTAAACACATACATACATGATAACCCCATCAAATAAAAATAGAGTACATTTAGGCACTTGAAAGCATAAATACACTTGAAATGGTGAATAAAAACACATTAATTAAAAATAGAGCTCAAGATATTAAAGCTTGGAAAATACTAGAGAGGCTCCTATACACCCTATTCTACCCTGTTGAACATCTCTCTTCCTCTAAATTTGTAGTGAATATGACCCTACTTATAAGATCTTGTCCTTATGTATAAATATAACATATTAATAAAGACAAAATCCTAGGTGAGCTTAACCTTATGTATAGTGGGCCTCTAGCATGGAGAAATAGGGCTTGAGAAATAGTAGGTATAGGTAAATTGAAGACAGATATCGTTTTAAATGATTTATTACAATCTTCACTGCTTTTCTTTGCATTTTCATCTAAATAATTTATGCAAAGGAGGCTTATGAACACACTGTGAATGTGCTTATCTAAAGTATTTTCCTTTTCTCCACATACCTATTCTTGCTTTGTATTTTTTGGATTTTGTCTGTGTTAATAAGTTATGGATTCAATTTTTTCACATTTATAAAAAACTCTGGGATTTATTTCCTTGTTTAGCTTATTCAATGTCCACTTTCCCTTCTGTGATCACAAATATGAATGAATTGGTCATAAATAGTTTAGGGATTTAGTTTTATGCAGGGTCATATGCATGTTTTAATAAGGTAACATTGAGCTTTGCTTTCTTTTGTATTTTAAAATGGGCATATTTTAAAGGATATTCTATGTTTGAATAATGCAACTCTATTTCTTGTGAAAAGGAGGACTAGGTATGTGTTTCTTATAATAAGAATGACTTGTAAAATAAGTGGAAACTTAATAATACTAGTTATAAACATATTTCCCATTCCCTAAGATTTTTTTAGAGATTTAAGTGTTGAATTTGTGTAGATTTCATAAACACAGTTCAAAATCTTGTAGACCATTGTGCGTTAAAACAGAGTCTATAAAGAAGTAATGTTAACCTTGAACATGGGCATATAGAACCCTCAAACATAATAAAACATAAGAATAAGCCTATGCAAACCTTGGACAATTATTAAAGTGGTTGACAAGCCATTTAAATGAATTACAAAATAATAGTTCTTTATAGTTGTGCATAATTTTGATGACAGGAGCCACAGTTATTTTATTCAATGTAGTTATCTTCATATTTCTCTTCTGTGTCTATGGCATTTTATGTAGGGTCATATGCATGTTTTATGCATCCCTAAATATATACATCCTATAAATATGCGATGAATGACACAATAAAAATGATAAAACCTTTGACCTAGAATTTACCTCGATGTTTGACTAGTGCAAAACCTAGGATTAAACACCAACTCCTCTATCCTTATTTTATCTACCTCTGATTGAGCTATCTCCCTCCACTTTGGATATAACAAAAAGAAAATGGTGAAGGACATCTGTTTGGCATTTAGGCTAGGCATTACCTAATTAATAGTAAGGACATATGAGATTAAGGTAATGCTAAGAGGACATGAATATCAGGGTGTTAGGGCATGCTAATCTGGCATTAACATCAAATGATTCACATGCCACATCAGGTCCATGCCATGTGACAAGTTGAGTGACACCTATGTAATCATGGTTCATGATTGGCATGATGGTGATTTTTTATTAGTAATGAAAGTAGTGGTGACCATGATAGGGATGCTTGTTCGGTGGTCAAAACAAAGGTAGATGTTAACATAAAAATTAAATATGGTTTAACTATGGTTAGTCATAAGCCACCAATGACCATTAAAGACCAACCCTTGATGATCAGTGATAACAAGCATGAATCAGGAGTTAGTGCATGATGGTTAATCTTTGCCCAAAGAAAGTGGGTATAGTTATAGACATAAATGCATTTCCTATGCATCTTAGATCAAAGTTGGAGTAGGTGAATTCAAGAGGAAGCAACTTGGATAGAATACATGATTACATTAAGAGCAAGGAGGTGAATATTATGATCGATCCAAAGAACTTGTATACATTTTTTGAGGTTGTGGAGACATTCAAGCACTAGGAAACTTGGCAGGCTAGAGGAAAAATTGTTATTTCCCCCATTGACTGAGGAGGGTAATGAATCTAGGCTTAAGAAGCATTGCATCAAGTATGTGTTTGTGGAGCTTACTTATAGATGGCAGGCCAATTATAGTGTCCTACTAATAAAGAGAATGTATAGCTATGAATATGTTGTTGGTAAAAATAAGAGATGGAGTTGAATGTGTGTGGTGTTTCATATTTCTATAATTTTTTTTAAAAATAAAATAAGATTCATTTTGTTTAAACTTTTGATGGAAAATGATTGTCTTTCCATGGTATCTGTTTATTAGAAATAAGGTCATTTTATACCTCCTACAATGAAACATGTGTGACTTTGTTATTGGCCACTAATCTCTCTTGTAACTTGTTTGATTCAAAACATTTTATAATTTATTGTCATTTAGGTGGAAACACCTTCACATCATCATTGTAATTTCTCTTTACAATACTTATAAATGTTACATTAAATAAGTAGTAGCTGACCCAAACATCCAAATAACATCAAAAAGAGATTATTTAGTAGGATACAATTTGGTGAAACACCTTGGAGCCTAGTGTAAAAGACTAAAGTTGAATTACATTTAAGGGTGAAGATGAAAATCATAAAAAACCAATGGACCTCAAGCATTTCACAAAGTTAAAATTTTGTTAGGTTCTTTAAGTTATCTTTAGCTCCTCCTACTCATGGGAGAAGTTTCAATCTCATCCTCTCCTTCCCTATCTTTGTCCATATAATTGTCCCCTAAAGCCCTATTTGTTATGTACTCCTCGTGGCTACTACTCAAACCCTTTCCAATCTCTTTGGGTGATAACACAAAGCTTAGTGCATCATTGTCTACAACCAGATCCTTTTTTACATCGAGATATCCAAGTGTATTAAACATTAAAATGGGAAATTAGATGAAACAGCCAAAGAAAACCACGCACCAAGAATTTTGATGATTGTATTTTTCCTTTTTTCATTATTATAGATATCTTATCATGAATCCATGACCATCTCTATAGTTGGTTCTCATCAATTTGGGATACCTTCCAACTCTTAGGATTTTAGACAACCTAATAAAAAAGATCTTGTTCAATCCATCACTAAGAGAAATTCCCAAAGATGACTCTTCATGGGAAAATGCATCCCATCCTTCTTTTGTCTTTACCCCGTGGCTCTTTGAATACTCCATGGGCCCTTATTTTGTCTCATATGCAACCAAAAATATATTCATTAATATTAAATAAATATTAACTTACATTAGCCAAGATATATCTATTACAAACAATATTAAATACAATGGGGCCTTTATCACCAATAATGCTAGACCTTTGACATCAATGACAATATTTCCAACAATCTCCCCCTTTGTCATTGATGGCAACCTCAATCTTGAAACTGCCACATCCTGTCACCTACACATACTGTCATCTAAAAAAATACAGTAACTCCACCTTACTGAAGCAACCTGCACCTATTCCCTGTACCTATTTTTTGCACCTGTACCTATACCTATTATTCTCCCCCTTTGACATCAATGGCAAAGGGCCTACTTGGAGCTATCACTTAGCTCCCCCTCAACTGATGCTGAACATCAATGGCAGGAAGTAATAGAAATTACTCCCAACTCCTCTTGCTGATCTTTGAATGTATCCTTTGATCGTGCCTTCGAAAATAGATCTGACAAAACATATACATTGTTCCCTATCCTTTGAGCATCTGTAATCAACTCATTTGAATATTTTCTTCTAATCTCACAACCTTCTTTATGAAACTTTAATGTGTATCCTTGATCACATATTTGACTAACACTCAATAGATTATGCTTAAGACCTTTTACATATAAAACATTCTTAGTCTTAGTTCTACCATAATCCAAACTTAAAGTACCTTTTCTGGCTATCCTGGCAGTGGTTTTATCTCCAAATCTCATTGTACCACCATTGATCTTCTTTAGAGTTGTGAACTCACTTTTATCACCTATCATATGCCTCAAACATCTGCTATTTATTAACCATGGCTGATCTTTACCTCTTACATGCAGAGCTGTCTGAACCATCATAGAATCTTCAGGTAGTTTCTTCTACCATGAACATGTCTAAGCCTTCTTCTTGATGAATGGAGATTTGAAACTCTAATACTTCTTGACTGACTCGAACACACTTCTACAATATCGAGCTATGTGTCTGAAGTTGTTTCACTTATAGCATAATATGGTCTCTTCATCAAAGCCTGATAGAGGAGCAAAAGAGTTGTGGCTTCTGCTTGACTCTACTTGACTTTCCTTCTCCCTATTTCTGAAATTGTTATCTCTTTTTCTACATTCTAATTTCTTGTGACCATATCCATTACAATAAAAATAATAGCCATAAAAATAAGACTTGTCTGTATATCTCTGACCTGATTGTCTTTTGTAGCTTTGTTCTCTCCAGCCTTCTTTGTTTGGAATGTCCTCTGTATTCTTCACTTCTCCCCTTTTTGTTTCCTCTTGTGTAAGAGATTTAACATAGCTCTTTTTCTTTTCAAAACCAATCCCTATCGTATCTAAATTTGCTTTTTGACTTTCCAATATCTTATTCAGTATGTTAGTGCTCTCTTCAAATTTTGAATCACTAACTACTTTATCACTGACTGCTTTCTTAATATCTTCTTTTAAAGAGGCAATTTCAATAACATACCTTTGACATTATTTTCTTGCTATTTCCAACTGTGATGTGAGGTCTTCTTCATTATTCTTGGCTTCTTCAAAGTGTGCTTGTAGATCTTCAATCATTTCCTTTGACTCTTGTTCATTTTTCTCAATTTGGCGCTTTAATCTTCGATTCTTCTTCTGAACAGCTTCTAACTCTTCTAAGGCAAAAATGAGCTCTCCTTCCATATTCACTTCAGCTTCCTCCTCTTCTTCTTGATCATCTTCATATATGGCCATGAATATAATTTATTCTTCTTCTGAATCGCTGACTCCAATATCTTCACCTGAGTTAAGATCCTTAGAATACAGGCTCTTCTTCTCGAATCCCTTCTTAGATTTGCCTTTGAAATTCTTCTTTTATGTAGGCTTTTCTTCTTCTTCATCACTAGAACTATCACTAGATTCTTGAATCTTATCTTTCTCCTTCTTTGATGTCTTGAAAGCCGCTTCTCTCTTTGAGGGTTTATCTTGTTCTATCTGCATTTCATATGCCGTGAGAATACCATGAAACTCATCCATCTTTAGCTTGGCTAAATTCTTCATCTCCTCAATTGCTGAAACCTTTGCATCATATCTCATTGGTAGAGATCTCAAAACCTTTTGCACCACCGTTGACTCATCCAATGTTTCTCCAAGACCTTGAATCTGATTTATGATTTGATCAACTCGCAAAAGATAACTTGCTATATCTTCTTCTTATTCCATCTTCAAACTTTCAAACTGCCTTTTAAAAGTTTGTAGCTTAGCTTGCTGAACCTTTCCATCACCTTTGTAAATATTCTCAAGTTTTACCCAAGTTCCATGATCAGATTTACATTGCATAACTTTAACAAATTTAGATTCACATAAACCACATAAAATAGCATTTAAAATTTTAGCATTACATTCACTTGCCTTCTTTTCTACTGGAGTAATTACAAATGTATGTGGCTCTTCATATTCCTCCACCACTGCTTTCCATATCTCGAATCCAAGGGCCATCAAATAAACCTTCATTCTCATGTTCCAAAAATCATAATTCATCCCATCAAACAAAGGTGCCTTATTTGTAGAAAATCCTTCTTGTGACCTAGCCATCATGCTTTCCTGATCTACCTTCAAGCTATAAAACTTTTCAAAAAGGAACCTGCTCTGATACCAATTGTTAAGCATGGGATATACTGAGAGGGGAGGTGAATCAGTATATCATATATCTTATAAATCTTTTCCTTAACCAAATTCCACTTAATCAAACATTTAAGATATGCAATAAAATTCAAACAATAAACACCACACAAGATAGAGAGAGACACTAGATATAACGTGGAAACCCAATGTGGGAAAAACCATAGAGAACAATCTCAATTGAGTATATGAATGAGCACCAACCCAAACAATATTCAAAAGCCAAGCTTACAGGAGCACCAACCCATTTGTTGAGCACCAACCCAGAAACTATTCATGAGAACCAACCTATAGGAGCACCACACCCCTTTGCTGAGCACCAACCCATAGGAGCACCAACACCTTTGACGAACACCAACCTAGAAACAATTCATGAGCACCAACCCACATGAGCACCAACCCCTTTATGTATACCACAAACCTATCTCTCAATGTTGTTATCTCAACAAATGATAGATCAATACAATATCTCTTTCCTCTCTCTCACCTTTGCTCTTCTAAGCTAGATATAACGAATACAAATCATATTCATCTCTCACAATTGCTCTTCTAAGCTAGATATTAAAATATCAAATCAACCTCTATTTATCATATAACAAATGTCTTCTCAATCCTTTATTTATAGCTTTCCAAATGACCTCTGGCCTTCCCCCTTTGTGACCCTTCAATCCTCATGGAAAACGGCACCAAACTTGTATGACCCTTCATATCCTTACCTTTGAAAAGTCATGTGGTGACCCTTCATGATCAAAAACATCCTTCCCTCTTTTGTCCTTATCTTGGTGACTCTTCGTATTCCTCAAAGTGTCCCTTCATGAGAAATTGCACCCTTTCTTTTATCTTCACTTGGTGACTCTTGGAATTCCCCAAGATGACCTTTTCATCGAAAAATGCATCCCATCCTTCTTTTGTCTTTACCCCATGGCTCTTTGACTTCTCTATGGGCCCTTCTTTTGTCTCATATGAAACCAAAAATATATTCGTTAATATTAAATAAATATTAACTCACATTAGCCAAGATATATCTATTACAAACAATATTAAATACAATGGGGCCTTTATCACCAGTAATGCTAGACCTTTGACATCAATGACAATATTTCCAACGCTTTCCAATCTCTTTGGGTGATAAAACAAAGCTTAGTGCATCATTGTCTACAACCAGATTCTTTTTTACATCGAGATATCCAAGTGTATTAAACATTAAAATGGGAAATTAGATGAAACAACCAAAGAAAACCATGCACCAAGAATGTTGATGATTGTATTTTTCCTTTTTTCATTATTATATATATCTTATCATGAATCCATGACCATCTCTATAGTTGGTTCTCATCGATTTGGGCTACCTTCTCACTCTTAGGATTTTAGACAACCTAATAAAAAAGATCTTGTTCAATCCATCAGTAAGAGAAGGAGAATAAATGGAATACTATGGTATGAGGATATGCATTGAAGGGTTTTATTGAATAGGTTTTTGGTATTTTAAACAAAGTGTGTCAATCAGATGTAATATCTTAAAGTGCCAGAATTGTAGGATTATTGTCCCATAATAAGATGCAAGAAGGAATGACATGTCTCTCATGTTTCTCTTTAATATTTCATGCCTCAATATTGTAACATTTGAGAAGGTAAAAGCTATAAGCCTTTCATGCCCCAGAAGCTTAACTTGTGAGGATGTTGTACGCATGACACGTGGTCTATATAAACAAAAAGGGAGTTGCCTATGACACCTATGGTAGAGTAAATATTTGTGGAGGTGATACCTTTATCACCTATGAAAGAGGAAAGATTTTTCTAAGGCCCACCTTTTCCTCCTATGGCATAAGATAGACTCACAAAGGTGATTCCTTTGCCCCACATGGTAGAGGAAAGATTTGGGAAGGTGTCCTATCTATGTGGAATTGATGGACAAAATGAGGATGCTCTAAAATTTTATGTCAAAGAGGAGGAAGTGACTTCACTATGATTTTTTTCCTCTCATGAGGAAGAGGTTAATTTATTAGGAGGAGAGGAGGTGGTGTAATCTAATGAATCAATGATGCCTCCTCCTCTACAAAAAAACATTTTAGAAATACATAGAATAAAATTTTGATTAGAATATGCATGCCACATCATCAACAAAAATACCAGAGTAATGCTATCCACCATAAAATCTCATTTGCATTGAATCATGAAGGCACCCATCGCTAGATGGGAGATAAGTTAATGTAGCAACACAGGTCCTCAAAGGTACCTATATAGGTGATCCCTGGTAACATCTCAGGTAAGTTTTTGGGATGCTACCACTTGGCATCATCATAACTTATAGCCTTCTCTACTCTTTTTCGCATGGCATAATCACATTGAACCTAGGCCTCCCAACTATTTGGATTATCTATCTCTTATTTACCCCTCATGATGGAGGAAATATTTGGGAAGGTGTCCTATCTATGTGGAATTAATGAAGAGAATGAGGATGCTTTGACCTTTTCTGTCAAAGAAGAGGAATTACTTTCGCTATGATCTATTGCCTCACATGGGGAAGAGCTTAATTTATTAGAAGGAGAGGAGGTGGTTTCATCTAATAAAGAAATGAGGCCTCCTCCTCCACCAATAGAATTTTATAAATACATATAATGGAATTATGATCGGTGTACAAAGGCCACCTCATCAACATAACTCTAAGAGCCATGCTTTTCACCATAAAATTCCATCTACAGTGAATCATGAAGGCACGCACAGATGGATGGGAAAGAAGTCAATGTAACATTGCATGCCCTCAAAGGTCTCTATAGAGGTTATCCCTAGTAGTATCTCAGGTAGGTCCCTAGGATGCTACCACTTGGCATCATTGTGATTTACTTATAACCTTTTCTACACTTTGCCACATGGTATGATCATGTTGAATCTTGGCCTCCCGACTACTTCGATTATTTACCACTTCCTTTGGGCTCTAAATACATGGGATGTCACCACATGGAAGCATCCCAAGCCTTCAAATCTCATAGGCTTTGAGGATAATTCCTTTTTCCCACATGGGGTTGGGTTACCATTTATTAAAAAGCACATGGTGCCTCTACATCTGATATGTCTTTAGGACTTAGGCCATTGCAGTCACTTGGTATCTTTGTTAAAGCTAAGCCATCTTGGACACCTGGTGCCCACCATAGATTTCCATATGTACAATGTGGGCACACCTTAATGCTTGAGAATTAAACTTACCAACCCTCCTTGTCACCAAGGATCGATTGCCAATCAACCATATTTTATCTCAACTGGTGACTCCTCTACCATGACATTCACAGTATATCATGAATGATTTCCCCTTATACACCCATGTGGCATGCACTTTATAAAAGCTTTTGTACTCACTTTCACCACAACCGAAAAGAGATAAACTCCATAACCTTAATATATTGCCCTTACATTAGCGTCATTATGGAATGTGTATGATATGGCCACTCTGGTGTATGATATCACATGAAATTTGATGTCATTGCCCCTCATCATCATCGCCTAGCTCACATTGAAATCTGTCACCACTTGTAAGTTTATTATGGCCTTGTCATAACTTGCTTAGGTGTCAATAAATTGGGAGCATAGGCATATACAAGTTATAATATAGACTTTAGAATATCATTTTCTCGTCTCCATAACATGGGTATTACAATGTTGACTTGAGTCACATAGAATATGGATCCTTCTCACAATAAAATTAACATCATGTTGTACTCATCAAATCTTTACAAGAGTAAATGTTTAATAAAAGACCCTGCCACCTTGGAAGCTCTATACCCCTTTCTGATGGATGATGTCATGTAAATCTAATAGTTGCCTTAAATACACACAATCACAATAGAAACAAATGCAATTTATCACATAGTGACTAGGTAAAGAGGCTATCTCTTTCCATGAAGAATGCAAGCCATCATCAATGAAAGCATTGCATGGTAATTCAAATCCCGATGAATTTTCCTCAATAGTTACTTTACATGAACTTAATTTGACATCCATATACATTCTTACAAAACATGAAAGTGATTAATTATTTTACGGTGAGTTGGATGATGATGGTGAGAAGCAATGGTAAGGCATTTTAGGCAATGGACTCAAAGAGACTTAGGTAATTATGGACCATTTAAAGGCTTCTCTGATAAAAGTTAATAGCTCTTTTTTTTTTGGTGGATTTTTTAATGTTTTATTTCAATAAAGTGAGGTTATTTAAAGTGAAAGAGTGTAAATTGGTAGTCACACATCACTTTAAACTCTTGATGGCTGACCCTATCTTGCCTTTTTACATGAAGCATTAAACAACAAAAATATGTTAAACATTTTAAAAATCATTTGAAAAAATTATTTTTTATGAGTGCTCCCTTAGATTTTATTTTATTTTATTATTTTTTTCCAATAGGAATAAATAAGATGTTTATGAAGACAAACTCTAAATGTAGTTGTCTTTTCTTCCAAGGGTTCGAGTATGGTGTTTTTGTATGTTCTTAAACCTGATATAATTTCTTTAGGTGTCAATATATTGGCAACATAGATGAATAGAAGCTATAAGATAGATTTTGGGACCTCAATGTCTTGTCCTCACATCAATGGCATTACAACACTGATTCGAATTGACATCAGACATGAAGCCCTACTGCAATCAAATTAGCTCTCATGGCATACTCGACCACCTTTGGTAGTAGAAAATGACCAATCAAAGATGTTGCCACCTTAGCAAGTTGCAGAACCCTTTGCAATGTGTGAAAACGATGTAAATATATATTTGGTGTAAAAAATGGGCCCTTTATTGTATGATATCACTTGAAATATTTCACCACTTGCATGTTTGTTATAGATTTGCCCTTCTAAAAACCATTGTCATTGTCCAAGCTCATTGTGAAATGGAACGTTTCCTCCCTACATAGTTGATTGCCACATCATATGAAGGAATACACAACCTCGTTTTCTACTATCACCTCAAAAAAAAAAAAAAAAAACCTATTGTTGCTTACCACTTCGTGCATAAAAGGTGAAATGGAATAATTAGTTATAACTTTTGAGTAAGGTATAAATGTCAAATTACACTTTTTACTTTATAAAACTACATATTATCAAAACACAAAATTACATCTCTTTTGATGTAACTTGCAATATTAATTATAATTTAACATAATATTAATATAGAAATATATTAATATAATATATATTATGATTATATATAGTAAAATTAGATATTATATAATATTATTATATAACATTATTATATTTAAATATATTATATTATAAAAATATAAAAAATATAAAAATAATAATAATATGATAATTATATAGATATTATAATAAGTATACCATAATAATAATATTATTATAGATATATAAAGTTTGAGCCCAAACACCATGCAACAACACCAAACCAAATGCTTTGAGAAGTAGTCAACACTTGGACAAGTTGATGGCAAGGGTAGATAAGTTGGAAGAGTTTAATAATATGTAAACATGTCATAACATTTTCGTTAATCTGTAAAATAGAATCAACCATGTTGTACATAACTGCAGTAATCTTGACTAATAAATTTAATCGACTATTCTTTTTGTAGAGACCAATATCAACACTCAAATTTTATGTTGCATGGCATATTGTTTTAACCTATATTTGAAACCCTTCGAATTCGATTTAATTTGTGTTAAAGGGAAAGCCAATCATATATAAATAGGGAGATCTTTTTTGATGAGCCTACTGTCGAGATGGAGTAAAAAGAAGTAGAGATTGGCTTGCTAGATGTATGACCAGCTGCACTGGACTAGAACAGAGCAATTAGGATTTTCAATTTTTATTATGCTCTAATTACAGATTCTATGTGGCCTCTGGTACACGTATCAATGAATATATTTGAAATATGTATTCTGCTAATTTGAAATATGTATTCTGCTAAAGCCAGATTCTTTCTAATGTTGACAAAGTTAATTTACATGGAAACAGGTATCTCTACCCAGGGATGTTATGTTGTTCGGTGTGCGTATGTGAGCGATGTCATGTCTTTATTTTTAAGTGTTGTATATCAATACTAATCGAATATTTTTGGGGGCATACGAGGAGGAGGATGTTTGTTCTTCCTCTTGTGATTTCGAGGATAACGAACGAAATAGTTGAGATATAGCATACAGTCAATTTTTGGCTAAGCCTCGACGATTATCTAAGCTAACTGAAAATAATAATGGTGATAAGTGTGGAGATCTGGAGGCCTTGAATTAGGGCACGTCTCATCTGATAATTCATGGTATGGTAGGCTACTAAAAAAAAATTCATTTAGTTCATTTGGTTTTATTTCTATAGTTGTTTATAGACCGTCGATATGGTATGTGGAAAGTGTTGCAGATCTGTGGCACCAAGTGGGGTTTCACCCCAACAGAGACCCTTCTGCATAATTAATTTAACATATTAATTTTAAATTTAAAGGAAAGTGGTGGTATGTAAGTTTTAGAGGTGTGGTTTCGAAAGTGTCGTCGATATGAAGCAATGGCTTCATCATGTTTTAAGGAAAAGGCTCTTTTGACTAATAAAACATAATTAAAGCTGTCTTTCTTGTATTTTCTTGTCCTATGAAGCTCTTGATGTTGTTCCTCAGTTTGACATTTTATCTTCTTCGATACGTGCAACTTAAAACAAATGCACACAACATGAACCCATATTCTTGGATGACGTAAGATGCCTTGTGCATCCAAATAATGAAAAAAATTGAAGGGTTGGTTCTAATTTCAACATGCAGAGCATATATTCGTCTAACCTTTCCATAATGAAAAGTTGAAATATTTACATTTTCATTTGAAAAGAGTAAATTAAATATATGTTTCATAGAAAGAAGAGTTATATATTTTATTTATTCGTTTTGATTTTTAATAAAATTAAAAATCAAGTAGCAAGTTTACTCTCTAGAAATGAAATTTATATAAAGCTTACACTTTAATGACTCCCAACATAGGAATTCTCATTCCGATGTTTGAAACTTATTCTAATTCAACAATTTTATCTATGTCCAATCACTTAACATATGTTTCTCGTAAAAATTGACATATCCATTTCCTATTCTTCCTATAGTAAATTAAACACTACAAAAATATGTTGAAACTCACGACACTCTAGATATTAAATAAGCCTATATAAGATAATCTATAATAATAACTATTGATGTGGGTTTTTTGCATGTCCCATAACCCTTATCAGGTAACCTCTAACGTTTTAGGAGCTATGAATGGGATTCAATCTAAGGCATGAGTTGTGGGGTACTCAGATTTGTAAAAAAATTGTTGGTGGAATAGCGGCGAGTGAAACAACTTATTTGTGATAAACAAGTTAGCTATAGATGAATCAAACTCTACTTGAGATGGGTGGATTGATGATGGATCTAACCTAAGGTGTGTAGGACCAAAAAAAAAGGAAAGGTAAAGCAAAAAAGGATGCCTATAGATCACGCAAAATAAAATCTTTCTAAGCTAGCACTTGAATTAAGGGTTGGACAGGAATCAAGGACCAATGTCTATTGTAGGCTACTATAGCACACTAACAATCAAACATAGTTAGGAGTCAAAGAGAACCAAAATACAATAATATTAAGATCATATAATTAAAGGTTATCGCGTTTGTAAGATTTTGTTTGCACATCTACAAGGGGGATTGTGACTAATATGCAAAAGATATTCAAATCACAAATAACTCGATATGAATAATTTTATATTAAAAGAGATAACTCATGAAAAATTAGACAAATAATAATTTGAAATGACATAACTTCTTATATAACCCACAATTTTAGAGAAGAATCATGATTTACACATTGACATCAATTCCAAAAATTTCCTTAGAATTTCCTATTAATTTTAATAGTCAAAATTCTTTCCACTTTAGGACTATGAGGATTGAAATATATCTAAAATTGGGATGGGGAAGGCCTCATATCTCAAGTGAAGCCTAGAAATACATGTCCAAAAATAGCATTGTATGATAATTTGCATGCAAAACATACATGTACAATAGTAAATATTCAGAAATAGAGTTATTTGACTAAAATACAATATATACATGCAAAGTGAATTTATAACTAATATTCAAACCTTGCTAAACATTCAAATACATATGTATAATTAGAGGTTCCTGATGTGGCACCACGAGAAGAATATAACTATAGAATATCAGTCGTAGAAGTTAAAGTGGATGAGAATATCATTGTAACTTAAGTTACAATGTAACTAGGATTGTAACTACAAATATCCCTAAAGTTGTTGTCTATGTAGTGAAAATTGAAAGTGGTACATATGCAAGCCCGATCTGTGTTTGAACCAATGTCTACTTTGGAGTTTGAGTACCCTGAAAAGGCAATTGTGTTGTTGCTACCACTGAAGTTAATTTATTGGATACTCCCATATATAAATATAATGTGTGGATGACTTGGAAATCTATATCTATAGTTTCATAATCAAGCAAAGGTCATTTGAAAAATTGTGGGAGCTTATCTATTTAACTTATGTTGTATAACCAATGTAGCCTTGAACCTTACATGAAATCTCTCAGTTTCAATGATTCGGTCCTTCAAAAAATTTACTAGTTGAATCATTTTGTCATTAATCCTATAGGTTATGCCTTTGATTCATCTTGAAGGTTGTCAGCTATTTCTTGTACAAGACTTTCAAAAATAGGTTTAAGGACCAATTACCTATAGGGAATGCTTATTTGAGTGACTCACATCTATTGTAGAATAGAGACTTCCTCTTTTTACTAATTAACAAATTATTGCATGAGATTTTTCATCTCCTAATGCTACTCAAAAAGGTTATCCCATTTAGTAGCAATAAAACTCTGCGACCATGTTACTTCAGATGATGTTATTAAATTTAAATGGGTATAAGCCTTATTTCTAGTTGTTTGGATTATGAAGTGAAGTTTACCATCAATATCTTTTATTTTATTAAATAAATGAGTAACATCCCCCCACATAGACAGAGATATGGTCTTTACATACCTTATTGATGAATAGTGTCATAGAGTTTTCTCACTACCTATTTTATTATTTTTGGGAAACTAGTGTTTAGTTCCTAAAAAATAAAGGGTCTGGAGTAATGAGAAAAATCTAATCAATTATAATAAAATATAGATTTTGATCAAATTAATTAAATACGAAAGAGAAGTGACTTATCTAAAAAATTAGACTAAGACGACTATTTCAAAGCCTAGAAATTGCTATACAATGATAGGTAGATGTTAGGAATCTAGATCTATCTTGCTTTCTTTCTCCATTCGTAGCTTGCTTTCTTCTGCCATTGCTGAACTCCCACTCAATCAGAAAACCCTGTGAATGCCCTGTAATAAAAAACAATAACCTGCTTCCTGCAAACCGTAGCTCTGATACCAACTGTTAGGAGGCCCCTTATCCAACGGTAGCACAATTGATTACTTATATATGAGCAATTGAACACGGAAATTATACCAGAATGATTAAGAAACTAGAAACATGAGACAGCAAAGAATTTGAGAGACAATACACACAATTGTATTAGATAATACTAGAAGAAAATACAAATAAGGAAGATGCCACTTCTTCCTCCACCTCAAAGGTTTGCCACACCTCAAGACCTTCTTCCCTCTCTCTCTTGCTCAACACAAAACCAACTCTAAACCCTGAGTTACAATTCCTCCTTGAATGCTATAGCTGATCTCCTTGACCTTACACCTGTAGATCTCCTTGACCTTGCTAGCTTCAATGCCTTTACTTGCCTTAGAATTACATTACAATACATGCCTTATGGGTCTATAAATAAGATCCCATGCTTACAAAAAATAGACATCTAACTACTAAAATTAGACACACAGCTCGCGACTTAAAATAGTCTCTTAGCATGCAAACACTCGGTTTAACTAACTGACTGTTCGTAAACAACAGTTCTGGACCGCACAGGCGACTGATGTAGGTCCCTGCTTGTCTGGTGCTGCTGACGTCGGCCGACTCTCTGCCGTCGCCGGTCTCCTTCTCCACTGCATCTGACCGACGTCGGTCATACTGCCGACGCCGGTGGCTCTGGTTCTTCAGCATCCTTTCTTCATGTGTGTGCAAATGGTTGAAGCTTTTAGCTCCACACCCTAACAATCTCCTACTTGGAGATAAATAGCTGCAACCTGTACCTTTACCTGTACACCATCTATTTTGTTCCTTAGGCTCTGTATCCCTCTTCAAAGTCACCCTTGAAGACCAACCACCACGCAAACCTGTGATGCTATCCCTGTCACCTATGCCACAAGAATTTTGCTACTCCCAAATTCTTCATGACATACTTCTGAACCAACTCTACCCTTAGCTCAGAAAACTCCCTGTATATGCAACCCTGCAAAAAGTAACACAATACAGTAACAGGATAATGTAGCTAATATTATCCAACCTGGTAAAGATAAAATACAATGGTCAAACCTCCATTGCCCTGCAGCTAACTCAAGACCATATACCATAGCCTTCTGTCTCAGATGTCCATCCACTCTCTTCTCTAAAACGGGAATCCATCCCTCTATCCAGCTGACAACTCCACCAACAAGTACCTATTTGGCTTTACTCCAAGGACTCACACTCCTCATCCATGTCAAGCTCCCACTATTTCTAGATTCTACCTGCATTGCTTCCTCCATCTTCCTAGTTCATGACTAACAGTAAGCAATATAAAGAAGGTGAACAACGAATATGAGGTTCACATACCTTTTCTGACCTCTGTATGGGTGTTTGAGACTCATAGATCCACCCAACATCCGTTCCAGTGACCAATCTAGGCCATCTCCCAGTCTGCTTCCGACTGATGTCGGTTCCCTGCACTGACCCTAACTGCCGACGTCGTTACCTCTGGCCGACGCCGGCGTCCCTTCTGCCGACGTCGATCCTAATGACCGACGTTGGACTTCTCCTGTCCAACCTATCGACCCTGCTGGTCTGCACATGACCGATGTCGGTATCTGGATGACTGACGTCGGTGCCAAGCTGCTGACATTGGTGTCTGTGTGTTCCTGTAAGTGATGAATTTTTCATCCATGAGCTCTTCTTGGATCATACCTCTGTCCATGTTGCCCTGCTCAGATTTATTCAGCCCCTGTGACTGATCTCTGTCCTTCATCTCCTCCATAAACACCAAGGCTTCTTTGTTCCTATCAAAGGCATCAAATTTTCTCTTTCTACAATGAACTGTATTTGTGCACATACCTTTTGAGTCAAGAACTTCCATTCCCTCCCTGTTCTTGTGACCAATCCTATTAGGCCACATCTTCGAATCTACACCAGAAGTGGAATTAGTAATACAAGTAGACAGATAAAGAGTATCTACTTTCTTACCTCTTGCTAGAACAAGTGCTCCCTTGGTAACCTTCCAAGAATCCGCTGTGAGGGTTATTGTGCATCCCTCATCTCCCAACCTTCCTACAGAAATCAGACTCTGCTTCAGAATTGGAACATGCATGACCTCCTTCAACACCCATGTGTTGTCAATCTGCAATCTCAGCTGCACTTTCCCTTTGCCAACTATCTGACAAGGCGTACCATCCCCTAAATAAAGAACTCCAAAATCTCCCTATTCATACTCATGAAACAAATCTCTGTTTGGGGATGCATGAAAAGATGAACCAGAATCTAATATCCATGATCCTACGTGACTATCCAAAGAAAGTATGAGAGCATCATGTACCACAATATTTGCATCTTTTGCTTCTTCCATACCTATATGTTGATTCTCTTTATCTCTCAACCAACACTCCTTCTTTGTATGTCCTTTCTTTCCACAAAACCAGCAGGTAATACCTTTAGACTCGGATCTCCTTCCCAACCTTGATTTCCCTTGCTCAATCTTCTCCTTTTGCCTTCCTCTGCTTTCCATGCTTAGAGCTTTCCCTGATGATTCACCTGTGCTTCTCCTGCGTATTTCCTCATTCAAGATCACACTCACAACATCATCAACTTTTAAGATTTTAGAAGCAGATGCAGAGTTATTTACTGCCATAACCATACCGTCCCAACTTTCAGGCAAAGAACATAAAATCAAGAGAGCCTTTACCTCATCATCAAAAACAATGTTGATTGAAGCTAATTGGTTTACCAAACCATGGAAATCACTGAGATGAGTATGTACCGAACCTCCTTCCTACATTTGCAAAGTAAATAGCTGCTTCATAAGGTATACCTTATTAGAAGCCGAGGGCTTTTCGTATAAATTTGCCAAGGACTTTATCAACTCTTCCGTTGTTTTGCACTGTGATAAGCTGGAAATCACAGAAGCTCCAAGACTCAACCTTATGGAACCGAGAGCCTTCCGATCAAGAACACTCCATTCTTCATCCTTCATATCTGTGGGCTTGCATGCAACCCCACCCAATGGTAAGTATAGATCCTTCTGATACAGATAGTCCTCAATCTGCATCCTCCAGTGTTGATAATTCTTGCCGTTAAACTTCTCCATTCGTAGCTTGCTTTCTTCTGCCATTGCTGAACTCCCACTCAATCAGAAAACCCTGTGAATGACCTGTAATCAAAAACAATAACCTGCTTCCTGCAAACTGTAGCTCTGATACCAACTGTTAGGAGGCCCCTTATCCAACGGTAGCACAATTGATTACTTATATATGAGCAATTGAACACGGAAATTATACCAGAATGATTAAGAAACTAGAAACAT
Source organism: Torreya grandis (assembly GCA_037957365.1). Lineage (NCBI taxonomy): Eukaryota > Viridiplantae > Streptophyta > Pinopsida > Cupressales > Taxaceae > Torreya > Torreya grandis. Next base: position 3,949,071 of record JARHVA010001033.1, on the reverse strand, counting down.
GAGACAGCAAAGAATTTGAGAGACAATACACACAATTGTATTAGATAATACTTGAAGAAAATACAAATAAGGAAGATGCCACTTCTTCCTCCACCTCAAAGGTTTGCCACACCTCAAGACCTTCTTCCCTCTCTCTCTTGCTCAACACAAAACCAACTCTAAACCCTGAGTTACAATTCCTCCTTGAATGCTATAGCTGATCTCCTTGACCTTACACCTGTAGATCTCCTTGACCTTGCTAGCTTCAATGCCTTTACTTGCCTTAGAATTACATTATAATACATGCCTTATGGGTCTATAAATAAGATCCCATGCTTACAAAAAATAGACATCTAACTACTAAAATTAGACACACAGCTCGCGACTTAAAATAGTCTCTTAGCATGCAAACACTCGGTTTAACTAACTGACTGTTCGTAAACAGCAGTTCTGGACCGCACAGGCGACCGACGTCGGTCCCTGCTTGTCTGGTGCTGCCGACGTCGGCCGACTCTCTGCCGTCGCCGGTCTCCTTCTCCACTGCATCTGACTGACGTCGGTCATACTGCCGATGCCGGTGGCTCTGGTTCTTCAGCATCCTTTCTTCATGTGTGTGCAAACAGTTGAAGCTTTTAGCTCCACACCCTAACAATAGGTAGATGTTAGGAATCTAGATCTATCTTTTGTTTAGTGAAAGGACAAGAACACAAAAAATAGGACACTTAGAAGTCCAATGATATAGTCCAAGTCATCCTGCTATTATCCAAACTAGTCATAGAGATCTAAGTTTTTTGAGATTTATTTGCTAACCCTGTGTGAGCCTACATATGAAATTTCAAATCTTGAATGTCGATGGATCTCCTTGTAGAGATATTTTAATATTAAAAACCCTAGGTCCATCTACATACATGAAACAAAAAATACATAAAAATAAAAAGGGGGAAAACTAGGTTAGGTAAAGTATGATCACATGATATACAAACCTTGCTATCCTGCTCGCTGCCTACATTAACCCTCAAGATAAGGTCTTAGATCAAATGTATTTCTCCCTTAGGGAACATGCATAATCAATGTGCATGATAGATGCAAGAATGAAATTTTGCCTAGGCCTTTCCTTGATCAAGCATGCAAATCCATGTGTGATGCGGAATGTTGAGCTATACTATTAACTAGTTTTTTACTATGTATTATGCCAAAGTAGTAAGTGATAGATATAAAATTCCTTGTGAAGTTATTTATATCTAAAACTCATTATTTTGAATTTTGGAACTTTATTCATATTTGGTCAACATTATAAAGACAAACAAAACTTAAGGATGAAGCTAAGAAGGGATTAGGATTCATTAGGTGAGGAAACTTGATGGTTGGGGCCCCAAAATACAATTGGATAAGAGTGATAGAAATGGGACACCCTATGGTCCAATGATATAGTACAATTTTGGTGCTCCTATCCTACAGGCTCAAGGCCTAAGGGATGGAATTAGAATGGGAAATAGAGTCTGGTTGAGATGGAATGACCCTTTGAAAGGCTACAAATGACTGGTTATGGACAAAAAGGTGAGTCAAGCATGAAACAAGACCAAGATAAGTAAAACAAAAGACATGGCTAATGTGAATAAGTATCATATTCTCTATTTAGAGTCTCTTGTGAAAGGATTGTGAAAAGACATGATATGTGTGGCTGCTTGACCAATTCAGGGTGTATACATTTGCCCTTCTTTTATTTTAGTGATGTAATGAAATGAAGTACTAGATTAAAAAAGAAATGAAAATGTGTACATGAACCTAACTACGTGGAGATGAATGTGTTGCAAAGGGTCCAACTCACTTCTTGGCTAGAGAATTAGATGGAGAGTCAAATAGTATCTGAAGAAAAAAGGAATCCCTAATATGGATGCCCCTTATACTGAATCTGAAACTGGAATCCATGTGACATGAATAAAAAGGGAGATGCTTGCACCCTATGCTAAGTCTGGCTGAATATGAGGAATACTCAGAGGCCCAAAACCAATGTTTACCCTCTATCCCACATAAAATCATGTAATCCAAAATGTATGTGTAGAATCTATATGTTGTGAAGAGCAAAATATATCATACCCCCACTTTGAATATTTGAACTAAAATTAAGAAATGCTTAGAGGCCTAAAATTAATGTCTATTCTCTGCCCTGTATAAACTCATGTAGTGAAGGTCTAGGTAATATAATAGAACAACCACTGTAGACAGTCATGTAGTTCAATCTGGTGACAACATGGGTACTACTAGGTGTAATTTAAAATTTTGGGCAAGAAGAGAATGGCATGTCTTACCATTCCATCTGTATAATCTTGGATGATGAAGAACATGAACATCTATGTTGTTTTGTCCAAATATGGTGTTTGAGTGATGCATTTTTACAATATGGAAATCTATATAAGCACATGTGATATGACCTATTGTGTCATGCCCCATGTGCAAAACTAGAGATCAAAACACTATGTTCTAAACTATGCCTATAATATGCTATCTAGTCTTGTAACTCTATCATGATGTATGAATTTGTATGTATGAGACATGTAGTAATGTACATGGCCCTAAATCTGATATTTTATTTTGCATTTGTATTGAAGTTATTATGAATCCATTTAATCTGAACCACTATATTTGAATAGCTTATGTACCTATAAACTGAAATCATTATAGATCCATATGATCTGAACCATTGTATCTGAATAGTCTATGTATCTGTAAACTAAAGGTATATCCATTTGAATGTCTTGAGTAATGCTAAGTGACCCATGTAATCTGAATCACTATATATTTAAACCAATCTAAGGTAAATATAATAATCTAACTACTGGACGTGTACAAACCATGGTATATCCACTTATGAGAGTGGATGGGCATGCTGGGTAGGTGTAAAAATAGGAATAGTATGAATGATGCCCCCTTTTGGGGAGAGGGATGAAATTTACGATAGAGGAGGTCAAGCCAAAAGTGATGACTAGTGGTGTAAGTAGAAATAAGATTAGCTTATTGTGAATAGCTTGAGAGGTTGTTTGATTGATTAGACTGAGTTGTTAAAAGTGGAACAAGGTTTGATTGGTGATGATGAAGGTGTGTGTCTGAATATAAAATAAATATAGAGATGTGCATGTCACAATAAGAAAATGAAGTAGTAAGAGAGTGAAGTTTATTTCATGTTGAAGGAATCATTGTCATGATTCCTTGGAAGAAAATAGTTTGGAAAATGGTGTTACAGGGTTCAAGTTATGGACAAAATAGTATTGTGCTTTGATTGAGAAAGATGGGTAATATAAGAAATTGGAATGATTCTTGATTCATTTGTGCATTGAATAGGTTGATATTTTGAGCTCTTTGAGTGAGAAAATTCCAAGGAGATGAGCACCTACCATGACCTAGTTAGAGTAGTTGGTAGCCCATATTCTAGCTAGTGGTGATGTTACCCTAGTAAATAGCAAAAAAGCCTGATGTTTGTCTATTTTGAAGCCTATTTTAAGTGATTTTGAGCTACTAGTTTTGGCACTCCTGTCTTGCATCTGGTGTTATTGTCCAAGTTAAAACACTCTTATCCAGTGATGTTGTCTTATACCCAATGTTGTTATCCTAAAGGCTTAATTTTTTAGTGATGCAGCTTTATTGTTGACTGTTGTTTTGTTTTGGATTTTAATTTGGCATTGTTGATTGATATATATGTTGGTTTTAGTGTTTTTATGGTGAGGTACGAATGAGAGAGTTTTACAAGGGTCAGGTGATAAAGACATTGAGGCTATTACCACTATCTACTAATGATAGAGTTGTCATGGATAGGGTAGGGTTGGGTCATGTATATGACCTAGGCACAATGTAGTGAAATAGATTTTTGATCACCACCTTATGTGAGAGGTGGAATGTATATACATGTACTTTTGGCTTCTTACAGGGGAGATTACTATGACTCTAGAGGATGTGTATCACATTTTGCATTTACAGTTAGTGGACGGTGTGTGGCATTACAAGATGACATGGGTGATGATGTTATTGATTGTGCATCCTTATATTTTACTTGTGTGCCCTCAGGTATACATCAAAGAGAGAGTGACAGTGATTTATTATTGTTTTTATTGTGTATTCTAGTGTTTTTTGCTCATGAAAGTGGTTGGCTATGTTGTTGACATTATTTATTGTTATGGATGGGAGTAGAGTGTCTATTACATATAGGATGCATAGGATTATGTGCAGTGTGGAGTTATATGGCACTATATTCTCATGGGGTAGGACTATGCTAGCCCACATATACAAGGATCTATACAAGTTTACATAAGAGGCATTTAGTGGTAGATTGAGTGGAGCAATGTTATTGCATTATTGGGCTTATGAGAACATAGTAATTGTGTGGTTGATAGGATTACTGAAAAAGAAGTGAGAACCTCCATATCCATTTAGGGACTAGTGGATGAGTAAATCAGCTATCTGATATCTTGGGATGGATCATTATAGGTGGGTGCTAGACATATTGGTGGCTGGTGACATTATATGGAGGTCTTATAAAGGATTTCCTAGGTAATCTGAGGATGGAGTGTAGTTACAGTATATGAGAGTTAGATATTGGATACATGACCCTTGGTTTGGAATATCTGAGTGATTTTGGAACGAGCATATGACTAGATAGTTTGGGGTACCACAGGATGTGTCCTTGCTATCATGGGTGTGGGTGAGGAGCACATGAAAACTAGTGAAGCTAGAAGTTCATGTGAGACCTACTGAGGTTGAACTAGCAACATTACCTTTGGATGCACGGGATGAGGCTATATATATTCTTGATGTGGATGATGTTGGATGTATAGATGTGTATATTGCATGGTAGATGAGGCATTGATAGGATCTATTATACCCTATTGATGGAGGGGATGCTCCAGAGTATGAGGATCCCAAGTTGATCCAGATGATGGGAGGTAAGAAATAATTTCATTCAAATTGTGTACAAATTTGTGATTTTAGTTTGATTATAAAGTAAATAGCTAAATTAGTTTCATACTTTATTTTCAGGTGTAGTGGGAGGTACTAAGGATGAAACATACATTGGGGTAGGAAGTGGAGATGATGAGTACCAAGAGACCATCATTGAGTCAACACTATGAGAGCTCACACAACATGTTCTTGATGATGTGGTGGAGGAGGGATTGATAAAGCATGCCACAGTTATGGCTGGTATTCATGCTCATCTATTTGACAACATTGATATAGAGATAAATGTGTGTGTTAGGGTGGTAGGAGAGAGAGATGAGCTTGATAGACATAAGATGCATCCACTTGATTATGGTTCTATTAGCATAAAGATCATGGATGTGTACATAGACCTTCATAGGTGATATATAAAATTGCATGAGGAGCATCGTTGGCTATTGGAGTGAGAGAGTAATCGTAATTGGTATGGGATAGCTCAAGGAGGTGCGGGGCCATTGAGTGCTAGAGTGGATTATAAGACTCATATTGGTGGGAAGAGTAAGACTAAGAGTGAGGGTATGATGCTCGTTCATGATTGATTGTACCTTGATATGTTGTATATGCTTTGAAAACTCATTATATATATGGATATTTATTTGATTTTCAATCATGTGTATTGTGTTATGAATTTTGAAATATAATGGTATATTTATTATAAATGGTTGATTATAAATAGTTGATTTGACATTGATGTTGAGGTTGCATATGTTTTGGTAAAATGGTATTTGGGATATGTGATTTGATTTTTGTTGATAATTATGATGTTAGTTTTGATTTTGAATTATATGTGAGTAAAAATTTGTTATTTTATAATTTATAAAATGATTTGATAAAATGAGTTGGTTTAAGATTGGTAAAATGGGATATTTGTAAGATCAAGATTTGGCTAATGTGCTTTGGCTCAAAATGGTTATTTGGAACTAGGAATGTTAGTTTGTTAATAAAAGGGGATGTAAGATATCACTCTATGCATATCACTTCCCCAAGAGTGGCTCAAGAATGCAAAGGCTTATCATTTGGCTCCATCATCGCCAACTAAGAGAAGCTTATGAACTAATACTAGTATGAATGTGTGGTGTATCATTCTATACTATATCACTATCTTAAACATAATGGCCAACTGAAAAAGTGCCTATACTAATCATGTTATGTAGGAACATACTCTATATTTGATACTATTTGCAGTGATCTAATTGTAGCTATGTGTGGAGACTCTACCAAATGTAACCTTACTGGATGTGTAATTAAACTATGTGCTGTGAAAAAGGCTCATCTAATTTTAATCATAGTGTATTTCTACATGAAATAAAACCTTATGGCCTCTATTGTGATGCATATGACTAAGCAATAGATCAACCTAAAACTATAACCTATGATGGCAGCTCATCTAATCTTAATAGTAATGGGTTACTACATGAAATGGGTCCCAAAAATATTGGCCATAGTGAATATATCTCTAGAGTAGTACTCTATGATGTGGATTCATCTAATCTTAATTGTATAAGGTTGCTACGTGAGATTGGACCTAAAAAACTCAGTCATAGTGAATATCTCTCTTGAGCGGTACACTATTATGGTGCCTATGACTATGCTAGATATGTATATGGAAATACACTATGGACTCCTCAAACTACAATGATATATGTAGTTTGATCTCATTGTATAGGTTACCAAACCTTCTGAATAGGTGGAATAGGAGATCTCTTATGACACTCTATCTTAGAAGCTGCATTACTCTCATGATGACTAATTGATGATTCTAGTGAAGGAACATCTTGAGATAACTTAGTCGTGAAGGAATGATGTCTAAGAATCCATGATGAAGGAGAAATCAGTGCCCCTTTTGTGAATCTTATGATGCCATTATCAACACATATATTAATGTAATCCATAAGTCCATAACAATCATTACCTCTGTGTCTACAAATACGATGATAGTTACAAAAGGGCCAATGTGGTTGTCTATGTAAGATATGTGGATCTCATCAATGAGTAGAAGGTAATGAGATTAACCTTCTATCTAGTACTATTAATAATATGACACATGGACTATCCCACTCTGAATCAAATTATAGTGGTGCCTTACTACTATTCTCTGTAGTGCATATTGTAGGTTGTGCTCTAGAAATTGACATTATATTCTTCACTGGTTGATTTTATGGTTGAGGTCTCCTATATTTTTTAGGACATGGTATATTTTGTGTGCTAGGAGCTATAGATGGAGGTACAACTATGAAATCTATAATGATTTTATCAACTAAATCTACCTCAATCAATCCCAATTTATTTTCTAATGCTATAAATATATATCATAAGTACCTAAAAGAGGACTATGTGTGATATAATAGATGATCGAGGAGAGGTTGGTGAAGCCCCTTAATAAAGATATTTTGAATCTCTAAATCTATTGGTTTGTAGATAAATCTTAATATGTGAGTCTTTAATCATAAGATATAATCACTAACTCTAAAGTATTCTGATACAATGTGGCAAGTTTCGTAACATGTGTGCCCATGTTTTCTACATAATATAAAAAAAAATGCCTCCTCTAAATCATCATATGTATGCAAGGAACCAATAGGGAGTAGATGAAAGAACCAATTTTGTGTATTACCCACTAGTGTTTGCTAGAAGAACTTGAGTACAATCAAAGGACTTGCATGAGATGGAAAAGCCTTCTAAAAGGTTTGAAGGTGTATGAATGGATCTCTGGTTCCATCAAAGTGAGGCAATGATGGTATCTAAAAATGTTTAGGCAATGAAGCTTTTACAAATGTCTTCAAAAGAAGGTTACCATGAAAATCATTGGCATCCATCCAAGACTTATAATTCTTATTTTCCAAGGTAAGGAGATGTACTTGGTGTTGTAATTCACCAACTGCATGCATCAAATAAATAATGTCCTGGGATGGTATATTAGCATCTTGAAGTGGTTTATTTAATCATTGAATTTGATCATTAATTTTAGCCATGGGAATACTACATTTAGCAATTGGATCATAGAGATGGAGTGTACTCACTTGAACCTTTGGAGGAATGGTAACTTAGACCTTAGTATAGGGATGTGTGCTACCATTCTCTTTAGGTGAAGAGTGAGAAACAAGTGCTACTATAGTAGGGGATGGATTGGAATATTCATTGGTATCTTTACGTTTTAGTGAATCAAATTCTAATTGAGTAGAGGATGTGATGTTATCATTAATATGTGCATCATTTGAAATAGAATCATGCATAAAAATAGAAACAACATTTTGTAGTGCATGATGTTTGAGAGGAGTGAGAGAAGAGTTAGAAACATGAGATGCATTTTCTTCTTCACTATGTACATAATAATCATCATTATTCCATGCATTATCATAGTAATAAAGAATCATAGTCTCTCTCATTTTCATATTCATTTGCATGTTCACTACCATACTCATTATCACTTCCATTGTCACTAGGGAGAGGTGTAAGAGAATAATTTAATTATTTTCTAATATGCAATAAATTATCATGTGAAATTGGAATGTTATGAGCATACATGTTATCCATGGATGGAATGTATGCATTATTTCCATTGCATGTTCACTATCATACTCATTATCACTTCCATTGTCACTAGGGAGAGGTGTAAGAGAAGAATTTAATTCTATTCTAATATGCAATAAATTATCATGTGAAATTGGAATATTTTGAGCATACATGTTATTCATAGATGGAATGTATGGATTATTTACATTTAAAATATGAGAAGTAAGAGTAAGAGAGTTATCATTTAGACATTATTTTGATAAAGTAGATTTGAAAGCATGAGATGGATCATTTGAACAATGCATTGGAAATTTGATTTTATTGTGTTTATATTATTGTAATTTGAAAATAGAAGTAGAGAGAGAGAGAGAGAGAGAGAGAGAGAGAGAGAGAGAGAGAGAGAGAGAGAGAGAGAGAGAGAGAGAGAGAGAGAGAGAGAGAGATTAGGTTCACATGGAAGTATATTATCACCAATAAGAGGTTCACTTGGAAGTGCATGACTAATTTGTTCATTTGGTGTATTGTTCATAAGAGAATGAGGTAAAAATTATTTTCTTTAGAAGAGGGAATAAAAGAGATAGGTTTGAGAGAAGAAGATGAATCTACTTTTAATTAGCTATCACTTTCACATGTATCATCATATTCCTCATTATAATAATAGTAATTATCTTCATTGTAAATGAAATCACTTTTCACATTTTTAGCTAATGTGTAATTTTGAAAACTTGTCCATTCATTGTTATAATTATGAGAAAAATTTAGAAATTGATCTATGGGATGAGAGGGAAGAAGTTCCTTAGTGGCCATTTTATTTCTTTCACCAAAGAGAATATGTAAAATTAATATTAAGAAAATAAATGCAATAATAACTAATAGCATGGAGATTTTGAAAATATTTTTGACACTCCAAACAATTTGCAAAAAATTCAAAAAAATAATTTAAAAATTGTAAAGGAAGGCTTAGGGTATGAGGAACTAATTTGGAAATATAGGGTTTTGGGTTGGGGTTTTAGAATTTTTGAAAATTATTGCTATAATTTAAATTCTAAAATACATTTGAATAAGATAAATGCACAAAAATTTATACAAAAATTAGAAATTTAAAATTGAATTTTTTTTACAAAATAACTACCAACATAGAGATTTTGAATTTTCTTTTGACATTCCAAACAATTTGAAAATTTTTCAAAATTTTTATCTAAAAATTGTAAAGAAGGCTTGGGGTTTAAGGACTTAGTTTGGAAATCTAGAGTTTTGGGTTGGGGTTTTAGAATTTTTGAAAATTATTGCAATAATTTAAATTTTAAAACAATATTTGAATAAAATTAATGCACAAAAAAATATCAAAAATTTGAAATTGAATTTTTATACAAAAATATGAAGGAAAAACCCTAAGGGTACCTAGGGTTTGAAATTTGTTCGAAGTAAGTCAGGTTCATCAAATGTTTTATTATTTTTAAAAAACTAGTGTTTAGTTCCTAAACCATAAAAGGTCTGGAGTAAAGGGGAAAATATAATCAAATATAGTAAAATACATATTTTGATCAAATTAATTACATGGGGAAGAGAAGTAAGTTATTTAGAAAAGTAGACTGAGATGATTGTTTCAAATCTTGAAAATTGTTGTTTAGAACTAGGAAGATATCAGGAATTTGGATCTATCTTTTATTCAATGAAAGGATAGGAGCACTAAAAATAGGAAACTTTAGAGTCTGGTGCTATAGTCCAGGTCCTACTGCTATTGTCCAAACTGGTCACATAGATATGAGTTTTCTAGGTTTTGTATATTGCACCTGTGTGAGCTTGCCTATGAAATTTTAAATCCTAAATGTCAATAAAAATTCTTGTAGAGCTATTTTAATATTCAAAACCCTGGGTCCATCTAGAACCCCTGCTATCATGACCACTGCCTACATTAACCCTCAAGCTAGGGTCTCAGATCAAATGTAATTCTCCCTTAAGAAACGTAAATAATCAACATGCATAGTAGATGCAAGAATGAACTTTTACCTAGGCCCTTCCTTGATCAATAATGAAAATCTATGTGTGATGTAGAATTCTAAGCTATATTATTGACTAATTTTTAATTATGTATTATACCAAAGTAGTGAGTGATAGATATAAAATGCCTTTTAAAGTCCTTTATGTAGGAGACTCATTGCTTTGAATTTGGGAACTTTATTCATATTTGGCTGATATGAGAAATACAAAAAAAAACTTAAGGATAAAGATAAGAAGGGATTGGGACTAATTAAGAAAGAAAACTTAACCATTGGGCCTTAGAATGTAATTGGACTAGGGTATTAGAAATGAGACACCCTAGTGTCCAACGCTATAGTCCAATTCTGGCATTCCTGTCTTATAGGTACGAAACTTAAGTGGATGGAATTATCATAGGAAATAGAGTCTAGCTTAGCTAAAATAACCCTTTATAAGGATACATATGACTAGTTATAGATAAAAAGGTGACTCAAGCATGAAACAAGACCAAGATAAGTAAAAATATACATGGCTAATGTTAATAAGGCTCATATTCTCTAGTCAGAGTATCCTGTGAAAGGACTACAAAAAGACATGATATGTGTGGTTGATTGACCAATTTAGGGTGTATACACTACCCCTATAAATTATCTATGGGTGCTCCTCTTTAGTAGCCTCTGAGTAGGCTAATCAAAGATTTTGAACATTTGTTTTATAACTCCTACGGCAACATCCATAAAACTATAAGAATCTTCTCTATACCAATTTGGGTCTAAGGGATTTAATTTTATTCTCTTCATTAGAGATAATATGTTTTCTCTTTGTTCTAAATCAACATGTTTCCAATCTACAACCATAGATTTTATTTTCACCTTTCTCAAAGTAATAGTTTGTCTATCAAAGTGATACTTAATTTTGGGTTGATCAGTAATCACTAGATCTTTCCTTCTTTTTGTTTTAGTTTCTTAATCCATGAAGGAGTGTTCAATGCCACCTACTTATTTACTTTCATAGAAGAAGGGGATTTCCCTAGAGGAAGCATGGCCATGGGGGATAATGATCATGTTACAAGGAAAGCGGGAATAAATTTCCTCCATTTAGTAACTTACCTTTGTAATATTGTATCAATTATATATTTATCCTTCCCTACTACTTTGTGTATTGAAATCGTATGTGAATCATTTTGATCAGCCTGACCAATGGGCATGCTTAGTTGTGCAAACCTAAGAGGCGTGGCTTGGGTGGAAAAAATAGAAGTGGAAACTAGGTTTTAAAAATGTACCCTCTTAGATGAATTAGGGAATGAGAACTAGTTCCACTAAAGAATGAATAGGTCATTGGGGTGCTCGATAGGTTTTGTAAATAATCTATCACTAATGTATATTCAACCCTAGTAGTATTAATAGTAGTAATAGGACCCATAGAAGTAGACTAGGCTATGATAAACAAAATTGGTATTGTAATTGTTTGAGGCTTATTCATTTGGCCCAAAGAATGCAAAAAATGAAAATTATTTGTCATACTAATAGTAAAAACATGGATTGAGGAAGTTGTCATAGAATGAGAAATGGGTGAACTTACAACCTGAGGAGAAATAATTGGGGCACCAATTGATGTGGTTGTCAAAGTAGGATTTTATGGTGGAGAGCTTGAAGGTGTATTTGATATTGTATCATGTACTAAAGCAAGAAATTTTGAATCTACATATTTTTATACATCCCTTACCTCATCTGATAACAATTCTATAGCCATCAAGTTCTCATCTCCTCGATCAGCCTCTTTATATTTTGATAGCTTTTCATTTCCCCCAGATTGAGTGTTTTCCTCAGTCATCCATTCATAATTTATTTTATCTCATTTGTTTCATCAATTTTTTTTGTTTCTTTGGTGTCAGTCCTAGACACCCATTATTATTCATCTCTCCATATTTTATCCTCTTCTTCACTATCATAAATCTCAATAGGGTCTTACCCTAGTCTACATTTTCTTATTTCTTCCCTTTCCTTGGGAACTTTCAGTTGTTTATGTTATACTTCCACATTTTGAGGTGAAATAAATGGATTCTTGGGTTTTCATATATATGTAATTATTGTATTGGGAGAAATATAGGTTGTCCCTATAAAAGGTGAAATAATAGATGAAGGGGGTGTAGTGGTAGCATATGGTGAGGAAGTGAGAGGAGGGGTGACCACTATAAGAATGGTGGGTGGTGGAAATGGAAATCTAGTGGATTAGAGCATTAGAAATGGTGGTGGTGTTATCATAATATGTGGTGATGTAGGGGGAAAATAATATAAACTTGTGATAATAAAGCATGCATACTTCCCTCTTGTACTATGGATAAAATAGATATAGGAATCATGGAAAAAAGTCTAGTTGATGTGATTGAACTTATAGGTCTATGTTCTTAAATTATGCATTGAGGGGAAGACATAACAACCATATATGTAGGGGAGCTTGGAGCAGTCCCTACACTTTCTTTAATGTTATCTTCCCTTGATAGGCTTGCTTGTTCTTGCAATTCTTCTTCTTAGTGTGGAGGAGGTCCATGAATAGGTTTAGAAACCAATTAAATTCCTTGTCAACTATCTTAGCATCTATCTCAATAATAGTAGGATCATATTGGATCCTCTATGTTATAATCATTAATATATTAACCCTATGTATTTTTATAGAAACCTCAGTGTCATCTTATGCATTCATGAAAATATAGTCATGATTGTAGGATTTGTGCCCATAATTAATTTTCACTCTCATGTCATATTTTATAATATGTTCAATTTTTTTTATTTTGGTCCCAATATCTAAATGGTGTCTAGTTTAACCCATAATGTGTCCTCAGACTTCCAATAGATTAGAAGTGCTTCCACCCAGTATACTATATTCTACCAATGTTGAGAGGGGTTGGATGGACAAATTATTTTTTAGTCCATCTGAACTCAACATCTATGTTGTCATATAATTGTGAAATAATTACTTGCTCATCTAATTTATCATGCATAATATGTGGTTGGTGTAAAGGTTATGCCTTATTACCTTCAATCTTAATTATAATTCAAGATATAACCTTTAGTCACCCATCTTTTGAATTGTCTTATTTATGGGATCAAATAACCTAGACATGTTATTTTCATATATTACTTAATATACCATGGGGTAAAAGATATCAATCACCCTTTGCATGTGTAAAATATTAAATTCATCAAAAATTCAATTTTTGGGGTATTCCACAGATGGTTACCAAGGTTATTCATGTGAGGAATCTACAATTTCAATCATGACATATATTACATAAGGCGTTAAATAAAAATTATCATTTGGTAAGCTCCCTGGGTTTGTGATTTGCAAAATTAAATTAGAGTTGATAATATCCCCCAAAGTTATGATTTTGGTGGAGCTAATAATAATGTCTAGCAAAGGGATCCATACATCATTTAAATAAGTAATGGTTGAGAAGCCGTAAATTCTATTTATCATGGCCATAGAAATTATCACCCTTGGCTTGAAGACATAAATGGGGACAGCTGAGTTGGGACCTTGAACTATGAAGTTGCTTGGGTTTCCAGCCCATTCTTGTAACTTACTACTGATATTGTTGGAAAAGAGCCATGAATTAACCATATCCTTATTTTAAGTCATTTCAGGTAGATAGAGTCTGTAATATCTTCCAAAAACATTCCCACTTATATATGTTGTTGGTATCTTGTTGAGTATGAAATATAATATTTTCCTAAGAACTTTACCATTTTCAAAGAAATAAAGCAATAGGTCAATGAAAGGCAATACCTCTGGTTTGGTATCTACATTATGGAAATGGACTACTTTTACTTCTAACGAGTCACCTCTGTGCCACTGTGTGAAAATTAAAATTTAGTAGTCAACCTTGTATGGTTTGACTACATCAACCTCATCCTAAATAGTAGATTAATGTTTGAATTCATGATTGAGGGATGTTGAATCGAATGTTGTATATGTGTATTCAGTCAACCATGAAATTAAGTATGTAGATGTAACTTGTATGTGACATGAAGAAGCCATTACAACTCTAGTATGAAATTATCTATGTGTTATGAATAATCTATAAACTCTTGGTAGAAATAGAGTTTTGGATTTGTAGTTTGCACTTGAGCTCAAAAATTGTAATGTGCACTTGATAGTTAAAAGGCAACGTAATTATATTGAATGTGGTAGTTCGCATAATATTAAATGTATTAGTTCATTGATTCATGAGAACTAATTAGAAAAACAACTTTCACTGCATTCAACATTTATTCTTTTAGTTTGAATTTCATAACACTAAATTCCACAACTTTTACTATCATGTAGCTTCTTATACTTACTCTCAGATGTTTAGTCATCTATATGTGATAGACGTATTTTTTTTTATTATTTAACGTTTATCATCGGTTCCTTTGTTATTCTCTTATATGGTTATGAAATACACATGTTTACGTATCATTACTCTGCTCATATCCAAGTTATGTCTTGTTGTTATTTGTCTCTTTGTCTACAAGTTAGAGGGATGATAACATGTGGATGGATTCATTGCCTTGCTTGCTTGGGAAATTCCATACAAAGGGATATGTTGAAGTCACCTTTAGGATAACATTATGATGTCATATGGATGACTGTCACTCTTTTTATTTCTTGATACTTTTTGTACAAAGGTATATGATGACATCACCTCCAAGATATTAGAATGATGACTCATGGATGACTATTCCTATTCCACTTACCCAAGACTTTTCATACAAAGGGCTATATTGATGTTACCTATGGGATATTAGGATGATGAGACATGGATGGCTCTTGTTACTTCAATTGATTGGGAATTTACATACAAAGGGATATACTGACGTCATCTCTAGTCTATCAAGATGATAAAATGTGGATGGCTCTCACTGCTTTGCTTGCCCAAGACTTTATGTACAAAGGGTTATATTGATGTTAGCTCTGGGTTTGCAAGATGATGACTCATGGATGGATCTCATTGTTCCACTTCCTTGGGAATTTTTGTACAAAGGGTTATGTTGATGTCACTATCAGGCGACTTGCATTATTTACTTAGGCTAGGAATTAGTGAATTGATACAGCATGAAAAGTGAAAATTAATTCCAGTAAGGCTCATAAAACACCCAAGTATGAAATATCCTATTCAAGACACACATAGATAAATAACCTACTAAAATCATAACACATCATACCATTTATCCATTAAATCATAAATTAAGTGTACATACAAGCGTACGTTAAAGGAAATCAAAGGCAAAAAATAAATCATTTAGTCTCTTCGAATCTTCCATAAATTTGAAACACTCTAAAAAGTTTGAATTAAATCTTGTTGATTGAGTCAAACAAACAAAAAATATAAAGAGAGGTAAACAAATTTGTTTTAGCATCATAAAAATTCATTAAGTTTTATCTTTTTAAAAGTCCATGTCATAAAATCCTAGCTCAGAAGACACCAAATAATGATATTCGATTAGCAGTGGATCCCTATTTAAATTTTGAAAATGGGTTGTGTGTTAGGGCACAATAAGAACCCTTGGAATAGATGCAACATATCAATATCATGACAAGTTTGAGCATTTAGCCACTCTTAAATAAATCCATCATAGCTACATGATGTGATACAAAAACAAGTATGAAATTTTATCGTTAATATATATAACTTAAATAGTTGAATAAGTATATACCAATAATAACTCCACCTTTTGAATAATCCATAATAAACCACCAAAAAAAATAAGTGTTTGAAACTAAAAATAATAATATAAATTATACTAAGGGTTTCAACATTTCACATAACATTCAAGGTTTTAAAAATAACAAAATATTGCATGTTTAAAGATTACTCAATAACATAAGCCTTAAATTTTAAAATGAATATTACACTATTCCTCTTTAAGCATACCTTGTGTCATTCACCTTAAACCACCTCTCTAATGTTTCTACTAGTTTGAGACAAACCCCTAGTAGGATATATAACATAAGTTAACAACTCATTATTAAGCCATTATTCTTGTTATTGTTGTAGACAACATAAACACAAATAACATTAGCCTATTGACTATTAATGAAAATAATTATGGGTAGGTGTTAGGTTGAGGCTAAGAATGTAAGTAACATTTTTCCAAAGAGGGAACTACAACCACATTTCTTTGACACATGTAATGGTTTTTATGAAACCATGAGCTCCATAATTTCTCTTTTAGGGACCAAATTTTCTTCCTATACATGCAAACATTTTTTTTAAAATTATTCTTAAAACAACCTGTATAATCCTGTCAAGAGTAGAAACAAAAAATATGATTGAAAGCCATGATCCACATGTGTAGAAATAAAAGAACTAGGTTATTTCAAAATGAAGATAAATAAATATGTATTGGCATAGTAATAATCACCTTTACCTTCCTAAGAAATTAGAGTAAATTCCTAGACAACATACCATCATTATGTATGCAAGGTAGTGGCCAAAAAATGTAAATAACATACCAACATTACATAAGATGGGTAGTAGTGGCACTGACAAATAGAGTCAGCAATGTCACCTATCTATTAGTTGTCTTTAAAAAATCTATCAAAAATTCATCATTTGAATAATTTATATGCTCATTTATCAATGATTCACTAATATTTACCCATCACCTTCAATGCAGGAGGACCTCAAGACAAAATAATTTTATTAGTGTTTAACTATGGTATGGATATGGGGAGAGAGAGGTGCATATTGGACTGGCAGTGTTTGGAATAGAAAGGAAGATTTTGTGGCATTGGAATCCATTTTAATCATTCATGTAGCCATGAATGGTACAACAAATAGATCAAATAATTCAAAAAAACAAGGTTTAGTGTTCTAAGAAAAGCCTTTAATACAATTATGGTACAAATTTGTATGGCCTATCTATGAAGGTGATAGATGCAGCCTACCAACATCATATATAATTTTATTGTATATTTTAATGAAATATACCTCTCATACATACATAGAATGCAACTTATTTCATGTGTATAAAAATAAAATGTCAAACAATACAATTGCTAGCATTAAAGTCGCATGCTAGCAAATTTTTGGTTCACTTTGTATAAAAAAATCATTATCACCAATTAAAATTCACCAACTCCTATTTGGAATTTTTAATATGCATTAACTATCCTACATTTAATGGTGATGTATAATTACTGAATATATTTTAATAGAACCCTTCTTTTGTTATTTTTATAATATATTTATACTTCTAAGATGTCAAACATTTTATAAATTATAATTTTTTTTAGAGCATATTTTCAATATACATTTTTTTTATAGATTTGAATCCTTTCAATAGAGTGAAACAAATTTCAATTTTGATCACTACACCCAGATACCTAACAAAAGCTTGAATGCTTACATTAGTTCTTGATCTTCTCTACCATACTTAAAATTAATATATATGATCTATAAATTTTCTTGATTTCCTTCTCTTCTGAAATCCTAAATGCCACATAATTCATGTGTAATTATATAAATTTTGAGTGAACAAGAACATCATTTTTTGCAAACAACAAATTACATTATCAAAGTGGTGCATATGTTTTTGGTATTTTGTTTTTGCACAAATATATTGTAGATACCCTGGCCATAAAATTTACATAATACAACCACCGTTAAAAGTGCTTGGCCATATGATCTATAGAATTGCAAAGCAACACATCTAAAATGGCACATATTGTTTGAAAATGAACACATTAAAGAGAGAACGTGACCATTGGAGGGAGAACATTCATGTGTAGTTCTATTGATTTACTACAAATTTCTTTAGATATTTTATTACTATATAAAATTTAGGGATATGTTGAGCTTTTATTCAAGCTAGTTTAACTTAGTAATTTTTTTTAGAAAATTAATATAAAAATAAAAATAAAATAAAAACAAACAAACTTAACTTTTAGTTTATCATGGAAATGAATTCTTCGGTATCTCCCAATCCAAGAGATGTCTGATCTTAGAAACTTTATCACATTGTGTCTACAATTAATTTGTACTCCCTTTTAAAATAAAGTTGTCAAATTATTTGTAATTTTTTAGATTTAATTATTTTAATGTATTTTTAGGTTTAAATATTTCTTGAATGATTGTCATAAATTATATATCTATCAAAAGCATTAGAATATAATTTTACAATATGTACAAAATTCTTTGAAATCAAATTCTAATTTTCATTCTTGAAACTTTAATACATTATATGTAAGATTACTTTGTACTCTCTTGTAAAATCATTTTTCATAATCATTTATAGTTTTGTATATTTAATGTTTAGTTTAATTATAGGCTAAAATATTTGCTGAATGATTATTGTATATTATATATCTTTCAAACCTAGGTTTGGTTTCAAGTTTGTTTTTCACATATTATAAAATTTTATTTTAATCATCTGAAAGAACAATTTTGCAGAAAACCTTACATTTTGTGTGTAACAGTTATTTTTAAATAAAAAACTAAGTTAAATACATTAATTATGTGTTCAAGTACATTTTAGGTTGTACCCAACAAATAAAATTGAATTTTATTGTGAGGTGAAGTTTATATTAAAAATGTAATACTGAAATTGTTACCATGCATAATGAAGTGATATGTGGTCTAAAAGACCATCAAATTCAATCTGGGTGAGGGAGGTGAGTCCATATGAGGCTAGAGGAAATAGAGGAAGGAGACCAATCACAATCTTGAGTTATTCACTAAATTAAAACATTTTATTTTAGTGGAAAAAAAAATTACCAAAAAGAAAACACAAATGAAGAGTTGTTAGTTATCAATGATGGTGATTATGTACTCCACGTATAGATGATTTAAAAAGCCTACATGTATAAGGCTAAAGCAAAGGATGGTGAGTAATTGTAGTGATTAAGTGTAGTGGCTAAAAATTTGATTTTTAATGAGGTGTCCAACATCCATTGAAGTCATAACGAGAACATAGTCCCACTAGTTGATTTGTACTTTCTTGGTATGACCCAACCAACCAAAGGAGTAGTTTTGAGATGAAAGTGGAGCTTACACCACATTTATATTAAATAACATGTTTGTCACTATTCATATTTTTATGATCTTAGATTAGCATGTGGCCAGGTATCCTTAATTAGAGTTATACCGCATATTAGATTGGTGTTATATTTCCATCCAATGTTGTTTATCTCAAACTGGAGTGTGTTCGAGTTTTCTTGTAGTAGTGTTCCTTACCTTTGAATTGTGTGTGTATAAAGAGGAAAATTTTAGACATTTCAATATGAGTAAATTAAATTTTTATGTATTAAACTTATGATTTATAATTGAAAATCAAAAGGTTTCCAAGTTTAAAGTATAAATTAAAAGTGAACACTCACTCTATTACAACCTACCACCACTCCTGGATGCCATTGTAAAATACCTTTTAATGTAATAATAAGTTTAATATTTATATAATATATATTCAATAATATACAATAGATATTATATACTATAGATAATAGTTATATATAAGTACATAATAAAGTCTATTTTATAAATTTTGTTTGCCCATTTTGCCAATATATTGATATTTAGAGTAATTACATTAGGAATAAGAACATAATTAAATTTTATACATGAACCTTTGGAAGAAAAGGCAACCATAATTGGAGCATGTCTTCATAAGCATATTATTTATCCCTGTTGATAAAAAAAAAATCAAAAATAATGAAGCACTAATTATGGAAAAGATGTTTTGGAAAGATTATTAAAAGGAATATCAAATTATATTTGATTTTAAATGCTTCAATCACAAAAGGTGAACATGGGCAACAGTCATGGGTTTGGAGTGAGGTAAAATTGTTGATTTACACCCTTTCACTTTACAAAACCCTATTTTACCAAAACAAAAAATTACATCACTTTTGGTGTAACTTATGCTCTTCAGTATTATAATTACAGCGTCCATAAAGGAAGCTATAGAATTTAGGTGGTACTTAATTTTAGATGCATTATACTACCATAGAGCTTGGTGAGAGTATGCAAAGCCTAACATGGGTTTGAACCCAGGTCCAAAAAACTACCCAAAATTAGAAGAGTTTATGGTCTTGATGATAGTTTGACCTTTCATCCATTCATCAAATAAAGATAAGTGAGTACTAATCGTATGAATATAATCATTGTTGTTGGTGTTACAAAAAATGAGAATGCAAAAATATTAGAAATACATGTATCCATATCTATTTACATATTGCATTTGACATTTGTCAATCAGATTATATATTAGGTGTCTTTCATTGAAGAAGTCTTTCTATTGTTTTTCAATTTGGTTTTAGAGTCATCTCATTTGGATTTATATAGTTAAAGTAGTTATATTTTTTTATCTAACTAGATTTAGACTTATTTAAATTAACACATGATGTTTTTTCTAAATTTTTAAAGGATTTGATGGATATCTAACACATTTTTCATCCAACTAACACCTATTTCAATCATGTATCAGGTAATTGAAACAACTCGGTAGAAGCTTCATCATGGCAATATTTTTTCCTTTCCTCCTTTCATAATATAAATAAAAGTGAACAAAATTGTTATGAATATAATGGCTAATGTGAGCGTTATTGAGAACGAAAATAGAAAATGATTAAATATGTACACACACACACACACACACACACACACACACACACACACACACACACACACACACACACACACACACACACACACACACACACACACACACAGAGGCATATGACATCCTACATTGATCGATTAGATTATATAAGAGGAGTCCTTCATTGAGGAAATCTTTCAATTTTTTGTCAATTTGGTTTTAGAGTCGTCTAATTTGGTTTTATATAGTTAAAGTAGTGAAAATTTTCATCTAATTAATTTTAAACTCATCTAAATTGGCTCATGGTACATTCTATACATTTTTAGAGGATTTGTTTGATATTTGACACTTGTTCTCATTGAGATGGCACTTCTTTCAATCATGTATTAGGTAATTATAAAATTTTGGTGGAAGTTAAATATTGTATTCGCAAATATGACATGTCAGAAATTTGTACATGCATCTTCTCGAGCAACTTTGATTTCATTACTTGAAATACCTTATCATTGTTCCTCACCATCACCATCTAGCTCACCTTGAAATAATTCATTGTTTTCATGCTTTGTATGGCCTTTCCCTTCCCTACCACTTTTCCATTACTCAAACTCACTTTGAAACATAACGTCTCCTCTTGCACAAATCATTTCTATATGAAGGGCCATAAAATCTCATTTTCTACTATCACCTTCATCGAAATTATAAATTATTATTTCTTAACACTTTATATACAAAGGGTTTTATGAAATCAGTAATCATAAATTTTGAATAAACTATGACTAACAATTTACACTCTCTTTATAAAACCCCACTTTACCAAATGAGAAAATTACATCTGTTCTGATGGCACCTATAAGACTAATACTAGTACACTCTAAGATTGTAATCATCAACAAACTTAAATTTAATTAGGAAAGAGATATACTTTACTTAATCAAATGGAAAAAGGTCATAAATTCATATTTTATAGATGCACTGAATAAGATGGTCATTATCTATCTATTTGGATTAAAGGATCATCAATATTTAGTGGTGTCCTCTTTACTTTCATCTCACACAAATAAAAATATTTTCCTTTCGATCAATATATATTAAAAGAAATGTAGAGGGTGTTGTTTTAAAATGAGTATGGATCTGTAAACGTCCTTCAATTCGGGGACTTACAACCCTGTGGAGTACAAAATACACCAAATGCGTCATTTCATGTATCCTCAATAGCACCACTCACACATCATAGTTTAGATTTTTATTTTATTTATAAGTATAATCATTTGTGTTTGATTTTAGGTGGTGCTTTGGTGTGACATGGCAAGAGTTGTTGTTGAAGTGGGCGAGGGCATATTGAAGATTAAAGTAGCAGAACGTTCACAGCGTGCAGTTGTGAAAGGAAAGAAAATTCAACCACCATGCCATCTTCTTTATGGCCCAAGTAATTCTCTGATTTATTAAAGTAGCAGAGTTGTACTCCCGGATGGGATTCAAGGGTACATAGTGCACTTGGATTCATGTCGTGAACATGATCTATTTGATCTTGTGTTGTAATATTTTTGATGTGGGGATAAGACATTGAGGTCTTAAAGACTACATGATAGATTTTTTCATTCATTTTGTTAATATATTGACATATAGATAAATTACATTAGGAATAAGAACTTAAAGAAATTTCATACACGAATATCTAGAAGAAAAAGTGATCACAATTGGAGCATGTCTTCATAAACATCTTATTTATCTCTCTTGGCAAAAAACTAAAAACGAATAAGAGAGCACTGGTCAACGAAAAGATGTTTTAGAAAGATTATTAAAATGAATATCAAAGTATTGTTGATTAATGCTTCAATCATAAAAGGTGAGACATGGTCAAAGGTCATGGATTTGGAGTGAGATACGACTATTGATTTACACCCTTCACTTTATAAAACCCTGCTTTACTTAAACAAAAAACACATTCCTTTTGGTGTTACTTACACTCTTCATCATGGCAGTTGTAGCCTCCATAGGGGATGTTATAATAGTTGAGATGGTGCCTAATTTTAGATACATTATATTTCCATAGCACTTTGAGATAGTATGCAAATCCTAATATGGATTTGAACCCAAGTCCAACAAACTAACAAAAATTAGAAGATTTTGTGGTCCTAATGACAACTTGACCTTTCCTCCATTCATCAAAAAAAGATAAGTGAGCACTAATCTTATGAATACAATTTATATTGTTGATGTTATTGAGAATAAGCATGAAAAAATATTGACAATATATGTATCCACATATATTTGCTTATGTCATTTGGCATTTATCGAGTTAATTATATATGAGGTGTCTTTCATTGAAAAATTCTTTTCATTTTTTATCAATTTGGTTTAGAGTTGTTTCATTTGGTCTTATATCGCTGAAATAGTTAGACTTTATTTTTAATTAGCTTTAGACTCATTTAAATTGACACATGGTTCTCTCTATATTTTAAGAGGCGTTGGTAGATATCTTACACTTATTTTCATTGAGATAACACCTATTTAAATCATGTATTAAGTAACCAAAATAACTCAGTGGAAGCTTCATCTTGGTAGTAGTTTTTCTTTTCTTCCTTTCACTGTATAAATAAAAATGTGCAATATTGTTATGAATATAGTGGCTACTGTTAATGTTATTGAGAATGACTAGAATGGAAAATGATTGTGTGTGTGTGTGTGTGTGTGTGTGTAGTGTACATTAGTTTTTCGTTTCCTCTCACCGTAGAAAAAGAAATGTATGCTATTGTTATGAATATAGTGGAAAGTGTTAGTGTTATTGAGAATGAGAATGGAAAATGATTGCATATGTGTGTGTGCGTGTGCGCATGCACAATCATTTTCTATTTTCAATCTCAATTATATCCAATCATTTTTCATTCTAATTTTCAATATAACATTTGCACACACACATGGCATCCTACATTGGTCGATTAAATTATATAAGAGCAGTCTGTCATTGAGGAAGTCTTTCTATTTTTTGTCAATTTGGTTTTAGAGTCATCTAATTTGATTTTATATACTTTAAGCAGTCAATTTTTTTGTCTAATTAGTTTTAAACTTGTCTAAATTGACTTATGGTACATTCTCTATATTTTTAAAGGATCTGTTTGATATTTAACACTTGTTTCCATTGAGATGGCACCTCTTTAAATCATGTATTGGGTAATTATAACATTTTTTGTAGAAACTAAAGTGATATGTCACTGAACTTTGTACATATATCTTCCTTGGCTTCTTTGATTCTATTACTTGAAATATGTTATCATTGTCCTTCACCATCATTGCCTAGCTCCTCTTAAAATATTTCACCACTTTCATGCTTTGTATGGTCTTTCCCTTCCCTACCACTTTTCCATTACTCAAACTTATTGTAAAATAGAATGTCTCATTTCGCATAAATCATTGTTATATGAAGGGACATAACCTCATTTTTCATCATCACCTTCACAAAAATATTAGATTATATTTTTTAAGCAATATGTACAAGAAGCGTTATAAGGTCAACAACAATGAATTTTAAGATAAGACCGTCGATTTACACTCTCTCTACAAAACCTCACTTTACCAAATTAGAAAAATACATCTCTTCCGACTGCACCTATAAAACCAGTACCAGTATACTCTTAAAATTGTAATCATCAACATACTTAAAATTAATTAAAAAAGAGATGTACTTAATTTAATCCAATGGCAAATGTTCATAACTTCGAATCGTTCAGATCCACTGAAAAAGATGGTCTTTATCTATCTATTTGGAAAACAACGTCATCAATATCGAGGGGTCCCCTCTATTCAATATTGAGGGGCCTGTATCCTTTCATCTCACACATATCAAAACAAAACATTTTCCTTTCAGTGAATACAAAAATAAAAATGCAGAAGGCGTGGTTTTACGAGTATGGATCCGTAGACGTCCTGCAATTTGGGGACTTTCCAATTCCAACTGCAGGGCCAGGTCAGGTTCTGGCTAAAATTCGTGGGGCTGCTCTCAACCCCAAGGACTACAAAATACGCCAATTAGGCATCCTTCGGAGAGCAGATGCACCATTTCCGTATCCTTAACAACACCGCTCGCACAATGTGGTTTAGATTTTGTGTTTTCTTATTTTTTATTTACAAGTATAAACATTTGTGTTTGTTTTCAGGCGGTGCCAGGGTGTGGCAAAGTTTCAGAAAGGCGACGAGGTTTATGGCGACATTCAGGATTTTACGGCTGGAAACCCTAAGCAGTGCAGCACTCTGGCTTTGTATACAGTCACAGAAGAGCATTTGGTTGCACTGAAGCCAAGCAATCTGTCGTTCGAAGAAGCCGCGAGTTTGTTGCTTGCTCTGTTTGTCATCTGGTTATCAAAAGGAGACTTGAATACATTTGATGTACAAAATAAATAAAAATAAGCACAAAATTTAGATTGTTTCTTGGAAACAAAGACTTTTTATTGATATTTAGGGGCATAAAAAAATTACACCCACCTCACACTCTCCCTTCACACTCCTCGTGTAATAAAACTGGGTTACAATGAAAATATATCACTTAGCAAGTTTATAGCAGCTCTACTTTCGCACTTTCTAAATTTTTTTTCATTATGTTCTATTTTTGAGATGGACTCATCTCTCAACTTGTTTGATCTTCCCCTCTATAACTTTCCAACGATCTTCCAAAACTAATTATAAATCTTAGTAGCTTGACATTGTCAACATGTCATAACCTTCGACCTTTTTATGTCTTACAAAATGGTCTACATACCATGTGTTCTTGATATGGGTTATAATTTTGCACATCTTTAAAATGAGGGCGAATTTGTAGTTTTGCAGATTGGTGGTTATATAATTATTACGATAATTTTGTAATTTCACTTATACAAAGGAGTAGGTTCAAAATTGTTGTCGACATGAAACCACGATTTCATCATGTTTTAAGGAAAATATCTTTCTGACCAATAAAGTATAACTAAAACCATCTTTTGTGCATTTTCCTTGTCATGTGGGACTTTTGATGATTTTCTTCAGTGCAACATTGATCTTTTTCCATCCACGCAACATAAGCTAATGTGCACACGTGTGCAAAAGAATTGGAACCTAGGATCTTGGATGATGCAAGATAATTTGACCCTAGATGCTCATGCAAAAATAGTACACTATATCTAACAAAACCTTTAGTGCTTAAATGAATTCTCAAGTGTCTCTAAAATGATTGTAATTAATCAAAAAATTTATGTGGCCATTGATTTTTCTTGAATTACTTCTCTTTTAAGATCCTATATGAACTAAGAAGGCTTATGTATTTATAGAAAAATGAGTTCAAATTAGGACTTTATTGCCCTCTATAAAACATAAAAATAGTCATTAAGTACTCATGAATCAAGTAAAATTATATTTTCTCTAAGTTACATATTTGTTTTTTTATTATTGATCTAGATTAGACTTTATTGGTGCACTCATTTCTCGATGTTTCCTATCATTCCACTTATCATTCTCTCTTTCCTCTCTCTTCTTCCCTATTTCCTTGAGTTTTAAGGGTTTCTCCCCCAAACATATTATTGAATGTTTAGAAATTATTAATTTTATATTAGTTTAAATGAACATTATTTTATTGGATGATTAGTTATGACATCTATGTAACTTAGAATATTAGTTTTTCTTAAAAAGAATATCAAAATACTCATAAATTGATTGAGAGTTAATCTATTAAAGAGTATATCAATTATATCCTCTAAAATTATTAAATTTATCTTGGTACAGAATAATTTTCCCATCATTAATATCAAAACAAAATGATTCAAGAAGAAAAACCTTGTGAAAAAAAAAGAAATATAAATAAAAAATAAAACATATGAACAAACTTCCTTAGAAAAATAAATAAAAATTAAAAACATGTGAAGACACTTCTTTACAAAGACTTTACAATAAGCATTTAAATATAAAAAAATGTTTGAAGCAATAAAGAGCAAAGGTAACCCAAAATATTATCAACAAAAACTTGATTTATTATATCTTGATTTCATCCTAAGATTTATAACTT
This sequence comes from Torreya grandis, assembly GCA_037957365.1. Lineage (NCBI taxonomy): Eukaryota > Viridiplantae > Streptophyta > Pinopsida > Cupressales > Taxaceae > Torreya > Torreya grandis. The sequence goes on along the minus strand of JARHVA010001033.1, from coordinate 3,922,005 downwards.
TTGAATTCATAAATTATTATAGTTATCATTTGATTATTATTACTTTGATTAGTGTTTTATGATATATACTGATTATGGAATAGTGATATGTTGATTAGTTTACATAATAGATTAATTATGTGACAATTATACTTTTTTATTCTTTACATTGTGGATGTATATTTGTTAGTTATGCATCATTAATTGATATATATGACTCAGACTAACTATCTACTTGTCACAAGGTGGATGTAGAATTGATTCTTCTCTAAGAGCATGATAGAGAGAGAGTATCATCAGAGAGGGTGACATAGATGAGATGATTAGAGGTTGATAGAGGAATTGCTAATAACCCAACACACATACACCATAGTAGAATAACTTGTTTGACTCTTTGTTTGATTTAGATAGTGAGTGCTAATATATTATGCTATAATCTTGTTTATAATTTATACTTATGGTATTCTGATTATGATATCTCATATATGATTATAGTACATAGATATTATCATACAATATTTTTTTATAATAAATGTTATCAATGTTTACACTAAATATGATTGTCTAACACAATAATAGGTTAGATAATATTCGATAAATATCATTATCTTGGTTTAATATTTTTTATTATAAAATTATTATCAATTGTGTTAACCATAGTTAGAAGATTTAAAATACAAATAGTATTAGTTTTATGATATAAATTGGATTATTAATTTATTTGATTTATCTTTTATTGAGATAATGATTATATTTCCTTAAATTAAAGAAATTTAAATATAATGATAATGTTAAATTAAATGCTAAAGGCCAATACTTAAATTACTTGAAAATTAAAAGTCTAAATTATCACTTAAAGAATAGGACAAGTGAACTCAAACAAGTAATTAACTTAGCTTCTAACAGAGATATTAGAATGCATGACTTTTTTTGAAATAAATAAAATCTCAAGTTAGTGTTCATATTTAAATGGAAACTAAACACTAAATAAAGGGGGATATTATGCATGAAGAATGAAAATAAGTGGCGACTTCTACATGTAAGAGGAAATTGAAAACAAAGGGGATAAATAGTGATTTTTTTTTTTAATAAATAAAGTAAAGGCGTCGATTTATTCATAATAGAAAAAAACAATTAATATGCACAGAGTTTTAAAAGAAAAAGAAATTAAATAAAACTCAAGAAAAGATTTTGTAAATAGAAAAATAGATAGATGGTAAATCATGCATGAATAGTAGGTGGCGACTTATGCATGATGGAAAAATAAATTGAAAGGAGGAGATTAAGATAAGAGTAAAGTAGTGATTTTGGAAGAAGGGAGGAAATCTGATAAAAAGAATACAATGAAGTAAAGAAGGGAACAATGCAATTTTGTAGGGAAGAACATTGCATAAATAAAGAAGTGATACAACGAAGTAAAGAGAAAAATAACGATGCAGGTTCCAAGAGAAGAGTAAAACAACAGAATAAAAAGGTTAGTTTTATATTTAAATCTATGAATATGTATGATAAGTCGATATGTATCTATATGTGGATCCGAATAACAATCTGTATACATGAAAAATGAAGTCACCTAATAGAGATATCGATCTGCACAATTACCTCATAGAGAAGTTAATATTATAGTCATTTTAAAAACTTCTTAAAAGATTATAAATATTAAGGCAATTAGACTAAATATAAGACACTTATTTAAATAAAAATAATACCTCTACATAAAAGGAAGCCATGTAAATACAATTATATTATTGTCTCTTTCGAAATAAACTCATCTATCCAAAACAGTAGATAAATGAACATAAGTAGTAATAAGGCGTACCCTGGGTATATATTCACACTATTTTACTATGCTAAATAAATATTCTTCAGATGACTTGATAACAAATCTACCATATTATTTGGCAAGTGTTAGTAATAATTAATGATTTCAATACTTTGCTTAATCATATAGTTTAATAGTATATGAAGATATAAATGAGTTAGATAAATATTTAGGAATCCATGGAGTTTTGATATAATTCAAAGATATTTATTATTAAATCGTTGACCAAGGGTCCTAGGAAAATAATAAATAGATTTCTGTGTAGGTTAACATATATACATAGATTTATAATATTTGTAATCTGTTTGGAAAAAGAAATAGCGATGTAGGAAGGAAAATACGTTTCCTCTTGTCTGTAAATCAAATTTAAGGTGGATATATTATTGCCTCAAATTTTGTATTATGGTTTAAACTCGCCTTTATATTTATGTAAATGCATTTTCAACATATTCTTTTATTATATCTAGTCAATGGTCAAACTAGAAATCGAGCATATGTCATGTAATAGAGGTCAACATAATTAGAATGATTTAGCTTGTGTAAAACTTGGTTAATGATGAAATCTTTTAGTTGTGAATTGATCTGGTATTCCTTGAGTTATTTACTTGAAAATGAGTTAGTTGAGCTCACTATTTATGTAGTGAAATTTAGAAAGTAACTAGATTAATATATTTTTTGTTATTTGATACTTTTAAAAACTAAGTAATCAATTGATGAGGTTTTCATTCATAAACTTGTAAGGGGATTATAACTTTATTATAAAACCGGTAACTATTATGTTAAGTATAGTTATATCTAATTTATTATAAGTTAAACTTTACTAATTATGGAATGATTAGAGGGATACATCTATTATTGTATAAAGTTAGCTATGATTTATTTATGCTTGTGATTAGGAATTCATTGATTTTTTGTGATGTTTACATAATAATGAACTTGAGATGATTCATGCCTTGATGGTATGATTCTTGAATAGAAAAGGGATATATTCATTATATTTGAAACATCTTTATGTATAAAATACATTTGATAGACTAAATGCATAGTTATGATTATTTTATGTATTTAGCATGGTTGTATATCTATTAATAAAAACAATCTATTTTTAATCATTGGTTAATATATTATGTTATATTTAACTAGTCTTGCATTGATAATCTCAAACATGTAGTGAGATGGACTTTAGTAGCTTAATTGGCATCATGAATGCAAGATGAATGTAATTTGATCAAGTGGTGTGTACGAAATTGACTGATTGTAGAGGTCATATATTATTTAAAAACTTTAGTCAAATTAATGTTAGATAAACCTTGTCATTTCATATGTTTAATTTGCATGTTTGTGAGATATCATGTTAGAAACATATTTTCTTTATGGTATACATCATGTAGTAGAAATATTACAGCACACAGGGTACTATCATGCCTCTCTAAATTCTCACACCATTACTATCTACCTATCCATGAATGTAAGGCCATTACCTAATAGAGGATTATGTAGAGGATCAATGGTCTATAGTTAGTGTGAAAAAGTGTTTAGATGATGATCTCCCTCTCCACTATAACACTTACTTGGAGACTACACTTGAGATTATCAGATATACATGAGTTGGTTTGACTCGAATTTCATAAAAAAATATATCTATTTACTATATTAAGTCTAAATGTTTATTAAAAATATAATTATATTAGTTTATTATAATCTAAAAATATTAGCTATATTATTATATTATTCGTGGCTAGATTTCAATATGATTACTTTCTTTGCAGTTATATTATATTACATGAAATGTTAGTGATTGGAACCATTATTGTTATAGGTTAGTGCTAGTGTAATATGCTTGGTTAAGTTTTTTAAAGTCACTAATTAGATTCTCATGGTGTAACATAATGAATGAATGAATGTTGAGTAATTGGTTTAAAAAATAATCAATGCATTAGTCAAGTACAATCCATAAGGGGTTGTTACATGTGGTATCAGAGCTTAAGCTCAAACTCTAGAACTTGATGAGTCTGCTATTTTTTTTATTATTGTATTCAAAGAGAAAGAAGAATGGTCTAAACAAGAGCATTGAGTGAGGGTCCTTCGAATGGTAATAACCCTCCAACTGATCCCAACTAAATTACCATTGAATAATCAATAAAGTTAGATCAGATTCTCATAGCCATGAATGATACCAGGAATTGAATCATAGCATTGGAGTAAGAAGTTCATGGCCATGGAGGGGATGAAAATTTAGAATAACTTATTGAGCATTCCATTGGATAGAAAAACTAGCAAGATAAGAGAGCTCAGGCAGCAATAAAGTTATCTAAGGACATGAAAAAGTTGAGTCCACATAAGTTCGATGGAACTATATTAGGTGATAGAGTTGAAGCATGGTTGATAGAGATGAAGTATTAAGATATTAAAAAATACTTTTAGGTCACCAAGGTAGTTTAGGGATCATACCAGTTGGTTGGTGAGGTAGCTACATGGTAGGCCAACAAGAAGTTAGAAATGAACCTTAATTCAACCACCACTACTTGAGAGTAATTTTTGACATTTCTTTAGTTCATGGTGGTTTTCATAATTTTATTTTGATCAAAATCTCATAGTTTTCAAAATTTGAAGCAAGAAGACTTATAAATGAATGAGTGTTAGGTGTAATTTATCAAACTTCTAAAATACATACCTCGGTACCAAGTCGATGAGAGGTTCAGAATCAAGAAGTTTATCATGGGATTAAAACCCCATATCGGTGGTAAGGTAGATGTTCATTGACCTTCTACCATAGACCAGCTTTTTGAGAAGGTAGTCAAACAGGAGTAGAAGCTGAAGTCTCTTACACAAACTAGGGAAAAGTTTAAGAATTTTTTTGGAAGTTTTAATCCAAATTTCAAGAAAAATTGTAAATAGAGTTGTTGAGACTCCAAGGGTTAGTTCAATAATCAGAATGCCAAATTCAACAGTGGATATGTAAAAAATAAAGTAGGCAATGATTTCAAAGGTGGTTTCAAAGGAAACATACAAACTTACAGGAAAGGTCCACCTAGAGGCTATTTCAATTGTAGAGGAAACCATTATGTTCATGAATACACTCAGGACAATTCAAATATCAAAGGTCCTAATTCTCAATAGGGCAATTTTTAGTAGTGTATTTATGCAATAATTAATAATTGGTAAGCCAAATTTTAAGCATCATCTATAGAGATGTTAGAGATTTTGTTTGAACATCTAGTTTCCATTTTGATAGATATCGGGGAAACTAAATGTTTTATAGCTCCTAGAATGCTTAGTAAGTTTCCTAGAAGATCTGGATTTATGAAAAATGCATGGTTAGTATAGTATGAAAATGACTCAAAAGTCATGGTTAACAAATGTATAGTTGAAGCAGATATTATGTTGTTCAAATTCACAACTGTAGAGGATCTTTATGTAACACTACTAGGTTCATATGATGTGATCCTAAGAATCAAATAGATTATAAAACACAAGGACAAATTTGACTGCTACTTGAATAAGGTTGAATGTCTGGATGATTTGAAAAATTACATATAAATTCAGGGTGAAAAAAGAGAGTTGAAGCTCAAGAAAATTTATGCAATGCAACTCAAGAGGGCTTAGGGAAAAATATGCCAATAATTTATCATCAAAATAAATGAAATAGAGGAACATAAAAAACCATCTCTCAAGGATTGCCCATTTATTAGATATTTTCATAATGTGTTCCAAAATAATTTCTAATATTTCCTCCTAAATGTGAGTTTGATTTCTCTATTGATATCATACCTAGATTAGAAACACCATCTATAGCATCGTATAGGATGACACCATTGATTTGGTTGAGTTAAAGACTCAACTCTAGGAAATTATCAACAATAATCTTCAAATAACAATGCTACTCTTCTTGATCCTATGACAAACAATAATCTGCCTCCTCCAAATGGAAATTATCAAAAAATAAGTATAGATCCCTAGAGGAAAGGTATATATAATATAGTCAAAAATATAAAGAAGATAAAGGTAAATATCGGTCTTCATGAGCTAGCTTAGATTACTGAGCAAAGATAATTATTGCTCAAGGCCTTAACTAGGAGACCATCCACTAATAACTAAAAGGATGATAAAATAAATGTTGTCATTTACAAGGACAAGCTTGAGGTACCACCTTTTATACTAACTATTAAATTTTTTTATAAAAATGTGTATAATTATTTATTTAACTCAGGTGCCTTATCCAATGTGATGCCCACAATTATATGCAATAAATTGTGTTTGACCATAAATAAATCCAAAAGTGTGGTCCTAAAATTGGACAAATCCTTAGTACCATGTGTTGTGTGGTTTAAAATATACACATACATATTTCCTTTGATCCATGGGTAAAATAATACATAGACATTATGATCTTAGATTCGTGTCATATCCAAACCATTTGAGGTAAACAACTACTATGCTTACCATTATTCCACTACCATGTTTTTGACAAAATCTAATACCATGTAACTCTTACTTTAGATGAATCTATTTCACCAATACTAAAATGTGAGAAGCTGCCTCTTAAGTTTCCCTACTGTACTTAAAACCCACATCAACATGTTTGTGATCTTTTTAGACCATAGTATGATTGCCCAAGATATAATGTTTCTAATTCTTAAATGATTGAACAATAATATAAATCTCATGATCATATCTTGGTTAATTTATTTTTAGTGCAATGATGGTTTCACTGTGGTAATAAACTAGGTGACAATATTGGGTGAGGACTACTCCAAGTGCATAATCTAATGCATTAATCTCAATCTCAATGTGATATAATTCTTTGTGGTATTCTTTAGCTGTGGTAATTCTTGGATGACATGAATCTTGATTGTATCCATGTGTACTTCTTGTGTGTCTATTATGTATCCTATATATTATATCTTTTACATGAAAAAATAAGCATTTTCCCATGTTTTTATACAACATATGCTTCTAAAAAGTGTCAAACACTATATTTTCATATCAAAAATGTTCATCCCATGTTTTTATGAATATTTTAATGTCATAAATATAGACTACAAGAAATTAAGTGGTGAATGACATAAAAATGTCATCCATCATCCACAATTATGTGGCTAGAGCATCAGTTAAACTAGAGGGCATGACTAACCATTCAAACAAACCTTATTTTTATTTGAAGGTTGTCTTTCAAATTTAAATAGATTCCTCTATCATTTGATGATATCCAAAATTAATATTTTCATGAAGAATTTTGCACTATAAAGTTGGTCCAAAATTTTTTTAATCAGTGGAAGATGATAGTGTTTCTTCACTATCATCTTGTTGAGATGTCTATAATCAATGCATAATCTCCATGTGTCATTCTTCTTTGGTGCAAACTTAATTGGGATATCACAAGGTGATGAGTTAGTCCTTATACATCCTTCTTCCAAAAGTTCATGGATCTACTGCTTTATCTCCTCATTCTCTAGAAATTATATGTGGTATAAAGAATCATTAGGAAGGGATATTTTATAAATAAAATCAGTAGTGTGTTTCACTACACAATGTATATGTGCTTACTTTTCTTACTAAAACATATCATTATATTATTTTAACTTAAAATTCAAGTTTGAGGTTTTTTTTATTGCTACAGGAAGTGTGGTATGAATTGGTTCCACAATTATGTTCTAACATTCCAATCTCACCATCAAATTCAAAAAATGTTTAATAGAATTGACTAGCTTGTTTACTATTCAACACTATTAAGTGATGACTAAGGAAATATTTATGGTATGTAGTACCTCTCAAAATCAAAATATATGAAACCATTTCTAATATTTTCCTTATAGCCTACATGTCAATGGTACATATATGGTTTCTTAATAAAAACATGAAATACCTTGAATGGAGTGACATCACAAAGGTCTATATCTTGGAAAGTCTTGATGATGTACATTAATTTACACTATTGAGTGATGTGCTTCTCAAATCTTGCACTAAAATATCCAATGGATATGGTTAATGGTGAGAAATTAGTGGAAAGTTTAATTTGTAAACTAATTCAAGTGTAAAAAATTTATTCAAAATTCCACTGTAAAAAATGAAGTGTATTGGTTGAGCATTGATCCACATTTGAGAATGGAACAATATTTCTAATTTCTTTAGTTTTTTAGGGGAAGTAGAGATGTTTGTGATACCAAAAATGGCACAAATGTTAAATTTTTGGACTTTCTTACAGTTGTCCAATGCCACGATGCTCATACTTCCACTTCAAGTTATGCAAGTAGAATTTTCCTAGCACAACACTCATCATTATAATGATTGCTAGAGTTGTGAACTAGACACCACTTTTTAGTCTTAGACTGCTTGTTCTTATCATTTGATGGTTTTTTATTCTTCTATGGATGGTGATAATAACAATTTCCTATTTTATAAGTATGCTTGTAAGGCTTAGATTATTGTCTAGCCTCAAACTTAGAATCTTATATCTTCATTTTGAACTTGGACTTTGATTCAAACTTGCACACAAATATTTAGGATTCTCTAATCGAAGATACCTATAGGAAATCCATGTCTGATTAGATGTGTGGTTTCAAGCCTAAACTATACTTCAAAACAATATTTTACTCTAAATCTTAAACACTTAGTTTGGAAACCAAAGTATGAAAGGCATATGTGTATTCTTGAACATATTGATATTTGCCTTAGTGAAAATAAGAGAATGTGTTATCCTGGTCATCATAGTTTCCAATAGGATAATAAGTTTTTATAGAATTTATAAGAACCCATTCCATGTGTTTACTAATGTGTATAAGCTAACATCATCTTCACAGTCTTCATATGAAGTACAATAGTCAATCCACCATTTATTTATTAATAAATAAAAATTTAGAATGGACAATGTAATATTTTCTTAATCAAATAAATGATTAACTGTGTAGTATCAATAGATTAGGTCAAAATAACTATCTATGGTATATTCATCTATTTTACCTTCAAACATAGGTATGTCTAGACTGATGAATACATGTATGGTGTCTTACCTCTAAATGATCAATGTGAATGATAGGTGTTTGAATAGGTTTGGTGCTTGATAAGTAGCGAGAAATGATCAATAATATTCACCATTTCAAACACAATGTGGTGTTCTTATAATTATTCATGTTATCTTTGTAGTGCATCCTTTATCATTTCTTAGAACATTTTTGAGGTTGGTGTCATTAGAGAAATATCTCCCATCTTTGGATGTGTACAAAGGTATGATGAAGGGTCACTAGTCTTGAACCCTAAATTACTATATTCAAAATTTGTGTGGGTGGCCATAGAAACAAATATGAAGTTTAAATACTCTAAAATACCATTCAAAAATTATATGAAATATATATGCTCTGATATCATTGATCTAGGGTCGACAAGGAGACATGATGGAGAACCCTACTTAAATGGATTTAAGGGGGTTACTTGTGAAAATGATTTGTGAATGTTAAATTTTTAAGACATGCATAATCAAACATATAAGGAAAGTAGTGAAGATAATTGCCAATTGATGTAGAACTAAAATGACAAAGTTATATTGTGTTGATTTATGTACAATATTCAAGAGATTGAATGTATGGTGTTTATGTACTCCCTAACATCGTTATTGACTTTATTATAAAAAAGAAAAGTATACATTAATATATAGAGAATGGAGATGAAGCATCAATTAAACTATTGCAAAGTTTGGTAGTAACTGTTTCATAACTAATAAGCGTGGTGACATCATCAACCACTGTTACTAACAAACTATATGCTACAACACCCACATTACGTGCATTATGCGGTAATGTTACAAATGAGTTAGATCTTACAGTTTGAAATATGGATGTTGATCTTGATGAAAATTTTGGTGATGTTAGTGCCCAACTAGATGAATAACACCTAATAACTATGGTATGATAAAGTGACCTAGATCTTCCATGATTACATGTTTTGGATCGTATCTCATAATCCATCATCAATAAAAATACATTTTAGAACAATAGACCTGAGATCCTTATATAGATAACTTCAATGAAATGCATTGATGTCAAAAATATCATATTAGGGGTAAATCTATTAAATTTAAGAGTAACAATACAATTATTATTAAATATTACATAAACTACACTTAAATCATTGTATGTGCAACCCCTAATGTTAGTGTTGTTTTTAATCTATTAATGATGTGCCACAACACATCCATATATAAATTAAAAGTGTGATTCCTTATCTACATGTCTTCTATTAATTTATGCATTTGAAAATGAGTTTCTATGTCAATCACTTTTGCATCCTCCATGTGAATAGAATGTTGGGTTTTACATGAGTCCTCTGCCAATATCAAATTTTTTTAGTGGTATGTTTGTATAATTTATTTGATCCTTGTCCAAATTTACATCCCTATGTCAAAGTTTGCATTCCTATATAATTTATGAGTGTGCTTCCTTATCGTTACCTTCTCTTAATTTGTGCGTTGGAAAATGTTTTTCCGTGTCAATCAATTTTGTAGCCTCATTGTGAATATAATGTTGGGTTTTGCATGAGTCCTCCTCCAATATTGAATTCTATTTTTTCCCAGCCATATGTGTGTAACATGTTCTTTATTCTTCATCTGAATGGACATCCTTATGTAAGGCACACCATACGAGCATTAGATTATATAAACATTACTTTTTAAACTTGGCTCACAAGCACATTTACTAGGAAAGATTTTCATTTCTCCCATCATTCAACCTTTCCATAATTCTACTTTTTCCAAGATTGATATAATGATGTGGTTAGATTGATACGATTTGTCACCAGTTAATGAAAAATTTAGGAAGAAGGTAATCAAGTGATTGATTATTGTGGTATATGAAAAATCAAAGATAATTACTTGAGATTGATATCTCTTAACATTTTTTAGATAGATGTATTTTGGATATTTGTAATAGCTATAAACCACAAATATTTAAAACAAGTGAATTTTTTTCTCAGGTGTATCCTTTGCCATGGCCTACCAGTTGGATATTGGGTCAAGCACATTGGGGTTTTAAATCCCACTTGCCCTTCTTGTCATCATGTTAAGACCTTTAAACACCTTTTTGCAATGCTACCCCTCTTCTTGAAAATGGATTCAATCTTTTCTTCCATATTTTTTAACTTGGAAAATGGTTCTTCTTGGGGACTCGACCATTTTACTTTCAATATAGAACACTTTTAGGCAAATCTTTCATGTTGGTCTTCTTTTTCATATATGGAGAGATAAAAACCCTGTTATTTCTAATAATGAGGTTATGGAAAGAGATTTTTCATTGATGAGTAAAGTTATCTTCATCTCCAATGTTTTGCTTTAGTTTCAAGTCTAGGTGGAGAAGGTCTGGTTGGAGGTGGAAACCTCCAAACTCTTTTGAACCCTCAGGGGAGCGCTCTGTGTGTTGTCAATTAAGTGCCTTTGAATCTTCCATGTTGTCATTTTCCTTCTCATGATCATGGCCAGGGTTTTCGACATCGTCGTTCTAAGAGCAGGAGAAGTGCCTCTCCCTATTCATATTTTCCTTCACCTCCCTGTGGTGATGGTGTGTTTGACCATCTTGGAAGCAATTGTGGTAACGATTGGGGTGCTCCTCCTTAAGATAAGTTTTGATCCCTGGCTCTTGCCATTTCTCCTTCTCAGTAGGCCAATGAAACAGAAGAAAAGTAGCACACTGATGGGTGGAATCCTATACCTGACATAGTAGATCCTCCAAGCACTAGAGGCTAAGGGAACAACATTGATAGTCCCCCTATTACATCTCCTCCCACATCTATGTTCATCGTTACTGCCTAATGGTCTTGTGCTTTGTGTTTGGTGGTCTTTACTTTTATCACCTTTTTTTATTAAACTGCACATTTATTATGGTTATAATTATCATATAATGTTAATTTTGGCATTATTTTGATGTCAATTTTTTTTAAAGCTTTTTTGAACTTAATATAACATGTACTATATAGTGTGATTCCTTCCACCCATTATTTTACGATTAACATTGCACTATTTTATTTTATTGATAAAAATACTTTTTCACAATTTTTTTTTTTTATTATTATTATTATTATTATTATTATTATTATTTTTAAAACAAACATTTTTTACTCGGAGACGTGGAATTCCCTTGTCCACATGAGAGACGTACTCATCCCTGATTACAAAACCAAAACAGGCCGTTAACCCTCTGGAATGTTGATAATGTGGGCACTCTCCATTGTAAATATCCATCCATGGACCCACGGAGGACGAAGTCTCCAAGGTTAGTCCAAACTCGTGGCAATACTTCCGCACCGATGTTCAGAATCTGATTTCCCTAAAGATTAAGTGCAGGTCGTCGTACATACGGGAAACCCCAATGAAAACACAAAACTGATTTGAAAGAATTTTATTCTATGCCTCGTTTAAATTACGAATTCGCCAGGACAACAAGAAAGATCTGACATAAAATGGGCAAAGTCCAGAAGGCATGGTTCTACAATGAGTATGGATCCTTAGATGTTCTGCAATTTGGGACTTTTCGAGTGCCTAAGCCAAGCTCTGATCAGATTTTGGTGAAAATCCAAGCAGCTGCTCTCAATCCCGTGGACTTCAAACTACGGGAGGGCAAATTCCAGAATTACGGCTCTCCGTTTCCGGTATGAAAACAAATTCATACAATTTTCTATGTCACAACGGCCTTAATTTTAATTATACGAAATCTTGTGTTGTTGCAGGTTGTGCCGGGCTGCGATATGTGTGGGGTGGTTGAGGAATTGGGGGAAGGTGTCACTAAATTCAACAAGGGCGATGTGATTTACAGTTGCATTAATGATTTCGTTGCCGCCAGGCCGCATCCGTGCGCTGGAACCCTCTGTCAATACACAGTGGTGGATCAGCATTTGGCTGCCCACAAACCTAACAATTTATCCGCTCAGGAAGCTGCGAGTTTGCCGCTTGCTCTCTTGACTGCACAGCAGGCGTTCGACATGGTTAATTTTCAAAAAGGGCAGAGCGTGTTCATCGTGGGAGGAGCAGGAGGCGTGGGCACCCTGGCCATTCAGCTGGCAAAGCATGTGTACGGAGCTTCTAGAATTGTTTCCACCGCAAGCACGGGGAAATTGGATTTTGTGAAAAGCTTGGGAGCAGATCTGGTGGTGGACTACACCAAACAGCGCTACGATCAAGTGCCTGAGAAATTCGATTTTGTTTGTGATACCATAGGTTTCTTTTTGCCCCCATTTTTTTTTAGGGTTATTGTCTGTTGCATGGATTCAAGTGGTTCTGCTCAAAGGGGTAGGAATTTTTCTCTCTATTTCTGCAGGAGAAACGTTAAAGTCTTATGTGGTTGCGAAAGAAGAAGCTCCAATAGTAGACATAGCATCGTTTCAGAATCATCATTCGAGGGCAAAATACGTTTTCCTGACGCCCACGGGCAGCAATCTGGAAAGGCTTCGCGAGTATATAGAGAGCGGAAAGCTGAAGCCTGTGATTGATCCCAAGAGTCCATATGCTTTTTCGGACGTTTTGGAAGCCTTCAAACATCAGGAAAGCTGCCGAGCCAGAGGTAAGATTGTCATTTCTCCCATTGAATGATGGAAAATGTGTTGTTCTCGCGGTAAGAAGAGCATACAATTGTAAATTTCCTGGATCTTTGTATCCTTTTGTTGCTGTATAGTATTTTCCATATAAACATCCCTACCGCACCTGTTCAGAGCTGGATATCATCCCGACCGCACTAAGCCACTAGTATAGGATAAATTAGTAAATGTAGAACGTATAATTAAAAAAAAAGGCCTTGTGAAGCACCCCGGTTTGATGTTTTGGTGTTGAATTATATGTTACAATAACCCAGTGAAAAAAAAGGCCTTATAAAGGATCATAATTTGGTGTTTTGATGTGGACTAAAATTTACATGTTAATTGATATGAGTTCTATTTTCATCGATAAATTAAATTATTGATGAATGAAATGATATGTTTTATGTTTGGCAAGCTTAAAAGTTTTGGAGAAGTTATAATAATTTCTGTTTTAAGAAGCAATTTGGTTTCGTGTTTTAGTGTAGACTTACTTATGGTGTATGATATTTTGGTCTGAGTTCAAATCCCATTAATAGGTAAATGGTATGTTTTGTGGACTTATTTGTGGTATGTGATATTTCTAATGGATAAATGATATGATCTGTGGATTTACTTGTGGTGTGTGATAGTTTGATTTGAGTTCAAATCCCACTAATAGGTAAATGGTATGTCCTATGATTTACAAGTTAATTGATTTGAGTTCAAATCACATTAATGGAAAACTAGGATATTCTATGTCAAGCAAGCTTGACAACTTTCACTTAATAAACACCCCATTTTGGTGTAGAATTATATCTACAAGTTAATTGATTCGAATTCAAATCCCATCAAGAGGAAAATGATATGTTCTATGCCAGGGTAACTTTAAAACCTCATTAAGGAATGTCTATAATAAATCGAAAAAATTATTGTATATTTAGGTTAAATTGAGCATTATGACCCCTCTTGACGAATTTTAATAAATAAACCACAATCCATTTAGTGTGCACCCTCTAACTCATATTAGCTTATTTTAAATCACTTCATGCCCTACTACCCCTCTCCTATTGAACATCTTCTTGTTCATATCAATGCATTTTAAAGAGGTCCTCTCTTATCTTCATTTCACCCTTAGCATCATTAATGCTTTAGTTCTTCTCTATATGTCATGTGCACATGTATTCTCCCTTTACATTTTGTTTAACACCTTACCTTGTGGAAGTTGACCTTGATGTATAAAGTGCCTAATTTAATTTGAAATGTGTCCTATAAATAAAAATGCCTAGGAGTTCACTTTTACAATGGGAATACACAAAGAGTATGTAGATGAAACTTATTATTTTCACAAGAATTTGTATTGGTTTGAATATTACCAAGATTAAAAATGTGTAAATTGTTTTCAAGACTTTCTTCTGAAAGGGGTTTGACTAAGGTAGACCTCTAGATCCAAACCCTATTTTTACTATTTTGTGAGCTGTTGCTAGGAGTGTAAAGCTACATACTCAATATATATATATATATATATATATATATATATATATATATATATATATATATATATATATATATATATATATATATAAAATCCCCTTTAAGTAGAAAATGGCACAAATAAGAAAAAATGCTACAAAATTATAAATTCCTTATGAATCACCCAAAATTGATGTCGATTTATAAGCCAATTGATACGATCAACTAAAATGGCTCAAATAAATGTTATAACATAATGGAACAAATGGAATGGAGGTTGAGGAAGATATATGGGAAGAGGAAGATACAGATAAGAAAAGAGATGAAATGAGTGGATCATTACCGAAATGAATTATATGTAGGATCTCAAAATCAGATTTTGTGACTCTATATCTTCCAATTATAAATAAGAGAACAGGTGGCAAAGAGATAGAGTTGGAAAAACCTTAATAAGACTCACTGAAGACTTTTCGATTGGTTTCTAAAAGTAAATTTGGTGATGTGTCTACACAGATGAGGGGTATAATCTATCCTTTATTTCCTTAAATAATTATTCAATAAAATGCTACATGAAAACCCCTATTGGAAGGCATTGGGTAGGTGCTTATTAGTATCATTTTTATTATGAATTATTATATTGTGAGGGAATAAATTAATAGAGAATGTGATATTGATGGTAATTTTACATCAATAGTAGTGGGAATGTGAATAGAGATGAGGTTATTAGGATAACTATGAAACTATGGGTGAATATAAACTTCAAAGATGTTATGGTATAATGGGTGGGAGAGGAATATTGGGTGTGTAATTAAATCCTATTTCTTTGTTGTTGGTCTAGATGTAAAATGGTAATAGTTGAATGGTTGCAGAGGTAGGAGAATAAAGAAATGGTTGGTAACTTTGGAATGGGGTTAATGAATGGTGTTTTTTATTTTTTAAGTGGCTTCTAGAGTGAGTTTTAAAAGGATGTGGTTATTATGATCAATGAGCATTATTGTGTAGGGATTTGAAGATAATAATTAAATCCTAAAAGTGGTTTTAATGTTGGGTCAAAGCATAATATGGTGTCTCAGGCAAAGTATAAAGATGAGAAACATGAGATGAATGAGTGGGAAACATGGTGTAAACAATAGTTTGAAAATGGCTTTGGATAGGAAACATCTAAAAAATAATAGGGAGATGTTTATCTCGATAATATTGATGTATCTAAAGTAGACAAGTTTATCAAAGAGCATGAAAATCAAAATCCTCGTGGAGGCCCACAAGTTTTAAATAATAATATGTAAAGAATAAATATCCTGGCCAAAACAGTTAATAGGTAATCTGAACTTTGTCTCCCTTTATCTAGAGTGTCAGCCACTTAATCCTTTAATATAAAAAGAGGAGATAACTAAGAATTCTAAAAAAACTAGGGGGGAAAACTAGTTTCAAAATGTAAAACATGTTGTTAAGTAAACTCATGGGAAACAAACCTTAAATTGACATTTTCAGAGACTAAGCAAATACAAAGTGGAAGCCTAAAGTTCATTTGGAAATATCAACCATGGATAATATTTTTTTTCTTTATCTCCCTCACGAACTAATAAGATAGTGTTAAAATACTCTTAGGGAGACCCTAGTTTATGGGAAGATCCAATCTAGTCATTAAGAAGTAGAAACTTGATTTCAACCCCCATAAGGAGTCCTTCACATTTTTCCCTCTATGGGTTAGATTACCAACTTTCCCCCTAGAATTATGGGAAGAATAAATTCTAATAATAATATCTAGAGATATAGGACATATTATAGTCATGGATCTTAGAATCAAATATAGGAAAAATTTGAGGTTTTCAAGATTGTTTGCTAATGTTTCTTATGATAAGGCTCTACATAGATCAATTGAGTTGAAATCAATGTAAAAAAATTGGAATCAATAAATATAATATGAGATATTAGTGGATATCTGGAGTAAGTGTAATAAGCTCAAATATTGCCACGATAATAAGAAATAAGATCAGGTCTGGAGTAGAAAAGAAGATTCATTTGATAGCCATACAATCAATGGCAAGAAAAATAACTTTGAAGAGCCTAAGAAGGAAGAAACAAAACTCAACCAAGAGCTTAGGAAAGAGGAAGAACAAAATAAGGATAAGGATGAGATATGACAAGAGTTTAAAGATAGCAATATCAAAGAATAAAATGTAGGAGAATCTAAGGATATTTTCCCATTGTGTCTTATTGAAGATAGTTCTCTAGATGGAAAGTTGACCCAAAACAACTTAGAAAAGAAAAGCCCAAAGGATAAAAGGTTGACAAGAAAGTCCCAAAGTTGAGGGGAAAAGATATTAAGAGAGAAATAATCCAGTAAAGAAAACTGGAAAATGGAGAAACATACCCAAAGGAGGGAGATTCTACAATAGACGAGCAAGTGGTTACATGTTCTTTCCAAAGCTTGGAGGCCAAATATCTTAACCTTTAACAAAAATTTAGTTTCACAAATACTCGAAGCACCATAAAAAAGTAAATGTGGGATTGAACAAAAAATAAATTAGACCTAATTTGAGAGATGTTCTTGTTAAGGAAATAGCTAAAAAGGTGTCCAAAGAAACCCAAAGAATCCTATAAGTAAGTAGAATATCCTCTAAATTCAAAAAATCAAATTCATAGTTAGGAAAAATAAGAAAAGAGGACTCAATAGATCCAACTTGGCTAAAGATATTAAACATAACCTATAAAGAGGTGTAAAGGGCAAGGGTATAACCAAGATAAAAATAAGAGGGTATAATATTACATGGTGTGCATAAAATTTACATCAACAGGATTTAAATTGATGCTAGAAGGAGGGACTCTTTTTTGTTTCTTTAAAATATTACTTGAGTTGCATTAGATATATCCAGAAGACTGACAAGGCCTACTTCTAACATTAGCTTGATATTCCAACCCTTGCAAACCCATTAAAAAGTTAGGTTAGATAGAGATGTCTTAAGGGGACCCCATACTTAATCACATTCCCCAATCAAAAGAGATAATCTCCCTCCATTAATGACTGCCCTATATTGGTTAGATGGTTTCACTATTGTTATTTTTAGGGACGTACATTATTTGCTTAGAAACTATGAAAATTATCTCCCTACCTTTTCTCTCACAGAAGGTATGACTGGTGAAGAACACATAAAGGATTTCAAAATTTATTTAGGGATACTAAATATAACCCATGAAGATGTGTCATGTAGACTCTTCCCTTTTACCTTAAAATATGTTTCCTATGATTGGTTCCTTAATATTTTGAAATATTTAATTACCTCTTGGAACTAGTGCTAAGAAACCTTTCTAACACGGTTTGGATAAGTCACTAGCCCAAGTGTCATATACCAACATTTCATGAGCATGAGGAGAGAACCTAATGAACCAATTAGAGCTTTCAATGTAAGATTCCAAAATATGTATAGCTAAGTTGACAATGACTATAAACCTAACATTGTGTTATCCCTTGAAATGTACAAAAATACCTTAGACTCTATGACTATTGTCTTTCTCTACACAACACTTGGTAACACTTCACTATCATTGGCATTAAATCCATTAATATTTATAGATAGTTTAATATTTAGTTACAAGCTTTGGATCCACTCAAAAAAATTCTGAATTTTCCATCCCTCAATCTTATTCCAAATGCTAATCAAAATGTTGTGGTTCAAAATCAGAATTAGGTGTATACACAATTGCCTTTATCCCATGTTTCACTTAACCAGTACCTTAGATTTTTGAATAACCCTCTATTTGAACCTAATAAACATAATTAGCACCAATATTTGATGCCAATTGATGTTGTTACCAGTTGATGTTGTTACCACCTAAGGCATTGTTTCAAATTCTACAAAAGTGGAATTGGATGTTATACAATGAATGGTGCGAAAGTTGAAAGATGAGTTCTTGAGCACACTAAAGTGAATGAGAAACACCATGGGGTGTAATATCAACTAGGATTTTAAATATAAAATGTATAATAGACCATTTAATAGATATAAAAATAATAAATAATAATAACCATCTAACAAGATGCCTGGAATAAAGATCTTAGAAGCAACATTGTCTAATTAATGTTAAGTCCATAATACATCATAACATAGTGAGTTAGATTGCATAGATTTAGGCACTAAATTTGAGATCATTTAGAGAGAAATGTATAGGTGTGAATTTTTTCAAAATCATCTAGATCCACATTCTTCCATTACTTTAGGTCCTTCCAGAAGAGTAATGTTTTTTGAGAAATATGATTTCCCTTTCCTAGTGGAAGATGAGAATGAACCTAAAGACAATATAGATGAAATCCATGATTTTCAACAGTTATAGAGGAAGAAATACAACTTGAGGAATAAATTGACCACTACTAATTTGATTCCTATAAACAACAATGATACTCCTCTTCCTGATCTTAAGGAAATCAATAATCCACCTCCTTCAAAAGGAAATGATCAACAAAAAAGTACATAGCCTAGAGAAAAGGTGGTTACAATATAGTTTAAGATTTGAAAATGATGAAGGAAAATATCAATATTAAAGAGCTAGCTTAGATTAATGAGAAAATATAATTTTTTCTTAAGTCCTTGACTAGGATACATCCACTAACAAATCAAAGGTTGCTCAAACCAACACAGTTGTTTACAAGGTCAAGCCAAAGGTACCATATTCTATACTAACCATCAAAATTTTTGGTAAGAATTTGAATAATT
Source organism: Torreya grandis (assembly GCA_037957365.1). Classification (NCBI taxonomy): domain Eukaryota; kingdom Viridiplantae; phylum Streptophyta; class Pinopsida; order Cupressales; family Taxaceae; genus Torreya; species Torreya grandis. The sequence continues at coordinate 3,902,490 of JARHVA010001033.1, read as the reverse complement.
GTTTGGTTTACTTAGGTGCCTCAGAGAGTGTGATGCCCATAGCTTTATGCATGAAACTAGGTTTGACTATAGATAAATCCAAAAAAGTGGTCTTTTAACATGACAAGTACTTAGTATCATGTGTTGGGTATTTCATAAATGTACACATACATATTACCTTTAATCCATCATTAAAATAATACATATACATTATTATCTTAGACTCATGTCATATCCAAACCATCTGAGGTAAACAACTACTCTATTCACCATTATTCCACCACCATGTTGTTTACAAAACCTTATACTTGAAACTTTTTCCTTGGAGTGAATCTATTTCACCGATACTAAAGTGTGATAGGTTACCTAGTAATATTCCCTAATGTACATAAAACCCACATCAACACGTTTATGATCCTTTTAGACCATAGTCTGATTGCAAAAGATATAATGCTTCTAATTCCTAAATGACTGAATAATAATATAAATCTCATGATCATATGCTAGGTAATTTTTTTTTAGTGTAGTGAGGGTTTCACTATGGTAATAAAATAGATGAAAATATTGGGTGAGGATTACTCCAAGTTCATAATTTGATTCATTAAATTCAATCTCAAATGCTTATTAAATATCTGGTGCACAATAATTTGTGTAGAATAGAGTTTGCATTTCAATTGTTTGAATGTTTTATGTAATATAACTAACAATCTGAACTTTGCTTTAGCACCACCTTTGGTAACATGGTTCAAAGGTCAATTCACATAATAAAAATTAAGTATAAATCACATGTATAAATTGGTTAACCCCAAGAACCCACAAATCTTTGTGGGATTCTTTAGTTATGGCAATTCCTAGATGACTTAAATCTTGGTAATGTCCATGTGCACTCCTTTTGTGTCTATTATGTCTCCTATTTATTATATCTCCTACATGAAAAATAAATATTTTACCATGTTTTCATATTGTCAACATATGCTTCTTCAAACTGTCAAACACTATATACCACACATTCATGGATATACCACTTTATCTCCTCATTCTCTATAAATTATGTGGTATATGTATACACATAATATTAATAAACTTTATCAATTATTTATGCTTTATCTCTTACAAGAACCCCTTGAGACTCAATCTCTCTGAGTGTATGCCTTAAAGGGTGCATCGAGAAAGGGTTGGGGAGACCATTGGTGCTTTGCAATATTATATTCCCCTATACCAGTACTTGAAATCAATAAAAACCTATCCTATACATTTCCTTAACATTTTAAACTTACCTTACATGCTCTTCCAATTAATTCACCGTCTCAAATAACCCCTCCCTAAGCCAAAATATCTCTTTGTCATTTACCAAACAAAGTCACATGGGCTAACCCTATTCTTAAAAAAGAGCATGTTATGGGACTAGGTTGGACTAGCCAACCTAGTCCAAAACTTAATTGCTTTATTTATTTAAGAATTGGGTCAATTTTTCCAATTGTGTCATCTAAAACTTGATAAGAGTTTAGAGTTAGATTTGTCTATATAAACACATCCTTTTTACCATTTTTATTAGAGAAATATATAGATAAGAGGTTATTTTCACATCTACTTATCCACGATTTTAATTGAGGAGCCATTGCTTAGGGTTTCATACTTCCTTTGTGGAGAAAAACCTTGTCCTGTGGGAAAAGTATTTTGGATGCATAGGAGAAGTCATGTATCCTAGAGCTGTCCTATATTTTTTATCCTTATAAACCACAACAATCCTCTTGAAAAACACCATTGGTCAAGGGTGAAATTGAGAATCGACAGGTTCATCTTCAAAGTAAGTATTCCTAACTCTTACTCCTCTTTATTAGTAGATAGATTTGTGTGTGTTAGATTATGAATATGTTTCTCTCTTCATGCATTAGGATTACCTCTACATTGACTTGAGTAGAGTTCTTCTTTGTATGTTTACTTTTATGTTTATTATCCCCATTTTGTGTCACATGTTTTTATGATCACTAGATTATATTTATTTTACTTTGTCATTTACTTTGATAAGAAAACATAGGACCTAACTACGATTTTTGTGTGGTATTTATTCACTAGAGGATTTGGAACCCTTTCTAGTGATATTGTGTGGTAAGAGACCCTTTAGTTAGGTCTAGCAGATCCATATTGGTTATGACTCTGATTATCTACTTGTACCAACAAGTAGAAGGGATAATTTGATTTATCTTCTCCAAGCTAGTATTGATTTGTAGATCAACTTCACTTTTCCTTATATATAATATAAAGAGGCATTAAGAAGGGATAATTTAAGAATAAAATAAATAGAGTATTTCACTACACAATGTGTATGCACTTCCTTTTCTTACTAAAATATATCTTTGTATTCTTCTAACTTATAAATCAAATTTAAGGTTTTTTGGTTTTTATAGGAAGTGTGGTGTGAATTGGTTCCACAAGTTTGTTCTTGCATTCCAATATCACCATCAAAATCACAAAATGTTTAATAAAATTGACTAACTTCTTTACTATTCAACATTAATAAGTGATAACTAAGGAACTATTAATGGTATGTGGTACCTATTAACACCAACACCTATGAAAACATTTATAATATTTTCCTCATAGCCTACATGTTGATGGCACACATATGGTTTCCCAAGAAAAACATTAAATACCTTCAATGGAGTGAAAGGACTATATCTTGGAAAGTCTTGATGTTGTACATTAATTTACACTAATATGAGTGATGTTTTTCTCAAAGATTGCACTAAACTATTCAATGGAGTATGGTTCAGGCTGAGGAATCAGTGGAAAGTTAAATTTGAAAACTAGTTTAAGTGAAAACAATTTCTTCAAAATTCCATTGTCAAAAATAAAGTGTATTGGTTGATAATTGTTCCACATTTGAGAATGGAACAGTGTTTACGATTCCTTTATTTTTTAGGGAAGTAGATATGTTTGTGGTACCAATAATGGCACAAATTTTAGATTCCACAACATTATCACAATTGTCTAATGCCACAATGCTTGTACCTACTATTTCAAGTTGTGCAAGTAGAGTTTTCCTAGCACAACACTCATCATTATAATGATTGCTAGAGTTGTGAACTACACATCACTTTCCAGTCTTGGAATGCTTGTTCTTATCGTTTGAGTGTTTTTTCTTATTCTATGGATGGTGATAATAATAATTTCCCATTTTGGAATTATCCTTGGAAGGCTTAGATTTTTGTTTGGTCTCAAACTTTGAATCTTTTATCTTCATATTGATCTTGGCCTTTGATTCAAAATTGCATGCAAATATTTAGGCTTCTCTGATTGAACAGATCTATAAGAAATCCATCTTTGATTAGATGTGTGGTTTCAACACTAAAAAATATTTTAAATAAGGTTTTTATCTAAATCTTAAACACCTAGTTTAGAAACCAATGTATGAAAGGCAATGCATATTCTTGAACTTATTGATCTTTGCCTAAGTGCAAATAAGAGAACATAATGTACTGGTCATCATAGTTTCCAATATGATAATAGGTTTCTATAGTGCTTATAATAACCTATTACATGTGTCTACTAATGTGTACTAGCTAACTTCATCTTCACAGTCTTCATATAAAGTGCAATAGTCGATCCACCATTTATTTATTAATAAATAAAAATTTATAATGGAGAATGTAATCTTTTCTTAATCAAATAAATTATGAACTATGTAGTATCAATAGATTAGGTTAAGACAACTATCTATGGAATCTTCATTTATTTTACCTTCAAACATAGGTATTTCTAGATTGACTTATATATTGTAAGGTGTTTGACCTCCAAATGATCAATGTGAATGAGAGGTGTTTAAATAAGTTTGGTGCTTAAGAAGTAGTGAGAAATGATCAAATAATATTCACCATTTCAAACACATGGTGTTTTTATAATTATTCATGTTGCCTTTGCAGTGCATCCTCTATCATTTTTTAGAACATTTTTTAGGTTGGTATCATTGGATAATTGTCTCCCATCTCTGGATCTATAGGAAAGTATGATGAAGGGTCACTAGTCTCTACCCTAACTTCCTATATTCAAAATTTTTGTGGGTGCACATAGAAACGAAGATGAAGTTTAAAGACACCAAAATACCACTCAAAAATGATATGAAATGTGTATGATTTGATATTATTGATATGAGGCTGACGAGGAGACATGATCGATAACCTACTTAAATGGATTTAATGGGGTTACATGTGAAAATGATTTGTGAATGATAAATTTTTAAGACATGCATAATGCAAAAATGTAAATAAATTATTGAAGATAATTGGAAATTGATGTAGAACTATAATGGCAAAGTTATATTATGCTAAGTTATGTATAATATTCAAGAGATTGAATGTATGGTGTCTTTTTACTACCTAACTTATTCTTGACTTTATTACAAAAAATTAAAGTATAATTTAATATATAGAGGGTGGAGATGAAACATCAGTTGAACTATTGTAAAGGTTGGTAGCAACCACTTCATAACTGATAAGTGTGGTGATAGCATCAACCATTATTACTGACAAAATGTATGTTACAACACTAACACTACATGCATTATGCGGTAATGTTTCAGATGAGTTAGATCTTGTAGTTTTAAATTTGAATGGTGAGTTTGATGAAATTTTTATTAATGTTAGCACATAACTTGATGAACAACACCCAATAACTATGGTATGATCTAGTGACCTAGATCCTCCATGATTACAAGTTTTGGATCATATCTTATAATCTGTCATCAAGAAAAAATACATATTATAACAATTGGCCTAAGAACCTTGTATATATAACTCCAATGAAATGCATTGATGCCAAAATTATCATATTAGGAGTAGATCTATTAAATGTAAGAGTAAAAGATACAATTATTATTACATATTGTATAAACTACACTTAAATTATTGTATACAGACCCCATAAGGTGAATGTTCTTTTTAATTTATTAATGATGGGCCACCACACATCCCTATATAAATTAAAAGTGAGCTTCCTTATCTCCATGCTTTCTATTAATTTATGCATTTGAAAATAATTTTCCATGTCAATCACTTTTGCATCCTTAATGTGAATAAAATGTTGGGTTTTAGATGAGTCCTCTGCCAATGTCAATTTTTTTTAGTACATGTATGTAGAATTTATTTAATCCTCATCCAAATTTACATCCCTATGTAAAATCTCACATCCCGATATAAATTATGTGTGTTCTTCCTTATCCTTGACTTCTCTTAATTTATGCGTTAGAAATTTTTTTTCCATGTCAATCCATTTTTAGCCTCATTGTAAATAGAATGTTGGGTTTTACATGAGTCCTCCTCCAATGTCAACTTATATTATTTTTCTATCCATATGTATGAAACATGTTCTTTAATCCTCATTTGAATGGACATCCTTATTTAAGGGCCACCATAGAACCACTAGATTATATAAACATATCTTTTTAAACTTGGCTCATGAGCACGTTTACTAGGAATGATTGTCATTTCTCCCATCATTTAATCTTTCCATAATTCTATTTTTTCAAGCCTTAAAAATGATTTGGTTAGATTGATAGGATTTGTCACCATTTAGTGAAAATTTTAGGAAGAAGGTAATCAAGTTGTTAATTATTATGGTATGTGAAAAATCAAAGACAATTACTTGAGATTGATATCTCTCAACATTTTTTAGATAGATGTATTTGGGATATTTGTAATAGTTATAAACTATGTAAATATTTAAAACGAGTGAATTTTTTTCTTAGGTGCATTCCTTGCCATCGCCTGCCAGTTGGATATTGGCTCAAGTACATGGGGGTTTCAAATCCTACTTTCCCTGCTTGTCATCACGCTATGACCTTTAAATACCTTTTCTAGTTCTACCCCTCTAAATGAAAATGGATTCAACCTTTTCTTCCATAATTTTTAACTTGGGAAATGATTTTTCTTGGGGACTGGACTATGTTACTTTCAAGATGCAACACTTTTACGGAGATCTTTCATGTTGATATTCTTTTTCATATATGAAAAGATAAAAATCATGTTATTCCTAATAATTAGGCTATGGGAAGAGATTTTTTGGTGACTAATAAAGTTGTTTCCATCTCCAATATTTTTCTTCAATTTCAAGTCCAGGTGGAGAAGGTCCACCTAGAGGTGGAGCCCTGTAAACTCTTTTGAACCACTAGGGGAGTGCTCCGTGTGTTGTCAATTGAGTGCCTTCAGATCCTCCACCTAGTCATTCTCCTTCTCATGATCATGGCTAGGGTTTTCGTTGTCATTATTTTAAGAGGAGGAGCTTCTCTCCCTATTCACATTTGCCTTCACCTCCTTGTGTTGATGGCACATTTAACCATCTTGGAATTAGTGGTGGTAGTGATTGAGGTGCTCCTCTTTAAGACAGGTTTTGATCCCTGGCTCTTGCCATTTCTCCTTCTCGGTAGGCTAATAACACTGAAGAAAAGTAGCACAATGATAGGTGGAATCTTGTATCTGACACAACGGATCCTCCAAGCACTAGACGCTGAGGGAACAACATATATAATGCACCTATTACATTACCTCCTGTAACCATGTTCGTCATTACTACCAAATGGCCTTGTGATTTGTGTTTGGTGGTCATTATTTTATCACCTTTTTTTATTGAACTGCACATTTATTATGGCTATAATTATTATATAGTGTTAATTTTGGTACTGTTTTGATATCGATTTTTTTCTTTTAAAATTTTCTTTAACTCAATATGACATACACTTTAAAATGTAATTCCCTCCATCCATTATTTTATGATTAACATTGTACTATTTTATTTTATTAATAAAAGTATTTTTTCGTCATTATCATTATTAAAACAAACATTTTATCCACACAGAGGTGGAATTCCCTTGTCCACATGAGAGACGTACTCATGTCTGATTACAAAACCAAAACAGGCCGTTAAGCATGTGGAATGTTGATAATGTGGGCACTCTCCATAATATAACGAAGTCTCCAAGGTTAATCCAAACTCGTGGCAATAGTCTACAAGATTTCCTTAAGATTAAGTGCAGGTCGTCGCAACATACGGAAAGCACCATGAAAAATACAAAACTAATTTGAAAGAATTTTATTCTATGCCTCATTTAAATTACCAATTCGCCAGGACAACAAGAAAGATCACACATAAAATGGGCAAGATGCAGAAGGCATGGTTCTACAATGAGTATGGATCCTTAGATGTTCTGCAGTTTGGGACTTTTCCAGTGCCAAAGGCAGGCTCTGATCAGATTTTGGTGAAAATCCACGCGGCTGCTCTCAATCCCGTGGACTTCAATGAGTATGGATCCTTAGATGTTCTGCAGTTTGGGACTTTTCCAGTCCCAAAGGCAGGCTCTGATCAGATTTCGGTGAAAATCCACGCGGCTGCTCTCAATCCCGTGGACTTCAAACTACGGGAGGGCAAATTCCAGGATTATGGCTCACACTTTCCGGTATGAAAATTAATTCATACAACTTTATATTTCACAACGAGCTTAATTTTAATGATACGAGATCTTGTGTTGTTGGAGGTTGTCCCGGGCTGCGATATATGTGGGTTGGTTGAGGAGTTGGGGGAAGGTGTCACTAAATTCAACAAGACCAATATGGTTTACAGTTGCATTAATGATTTCGTTACCGCCAGGCTGAAACCGTGCGCTGGAACCCTCTGTCAATACACAGTGGTGGAACAACATCTGGCTGCCCACAAACCTAACAATTTATCCCCTCAGGAAGCTGCGAGTTTGCCGCTTGCTCTCTTGACTGCACAGCAGGCGTTCGACATGGTTAATTTTCAAAAAGGGCAGAGCGTGTTCATCGTGGGAGGAGCAGGAGGCGTGGGCACCCTGGCCATTCAGTGGCAAAGCATGTGTACGGAGCTTCTAGAATTGTTTCCACCGCAAGCACGGGGAAATTGGATTTTGTGAAAAGCTTGGGAGCGGATCTGGTGGTGGACTACACCAAACAGCGCTACGATCAAGTGCCCGAGAAATTCGATTTTGTTTGTGACACCACAGGTTTCTTTCCCCGCCTCCCCTTTTTTTAGGGTTACTGACGGTTGCATGGATTGAAGTGGTTCTGCTAAGGATTTTCTCTCTCTTTTTTGTGCAGGGGAAACGTTAAAAGTCTTATGTGGTTGCGAAAGAAGAAGCTCCAATAGTAGACATAGCATCGTTTCAGAATCATCATTCGAGGGCTAAAAACGTTTTCCTGACGCCTACGGGCCGCAATCTGGAAAGGCTTCGCGAGTATATAGAAAGCGGAAAGCTGAAGCCTGTGATCGATCCCAAGAGTCCATATGCTTTTTCTGACGTTTTGGAAGCCTTTAAACATCAGGAAAGCTGCAGAGCCAGAGGAAAGATTGTCGTTTCTCCCATTATATGATGGAAAATGTGTTATTCTCGCGGTAAGAAGAGCATATAATTGTATATTTCCTATACCTTTGTATCCCTAAGTTGCTGTGTAGTATTTTCCATATAAACGTCACTACCACACCTGTTCAAAGCTAGATATCATCCCGATCGCACTAAGCCACTAGTGTGGGGTAACAGAGTAAATGTAGAACGTATAATTTAAAAAAAAGGCCTTATGAAACACCCCGATTTGGTGTTTTGGTGTAGATCTATTTGTTGTGTGAGATATTTTGGTCTGAGTTCAAATCCCATTAAAATGTAAATGGTATGTTTTGTTGACTTATTTGTGTTATGTGATATTTATAATGGGTAAATGGTATATTCTGTAGATTTATTTGTGATGTATGATATTTTAATATGAGTTCGAAATTTATAATGGATAAATGGTATATTCTTTGTTTTACAAGTTAATTGATCCGAATTCAAATCTTATTAATGGAAAACCAAGATGTTCTATTTTAAATAAACTTAACAACTTCCACTTAACAAACACCTCATTTTAGTGTAAAATTACATATACAAATTAATTGATTCAAGTTCAAATCCCTTTAAGAGAAAAATGACATGTTTTATACCAAGCAAATTTTAAAATCTCATCATACAATAAATCAAAAAATATATTGCATATTTTAATTAAGTTAAGCATTATAACCTTCATGACAAATTTTATTAAATAAACCATAATCTATTTAGTGCGCACCCTTTAGCTCACATTAACTTATTTTAAATCACCTCATGCCCTCCTACCCCTCTCTTATTGAGCATCTTCTGGTTCATATCAATGCATTTTAAAGAGGTCCTCTCTTATCTTCATTTCCTCTCTTATTTTAAATCACTTCATGCCCTCCTCTTACTCCTCTCCAATTGTGCTACATCCCATTTTCCTGAACTGAGATTTATGACACCTGTCAGTGATACCCTTTTAATGAGTTAGTGCTTATTTTTCGATGATGCCATGGCTAATTATCTTAGCAATTAACAAGATTTATGTTACCTTTTTGAATTGATTTGTTTGGAATCCACTATAATTAATCTGTCCATGTATGAAACCTGACAACTTAAATATTAAAAAAATGGATTGAATGGATGTTAATGGTGGGCTAATTTCAAACCACTTCGATAAACTTAATAATGAAATTATTTTTCATGTTCTTTATTATGATACTATTTATCACATAATGTATAACTCATTACGTTTTCTTATTATGATAAGATCTTGAATCATCAAGTATGATGGATGGATTTATTCCATTAGATAAAGGATTTATTATCTTGTGGGTTTTTTGACGTGATAAGAGACAGGGTAGTGGGATGGCAGGAGTGATAGTCGGGCTGGCACTTTGGAATTTAATAAATTGATGTAGATCATTATATGGCACACCACCCAAAACAACTTTATTCTAATGGTATTCGGGTCGTGCTTAATGGAAGACACTTTCGGTTGAAGAAATTATTGTTTTCACCAAAATGAAATTACTCCCAACCATGGCGCCACATGGGAGGAAATTAATGTCGGAATTGAGATAAATTCTATTTAGTGAGCCTTCCAAGGAAGTATGGGGCGTAGTGGGGTGGGCATAACAAATAGAGAGTGGCAGAGAAAATTTATGACCCTGCCACTTATCTATTGTGCCAACCATTTGTTTAAAATATTGTTATATAAACCAAAAAAAATTAAGTGAATCCTCCACTTCAGGAGCAGAAAGAAAGAGTTGGATGAGCACGGTGAAGAGCCTGGGAAGGAGGAAGAAGATATGCGTCGTAGGATAAAGGAGGAGAATAAAGGGGGAAGTGAAGTCTTTTGAGGATGGCTGACGAAGCAGTGAGGGATACCACTAAATGATCTACATGAAGACCAATGCTCTGGGAAGTAAAAATCAAGCTTATTTTGAAAGATATGGAGATGGATGATGAAATGCCACCATAAGAGGACAATATACAGGATTTTCTAGTGGGGTTAACGCTCAACAAAATAGAACGTAGTAGTGGAGGAAAACTTGGCTAACATAGATATTATCATTGCACTAACCTGGACTTTGAATTGGTTAAAAAATATCTAATGTGGTCTTTTCTTTTTGCATGAAGTTCTAGAAAGGTTTTATTGGCTGCCATGGAAAGGAGATGCAGAAAGTGCAAAGAAATGAGAAGAAGCCATAGTCGAGAACAAATATATTTGAGGGTTCGAATAGTCCATTCATTCTCATATCTGCAAGCTTATACAAGGCAAGAGTCCTTTGCTTTTAAATATTCTCACGCTCTCTCTTTCTCAAAAAAAAGAAATGGAGAATGATATGTTACTTCAGATCTGTTTAGGCACTCAGCTTGAATGTGTGAAATGAATGAATCGTATATATTTATTGGGTTACATATATAAAGATACTCGCATACATGTAGATAGATGTGTGATATGTATGTATATAGATATATAAGAAAGTACATTGGAACTCATAAGTTTATGAGTTCGGATTTCAGATCTGAAAGACAAGATGATCCTTTTTTTATATGTTAAGTGTACAGCCAGCTACTGTTTATTCCTGTAGAAGTATGGTGTTCTTTTATGGCTGTATACGTTTAGTTTGGGGCCCTTTGTTCTGTATAATTACTTCTTTATCATTCTGATTTTTATTTTTTTATTAAAGAGACATCTAATAAGTATGGCACATTTTATGTTATTTGTATTCGAGCCATAGTAAGATGTAAGTATTTCCTTGAATGGGTGTGGTAGGAAACTTTACTGACAGCGCTAGATTTAGAAGAAAAGAACAGCTGTAGCGTTGCATGGTTTTAATTTGTTTTTAGAATTATAACAAATATATATATATATATATATATATAATCCGTATTTACATATGACAAAGTCCCGCTGAGAATAAGATGGTGTCTTTAGGACCTTTGAGCTCGAATTGTTTTCAGTATTCATCTAGTAAAATTACCTTTCTGATGAATGTGGACACCTTTGAGCCTTAATAAATATGAACTTCTGTGAGTGGAGTATGGTAATGATAGTAAAATTTATCATATACGTGTTTACATCTTTGATTATGGTGTCTCATCTAATTATATATAATAGCTTGGGAGGGAACTGACACTAATATATTAAAGGGTTCACGCAATATATATGGAAACAAGTTCTTTTGGTTGAAAACGCCTAGTGTGGCTTTTGGTTTAAAAATTGGATTGTCTAATTTTAATAGGAAAATTTGAAGTGGTCATTTGTTTAAAAGAATGAGGTTAGCTTTTAAATTTAACACTTAGTGAGCAGTTACAAGAATTGTTCTGTGTTCCCTCTGTTAAGTCAGTCATGCCAATAATTGTATCACATTGAAGGATATCAATTAAACTACCTATTATATAATTTATCTTTTCCCTGTGTGGATAATATCTTACTAATTGAATATTGAAGGATATAGAGATTTTAAATGATAATCTTATCCCACGAAGTTGTTTAGTGGAAGATGACAATTAAAAATACAATTATGTTGGAGCTTACATTTTGGAAGTAGTCTTCTTCCATTATATAATGATTTTCACTTTGGTATATTTGTATAAAAAATGTAAGAAAAATTTATACATATATTTTAATTCAATAGAAATATTTTGAAATCCATTGAAACAATCTTCATTTAAGTTTAGTTGTATTTTTGGTTAGGAAATAACCAAATTCTTCCCTCTTTCAATAAAATATTCAAAAGATAAGAAAGTTGTTTAATTATGTTTAACATATTTGTGAACATGCATATTATGAAGCTTTAAAAATGCTTTTGCTGATCCTAACTCAAGTGGAACTTGATCAAACAATTTCTAAAATTTCATTCCCTTTTTATTTAGCTTCCAAACGCATATACGGAGTCTTGGTTTCGTTATGTAATGAGAAAGATAATTAAATTCAAAGTTTTAAGTTTTTTTTGATAAATATGGATGCATGAATAATTATTGAAATGATTATCATTTTAAATATTCTTTGAATAACTCATAATTCAGAGAAATTCGTGTACGTTAAGAGTTATTCTAAATTTATTTATAAACATAGAAATAAACTCTAGCCATTTTTAGAAACATTTGAGATACCTAAAGCCTAGGTTTATAAATTTAGTAACCATGCTATTATAAAACCTAGATCCACAAAGTTTACTCTATGAAAGAAAATAAAACTTTGACTACATTATTGTAGCCAACAATAATGACACCTTTTATCTATGGTTAGATAAACTCATATGTAGGTGATTATATTCATAGGAGTGGCGATAGATATGGACATGAGAATGATGATGGTCATCACTAATCCTAGTAGATGCACGTTAGTTTCAAGTTTTATTGTTATAAAATTATTGTGGTTTCTCACTATAGATAAGGATTGAGGTTATCCTTACCTTCTAGTTTAAGCTCTTATGTGATAATGATTTTGAGTAATCACATTTGCCTTCATTAGTTTTGGAGAACTACCTTTGGCCTTGATTTTGTGTATGTAGGTGACATCATAATATGTATGGCAGTGCAGGGAATGAGCATGCGCATAAGAAACTAATTTTAATAGGTGTTTCTTAGTATGACATTTATGATTATCTAAGTGAATGATTGAATCATGTGTATAATCATGTCAGTCCTATAAAAACTTATTTGTAGTGTGAATGTTCAGTTATTGAGGTGTTTCTCTATGGATCAAGGAATGTGGATTCCTTCATCATTGTTATCATCTAAATTTTTATGTGAAGAGTACTTGGATAAGCACACAAGTCTTGTTTAAAAAGGTGTTATGCTATAATCCATTTTGATATGGTGATTGTGCTTAGAGTTTTATAGTTTTACGAATCTCACTATGTTCTAAGTAAATAATAGCAAAGATAGATATTTCTTGAAAATGTTATTATACTTTTGTTTGATTAATTTTATAACTTTGGTGATATAATAGATGATATAAATATATAATATAACTTTTCTTAGAATGCTAGTAGAAGAAAATAATATTTATGTAACACACTAGTGTTATGCAAACATGATGGTAGGATTAAGTTTGTAGCATTTTGTAAGGATGAAAAATTGTATGTAGTATATTCCATGAGAATATTAACATGTACAAGTGATTAGACATTTCTATAATAACATGGTGCATCATGAGGTGTGCCTAGATATTATGTTTTCATTAGATTGTTATTGAGGGTATACTCAGATGGTATAATCCATTAATTACTTGTTTAATAATTATAATTACAAGTTTTTTTTATTCATGTTTGATTAAGGTGCTTATACACAAGGAGATATGATGGTATTGGATGTAATAGAATACTTTAGCTTAAAATTATATACTCAGATAGTACATACTTTAGCTGTATGTTTAGACTCTCACCTAAGCTTATTGATCAAATGATTGTGTTGGTTATTACTTGAGCCTTATGTTTTGCAACAGTTAGTAGGACAACATATATGCATACATACAATCTTGAGAGTGTAAATGAATGTTAAGTTTGAATTTTATATATTTATATGACTTGATTTATTCTTTATTATTGTGTGATCAAAAGCATATATTTTTATGTATTTATGACTACTTAGTATGCCTAATTATGAAAAAATTAGTAGTTGTACCTTAGAACACTAGTCTATGATATTATGGGATATCATGAGGTATAGCTGTTTGGATCTTATTGTAGTTAGAAATTTATGGTTTGATGTGAACCATGTTTAAATGATATGAACTGTAGGCATTTATCCCTATTTGAGTTAAATATTAATGTTAGATTCATTTAAGGTTAGATGGATTAAAAGTATAATTAGCTTACTTATGTGTCTAACATGTGATGCAATATAATGGCTATGAGGATTTAATAAGTATGAATATTATGTTTAATGAGACATTGTCTTTTGCTAAGTGTGATTTACATGTTATTAGGATATCTTGCAATCTTATACATTGGGATTGATGACTTGAGTATGTCATATAGCTATGGATTGATGATCAGAGATTTAAAAGCTCATCTGTGACATAAATAAATAGTTCCTTATTTGTCTTAGAGTTCTAACCTCTTTGGTGATGATATATCATAGAGGAGACCATGAAAAGTGAAAGGAGAACTACATCAGACCCTGATTTCAAGGAGTGAATATGTAGATAACCCATGTTGTGGTGGGGCATCAGGTTTAAATCCTTAGGTTAGGGTTGACTTGATTGCATAGCAATTCATGTGACCAATTGAATTATTACTAGTACTTAGTATGTGAATTGTGGATTGTACTAATGTCACTAATAAGATAGTGAACTTTCAGTGTCATACCTTATTCTAAGGTTTGTTCTATGTAAAAACTGGCACAATGAGTCATGATGATTCACGCTTATTGAATTAAGGAAGGAAAGGTAAGAATGTGTTTTTGGATCAATTATATAAAACAAATCTGGTACATTTTTTTGGTACTCGATCGGAGGGGTTCTTATGTGTTATATGAATGGACCAACCATGGTTGAGTTCTAATGTATTTACTTTCCGTGTAATGATAATATATTATATTACTTTTAGTATTGGAATTCTAAAACTATTAATGCTTAAAGTTGTTGATTATATGATTAGCTAAAGTTATATAGTATAATTGTGATTGATTGAATGTTTAGTATTTTAAAAAAAATTAATGCATTATTCTGAGTACAACTTGAAGGGTTGTAACATGTAGTATCAGAGTTCTGGGTCAAACTCTAGGATATAATGAGTCCATTAACATTTTTGTATCTTTATGTTTATCAAAAAGATTTTTTTTTGAAAATGTGTGGTACACTGAGTAGGTACCAAAAAAGCATTTATAACCCCTTAGAGTTATTAAAAGGTTGGTTTATCGAGTGTCTCATTAGTGATGGTTTTATAAGGTGTATGATTAGGAGATTACATAGCTTAGTTCTTAAGTGGTGAACAAGAGTTTCCTACCATATTTTCAATCATTAGATTGAACACCCCAAGTAAGATTACATATTTATTTATAATTGAACCACCTTCACCAGTTGTGTGTGTGTATTGTGAGTGTTTTACAAAGCATAGAGTGCTTCTCACTTTAGTATATATGCATTTGTTTTGTGTTTTACTTGAACACATCCTAGGAGTGAAAATTCCTTTGTGTTGGAGTTTTCTATGTGGATTAGCATCCTTATATTTTTATATACTTGAAAAGAATTATCATCTCTCTTCTTTAGCTTAGAAGTGAGTTGTTATGCTCACTCTCCTCGTACATCATTTTAAGCTACCAAAAAGGTTCATATTCTTAAGATGTTGATTTAGTATTTACTTAAGTGGAAACTTATTTCTATAATGTTTTTTTTATCTTATTCCCTTGATTTTGTGGGATAGTGTTTTCTACTTATTGATGAAAGAAGTTGTAGAATTGGATAGATTGATGCATCTTTGGGGTTAATATTTTCTTTCTAGTTGTGGAAGTAGGTTATGATACTAATCTTACAAATTTAGTGAGTAGTGATTTGGCAACTTGGGTTAAGATGTTTCCTTTTACCATACAATAGCATGTGGGAGTTTTGATTATTAGATGTTGGCTCTCTACATTTCACTTTGTGACTTTTAGAGTTACTATTTATGTATTTTTGATAGTTATGTTTAATTAGTATCAACTTAATACAATCTCGGGATGATTGTATGATTTTTATTTTCTTATATGTATGCTAATACATCTAGATTTATTTAGAATAGAGTATTTTTGTCTATGATCTGTTAGTAATGATTCATGTTTCATTGAGTCTTGTGCACATTATAGAGATCATTAGGTCGTGGAGACTTGAGGGAAGAGTGGCAAATTAAGAATCTGAGTTCTAAACAATAGGATGGTATCCTAATTAGTCTCACATTGACTCAGTTGTTACTGAGTTTGATCCGATAGATGGACTTGTCGAATCCAATATTTGACAAATGAAAATTATCAAATTTAATCGTATGGTCATATGCATGTATACTGTGGACAGGTATTCCATAATTTTTTTATACATTGGAAATGTAGTATTTCTATTTCCTAGTCATTGTTGTATTTGTCCATAGTTTCAATTGAGTAAGGTCAATATCGACATGTTATACTTATTTGAAGCTACGCGAAGCAGTGATAGTATTAATATATACACATTATTCTTGCAAGGTTCCCTACATACTTTTATCTAGTATGAGAAATATACTCTCTAAGATAAAGAGATGTGCATAGGCACTGGAATGTTTTGTGGAACTCTTCTTAGTCAATTGTTTTGAATTTTGTGATGATCTCATATGTTTATTTTGGGAAGTTGGTGAAATTTATACTCAGTTATGATAGACTTGTCTTGGGTTCTGGACCCCAGGGTGGTTATGATAGAACCAATCTGTGTGACTTTTGTAAAATTTATTTAGGAAATGTCACAAAGCAGGGTCTTGTGGGACCAATACTTTAAAAATAATGTTAATTGGGAGAACTATGATGAGTTCCTCAAGGAAATTTTGAAGTGATCTACATAATATGATACTTGATAGTATGTTTTATTCTATTAACTCTGTTGTTATTCAAAAAAATTATTTTAATAAGTGTCATCAGGATGATAATTAGTTTCAGGGGGGAGGATGTTACATCCTTTTTTCTTCAGCTAAGATTTATGACACTTGTCAGTGATACCCTCTCAGTGAGCTAGTGCTCATTTTTCGATGATGCCATGGGTAATTATCCTACCAATTAGCAAGAATTTATATTACCTTTTTTAATTGATTTTTTTAGAATCCACTATAATTAATCTATCTGTGAATGAACCCTGACAACTTAAATATTAAAAAAATTGGATTGGATGGATGTTAATAATAAGATAATTTGAAACCACTTCGATAAACTTATAATGAAATTATTTTTCATATTCTTTATTATCATACTATTTATTACATAATGTATAACTCATTACATTTTCTTATTATGATAAGATCTATGATCCTCAAGTATGATGGACGGATTTATTCCATAAGATAAAGGATTTATTATCTTGTGGGTTTCGTGAGGTGATAAGAGAAAGCGTAGTGGGATGGCAAGAGTGGTAGTCGGGATGCCACTTTGGAATTTAATAAATTGAAGTAGATTATTATATGGCACACCACCCAAAACAACTTTATTCTAATGGTATTCGGGTCGTGCTTAATGGAAGACACTTTTGGTTGACGAAATTATTGTTTTCACCAAAATGAAATTACTCCCAACCATGGCACCGCATGGGAGGAATTTAAGCTGGGAATTGAGATCAATTCTATTTTGTGAGCCTTCCAAGGAAGTATTGGGCGTAGTGGGGTAGGCATAACAAATAGATAATGGCAGAGAAAATTTATGACCCTGCCACTTATTTATTGTGCCACCATTTGTTTAAAATAATTGTTATATAAACCAAAAAAAATTAAGTGGATCCTCCACTTCAGGAGCAGAAAGAGATAGTTGGATGAGCACGGTGAAGAGCCTGGGAAGGAGGAAGAAGATATGCATTATAGGATAAAGGGGGAAGTGAAGTCTTTTGAGGATGGTTGGCGATGCATTGAGGGATACCCCTAAATGATCTACATGAAGACCAATGCTCTGGGAAGTAAAAATTAATCCTATTTCGGAAGATATGGAGATGGATGATGAAATGCCACCATAAGAGGACAATATACAGGCTTTTCTATTGGAGTTAACGCTTAACAAAATAGAAAGCAGTAGTGGAGGAAAACTTGGCAAACATAGAGATTATCATTGCACTAATCTCGACATTGAATTGGTTACAAAACATCTAACGTGGTCTTTTCTTTTTGCATGAAGTTCTAGAAAGGTTTTATTGGCTGCCACGGAAAGGAGATGGAGAAAGTGCAAAGAATGAGAAGAAGCCATAGACGAGAACAAATATATTTGAGGGTTTGAATAGTCCATTCATTCTCAAAACTGCAAGCTTATACAAGGCAAGAGTCCTTTGCTCTTAAATATTCTCACACTCTCTCTTTCTCAAAAAAAAAAAAAAAAAGAAAGAAATGGAAAATGATATGTTACTTCATATCTCTTTATGCACTCAGCTTGAATGTGTGAAATGAATGAATCGTATATATATTGGGTTACATATATAAAGATACTCGCATACATGTAGATAGATGTGTGATATGTATGTATCTAGATATATAGATAAGTACAGTGGAACTCATGAGTTTATGAGTTCGGATTTCAGATCTGAAAGACAAAACGATCCTATTCTTTTTATGCTAAGTTTACAGCCATCTACTATTTATCCCTGTAGAAGTATGGTGATCTTTTATGGTTGTATACGTTTAGTTTTGGACCTTTTGTTATGTGTAATTACTTCTTTATCATTATGATTTTTGTTTATTTATTAAAGAGACATCTAATAAGTATGGCACATTTTATGTTATTTGTATTCGAGCCATAATAAGATTTAAGTATTTCCTTTAGTGGGTGTGATAGGTAACTTTAGTGACAGTGTTAGATTTAGAAGAAAAGAACAGCTGTAGCGTTGCATGGTTTTAATTTGTTTTTAAAATTATAACCAAAAAAAAAACACATATATATATATAAAATTAGTATTTACATATGACAAAGTACCACTGAGAATAAGATGGTCTCTTTAGGACCTTTGAGTTGGAATTTTTTCCAGTATTCATCTTGTAAAATCACCTTTCTAATGAATGTGGACACCTTTGAGCCTTAATAAGTATGAACTTATGTGAGTGGATCATAGTAATGATAGTAAAATTTATCATATACGCGTGTACATCTTTGATTATGGTGCCTCATTTGATTATATATAATAGCTTGGGATGGAACCGACACTAATACATGAAAGGGTTCACACAATATATATGGAAACAAGCTCTTTTGGTTGAAACGCCTAGTGTTAAAAATTGAATTGTCTAGTCTTCATAGGAAAATTTGAAGTGGTTGTTTGCTGAACAGAATGAGGTTAGCTTTTAAATTTAACACTTAGTGAGCAGTTACAAGAATTGTTGTGTGTTCCCTCTGTTAAGTAAGTCATGCCAATAATTGTATCACATTGAAGGATATCAATTAAACTACTTATTATATCATTATTTATCTTTTCCCTATGGATAATATCTTACTAATTGAATATTGAAGGATATAGAGATTTTAAATGATAATCTTATCTCACGAAGTTGTTTAGTGGAAAATGACAATAAGAAATAAAATTATGTTGAAACTTACATTTTGTAAGTAGTCTTATTCCATTATGTAATGATTTTCACTTTGGTATATTTCTATAGTAAATGTAAGAAGAATTTATACATATATTTTAATTCAATAGAAATATTTTAAAATCTATTGGAATAATCCTCATTTAAGTTTAGTTATATTCTTAGTTAGGAAATAACCAAATTCTTCTCTTTTTCAATAAAATATTCAAAAGATAAGAAAGTTGTTTAATTATGTTTTACAAATTTATGAAATTGCATATTATGGAGCTTCAGAAATACTTTTGCTACTCCTAACTGAAGTGTAACTTGATCAAATGATTTCTAGGTTTCATTCCCTTCATATTTAGCTTCGAAATGCATATAAGGAGTCTTGGTTTTGTTATGTAATGAGAAAGATAATTAAATTCAAAGTTCTAAGTGTATTGATAAATATGGATGCATGAATAATTATTGAAATAATTATCATTTTAAATATTCTTTAAATAACTCATAATTTAGATAAATTCATGTACGTTAAAAGCTAGTCTAAATTTATTTATAAACATAGAAATAAACTCTAGTCATTTTTAGAAACCTTTGTGATACCTAAAGCCTTGGTTTATGAATTTAGTAACCATGCTATTACAAACCTTGGATCCACAAAGTTTACTCTATGAAAAAAAATAAAGCTTTGACTACAGTATCGTAGCCAATTATAAGGACATCATTTATCTATGATTAGATGAACTCATATGTGGGAGATTATAGTCGTAGGAGTGGAAATGGATATGGACATGAGAATGATGATGGTCATCACTAATCCTAATGGATGCAAATTGGTTGTAAGTTTTATTGATGTATAGATCATTACGGTTTCTCACTATAGATAAGGAATAAGGTTATCCTTACCTTCTAGTTTAAGCTCTTGCATGACAATGATTTTGAGTAATCACATTTACCTTCATTAGTTTTGGAGAACTACATCCAGACTTGATTCTACGTATGTAGGTGACATCATAGATATGTATGGCAGTTAAGGGAATGAGCGTGGGCATAAGAAACTAACCCTAATAGTTGTTCCTAAGTATGACATTTATGATTATCTACGTGAATTATTGAATCATGTGTATAATCATGTCGGTCCTATAAAAAATTATTTGTAGTGTGAATGTTCGGTTATTGAGGTGATTCTCTATGGATCAAGGAATGTGGATTCCTTCATCATTGTTATCATCTAAATTTTTATGTGAAGAGTACTTGGATAAGCACACAAGTCTTGTTTAGAAAGGTGTTATGCTATAATCCATTTTGATATGGTGATTGTGCTTAGAGTTTTATAGTTTTACGAATCTCACTATGTTCTAGGTAAATAATAGAAAAGATAGATATTTCTTGAAAATGTTATTATACTTCTGTTTGATTAATTTTATAACTTTGGTGATATAATAGCTGATATAAATCTATACTATGACTTTTCTTAGAATGCTAGTAGAAGAAAATAATATTTATGTAACAGACTAGTGTTATGCAAACATGATGGCAGAATTAAGTTTGTAGCATGTTGTAAGGATGAAAACTTGTATGTAGTATATTTCATGAGAATATTAAAATGTACAAGTGATTAGACATTTATAGAATAACATAGTGCATCATGAGGTGTGCCTAGATATTATGTTTTCATCAGATTGTTATTGAGGGTATACTCATATGGTATAATCCATTAATTGCTTGTTTAATAATTATAATTACAAGTTTTTTTATTCATTTTTGATTAACGTGCTCATACACAAAGAGCTATGATGGTATGGTATATAATAGAATACTTTAGCTTAAAATTATATACTCAGATAGTACATACTTTAGTTGTGTGTTTGGACTCTCACCTAAGTTGACTAATCAAATGATTGTGTTGGTTATTACTTCAACATTATTTTTTGTAACAATTAGTAGGACAACACGTATGCATGCATACAATCTTGAGAGTGCAAATAAATGTTAATTTTGAATTTTATGTTTTTATATGACTTGCTTTGTTCTGTGTTATTATGTGATAAAAAAATGTATGATTCTATGTATTTATGACTACTTAGTATGCCTAATTATGAAAAATTAGTAGTTGTACCTTAGAACACTAGTCTATGATATTATGGGATATCATGAGGTATAGTTTTTTTAATCTTATTTTATTTGTTGGAAATCTATGGTTTGATATGAACCATGCCCAGATGGTATGAACTATAGGCATTAATTCATGTTTGAGTTAAATATTAATGTTTGATTCATTTATGTGTGGATAGAATAAAAGTACAATGAGCTTATTCATGTGTCTAGCATGTGATGCGATATAATGGCTATGAGGATGTAATAAGTATTAATTTTATGTTTAATGAGACATTGTCTCTTGGTAAGTATGACTTACATGTTAGTACGATATCTTGTAATTTTATATATTGGAATTGATGTCTTGAGTATGTCATATAGATATGGATTGGCGATCAGAGCTTTAGAAGCTCATTTGTGACATGAATAAATTATTTTTTGTTTGGCTTAGAGTGCGAACCTCTTTAGTGATGATGTATCATAGAAGAAACCATCACAAGTGAAAGGAGAACTACATTAGACCCTGATTCCAAGGAGTGAATATGTAGGCTATCCATATTGTGGTGGGGGCATCGGGTCTAAATCCTTAGGTTATGTTTGGTTTGAGTTGATTGCATAGAAATCCATGT
The DNA here is from genome assembly GCA_037957365.1 of Torreya grandis. NCBI lineage: Eukaryota > Viridiplantae > Streptophyta > Pinopsida > Cupressales > Taxaceae > Torreya > Torreya grandis. Next base: position 3,880,225 of record JARHVA010001033.1, on the reverse strand, counting down.
GACCAGTTGAATTAGTACCAGTACTTACCATGTAAATTATGGATTGTGTTAATGTCACTAGTAAGATAGTGAAATTTTAATTTCTTACCTTATTCTATAGTTTGTTCTATGTAAACATTGATTCAATGAGTCGTGATGATTCACACTTGTTGAATTAAGGAAGGAAAAGTAAGAATGCATTTCCAGATAAATTATATAAATCAAATTTGGTACATTTTTCTAATACTTAATCAGAGGGGTTCTTATGTGTTGTATGAATGGACTAGCTGTGACTAAGTTCTAATGTATTTACTTTCCTTGTAATGATATTATATTATATTGCTTTCAGTATTGGAATTATGAAACTATTAATACTTAAAGTTTTTTATTATATGATTAGCTAAAGTTATATAGTATAACTGTGGTTTAATGAATGTTCAGTATTTTAAAAAAATTACTGCATTATTCTACATACAACTAGAAGGGTTTTAATATATTGAGCATCTTCTAATTCATATGAACGTATTTTAAAAGATCCTATTTTATCTTCATTTAACCCTTATCTTAATGCATGATTTAGTTCTTCTCTCCGTCATGTGCACATGTATTCTCCCTTTTTGTTATGTTTAAGACTTTACCTTATGGAAGTTGACTTCAGTGTATATAGTTCCTAATTTAATTTGAAATTTGTCTTATAAATAAAGATGTTTAGGAGTTCACTTTTACAACTAGTGCCTAATTTAATTTGAAATGTGTCTTATAATTAAAGATATCTAGGAGTTCATTTTTACAATAAGGATACACAAAAAAGTATCTAGATGAAATTTATTGTTTTCACAAAAAATTATAATGGTTAAAATATTACTTAGATTATATATTTATATGTTGTTTTCAATACTTTCTTCTCAAAAAAAAATCATTGAGCTAGACATCTAAATCCAACCCTTATTTTTACTATTTTACGAGTTATTGCTAAGAGTGTGAAGCTACATACTTGAAAATAATAAACTTAAATATATTTCTTTCCAAAATCCCTTTTACATAAAAAATGAATTACACTTAAAAACCAATATTGAAAAAATATTATAAAATATATAAAATTATAAATGCTTTATAAAACACTCAAATTTGATGTGGATTTACAATTCAATTGATACGATCAACTAAAATGGCTCAAATAAATGTTATAACATAATGGGACAAATGGAGGGAAGGTTGAGAAAGATATATGAGAAGATTAAGATAAGGATAAGCAAAGATAATTAAATGAATTATATTGAGGATTTCAAAATCAGATATTATGACTAGATCTTTCATTTATAAAGAAGAAAACAAGAGGCGGAGAGAGAGTTCGAAAAACGTTAACAAGTCTTATTGAAGACTCTTAGATCGGGATCTAAAAGGAAATTTGGTGATATGTCTACAGAGATGAGAGGTGAAGTCCATCCTTTTTTATTTAAATAATTATTTAGGTGGGTGCTTATTAGTATCAATTTTATTAGAAATTATTATGTTGCGAGAAGAATGTGATATTGATGGTATTTTTAAATTAATGGTAGTGGGAACGTGAATAGAGATGAGGAGGTTCTTAGGATAGCTACGAAGCTATGGGTGAATACAAACTTCATAGATTTTATGGCATAATGGGTGGGAGAGGAATATTGAGTGTGTAAGAGAGTGGTGTTTCTTTGTTGTTGGTTTAGATGTAAAATGTTAATAGTTGAATGGTTGCAGAGGTAGAGATCAAAGTAAGGGTGGTTTCGAAACTTTGGAATGTGGTTAAGAAATGTGTTGTTGTTGTTGTTGTCGTTGTCGTTGTCGTTGTTGTTGTTGTTGTTGTTGTTGTTGTTGTTGTTGTTGTTGTTGTTGTTGTGTGTTTTTTTTTAAAATAAATATATAATTTTAAGTGGATTATAGAGTGAATTTTAAAAGGATGTCATCATAGTGATTAATGAATATTATCGTGTAGGGATTTGAAATTAATAATTAAATTTTAGAAGAGGTTTTAATGTGTGGATTAAAGTTTAATATTGTATCCTGCTCAAAGTATAATTATGAGTAATATGAGTTAAATAAGCAGGGAACATGGTGTGAACGGTAGTTTGAAAATGATTTTAGATGGGAAAGATCTACAAAATAATAGGGCGATGTTTATCTCAACTATTTTGATATATCTGAAGTAGACAAAGATCATGGAAAGTAAAATCCTCATGGCAGCCTACAAGTTTCAAAGAGGAACCTTGAAAGAGATAACATATTTTGGGCAAAATGGTTAGTAGATAATTTGAATGTTGTCTCCCCTTATTTAGAGTGTCTGTTTATTAATTATTTAATATAAGAAGAGGGGGTCTGATTAAGAATTATGGATAAGCTACTGGAAAAACCCTATTTCAAAATGGAAATCATGTTAGGTAAATTCATGGGAAACAAACCTTACATCGACATTTTCATAGACTAGGCAAATAAAAAGTGGAAGCCCAAAGTTCATTTGGAAATCTCAACCATGGTCAAAATTTTGTTTCCTTATCTTCCTCACAAACCAAGAAAATACTGTTAAAATCCTCTTAGGGGGACCCTAGGTTATGGAAAAATCCAATCCGATCATTAAGAAGTGGAAATCCAATTTTGACCCCGTAACAAGTCCTTCAAATTTTACCTTTTATGGGTTAGAATGCCAAGTTTTCCCATGGAATTATGGGAAGAATAAACACTAATGGGAATATCTAGATTTATAGGACATCTTATAGTCATGAATCTTGTAACCAAATCTAGGAAAAGATTAAGTTTTTCAAAATTTTGTGTTAACGTTTCTTATGATAAACTTCTCTAAATATCTATTAAATTGAAATCAAAGTAAAAAGATTGGACTCAAGAAATAAAATATGAGAGGTCAATGGAGATCTGGTCCAAATGTAATAAGTTGGGTCAAGAGTTCAAATATTACCTTGATCATAAAAAATATTATTGAGTCTAGAGGAGAAAAAAGGATTTTGTTGATCCCCCTATAAGCAACGGCTATAACAATAACTTTAAAGAGCCTAGGAAGGAATAAATGGAACTCAACCAAGAGTTTAGTCAAGAAGAAGAACAAAATAAGGACAAGGATGAGCCAAGACAATAATTTAAGGAGAAGAATATAAAAAATAAAAAAAATGTAGGAGAATCTAATAATCTCTTTCCATTTGCTTATTATTGAGGATATTTTTATGGATGGAAAGCTAACCCAAATCGTCTTAGAAAAGGAAATTCCATAAGAAAAAGGAGTGAACAATCAAGTCCCAAATTTTTGAGAAAATTTTAAAAAGTGAGAAAGATTCCAATAAAAGAGAAGTGGAAAATGGAGAAATTGACCCAAAGGAGGGAGATTCCAAAACAAATGAAGAATTGTTTCCATGTTATTTTCCAAAATTTAGAATTCAAATCTCTTAACCCTTAACAAAAAAATTAGTTCCATAAATATTAAAATCACTAAGAAAAAATCAATGTGAGATCGAACAACAAATCCAGTAGACCCAATTCGATAAATGTTCGAAAAAAACAACTAAAAAAGTGTCCAAAAAAAACCAAACAATCCTAGAGATGAGTAAGTTATCCTCTAAATTAAAAAAAAAATGAAAGTCGTAGTTAGGAAAAGGAAGGGTCAAAGGGATCCAACTTGGCTAAAGAGATTAAACAAAACCTTAAAAAGAAAGAGTATTATTGTCTATATTTTGGTATTAGGTTGAATCAACATGGCTATAATGGCTCATGGTTGGATGATGTTTATTTGAATTTTAGCTAACATTTTATCCAGTTTATTGTTGAGTAGACGGTTTTTTTTTTGGAACTTTTTTTTCAACTTTTAATATATTTTTTTATTTTTGGGAACCTTTTAAAATTTATTATTAACCCAATAAAAAAATCATAATATTATTATTTTTTGGATGGGAATTATTTTTATAAAAATAAAAATAAAAAATCTTATAACCTATTTTATTATTATTTTTTTAAATATGAATGCATTATATATATATATATATAAAGTATTATTAATGCATGTTAAGATATTATTATATAATATTGGATGTGTATATGATTTATTTATATATAAAAAATGGAACACAATATTATGTTTTAACATATGTTTGTGATTTAATTACAATTAATAAAATTCATTATGGTGTAGTTTATAAATGATTGATTAATGAAACTCAAAATAAAATAGAAATGTGATAGGGATGGGGCATTTAGGTTTGTAAGTGATGATGATTGGTTGTAAAGATAGGTGGAAGATGAAGGTATTTACTTTATATAAGTGTTTTGATGAGTAGGTACGACAAAAGCTAAGGTGTGTATATTAAATCATACTAGATACAAAATGAAAAAATCAATTAAACTAAATCATTGAATGGATTTATGAATCAAGTGTGTGAAAAGGGGTTATTATTATAATAACTAAGAAAGAATGATTAATCTAATTAACTAAAAAATTAAATTGAATTAGGGGTGGTTAAATGAATGGTGAGATATATTGGTTTTTGAAAAATGCTATGGAATTCAAAATTGTATGTCTTAATTCTCTTGGAAAGTGGAAGAGGGTTTCTTTAAGTTTTATGGGAAGAATTTTTTTTATCTTTATGAAAAACATTGTATCTTTCTTTGTCAAGGGGAAGGATCTAAATCATTAGGAACATTTAAAACCATTCTTTCGTAAAGGAGAATAGTACATATTTTTATTTTTTTCAAATTGTAGGATGGATTGATTATTTTTATATGTTTCAAATTCATAAAGAAGTTGTCACCTTAAATTTTCATGAGAATTTTAAATAAGATGTAGCAATTTTAATGGCCCTAAGGATTGGGGTGCCTGAAAATAAATTTCCTTTGAAAGATTAAAAAATTATTTAATTAAGATCAAATAAATATAACTCAAAAATAATTTTATTATATATAAAGAAAATAATTTAAATTGGTTATGTTTGTCCAAAATTATATTACATATTAATGAAAGTACTCTTTTTTAATTTATTATCATTTTATGTTGTAATAAAACTGCATTGGAAGTTCAAAGAAATAATACAGGAGCATTAACTCATCATGAGTTAATGACTGCATTGGAGGTTCAAAGAGATAATACAAGAGCATTAACTCATCATGGGTTAATGACATTGTTAAATCTTGATGCCTTGACAACCAAGAATTTATGAATATCCTAGGAATATTTATCTTTAAATTTAAAGATGGATATAAAAGGACCCAATAGAAAATACTTGTAGAAAATATTTTTTTCCTCATTATGAGGATTCGGGGGATAGGGTTTTTAATAGGGTTGCAAGAGATCAACATGCATGTAGGATGTCGTTTAGAATGTTTGAAAATAATTCTGATTTCCAACAGTCAACAAATAATATTAAAGTTATTTCTAATGATATTAATGTTGTGGAAAGTGATTCAAATGTATTTTACTTAGTAATATTGTGAATCTCAGTGGAAATATTGTTAAAAGTCGTAGTTGTGGAAAAAGAATTATTTTCTATCATATATTTAGAAAAGGTTCTAGAATTAAATGAATCTAAGAATTGAGAATTGGTAGAATATATAGGATAATGAAATCTTATGGATTTAAAAGATCATTTAGATAATCTGGGTGGAATGGTTGTGGATATTAATGATGGAAATGAGAAAATTAAAAAAATATATATATTTGTGGCTCTATATCCAGTGCATGGTTAAATTCTTATGATAAACTTTATAAGATTTAAGATGATAGAAAGTTTGAGAGAAATATTGAGAATTTTGAGAGAGAAGAACTCTGTGTTGAAGGGTTAGATGGATTCAGTGAAGATGAAGAATATAAAATATAATGAATCAAAAAATCAAAAAAAAATATTAATTTAATAAAATCAATGATAAAAAATATAAATATTGAGAAAAAATATCATGTAAGCCTCTTAAAAATATCTATACAAGAGAAATGAATTATATTTTAGCTGGGAATGTTAGCTTTTAAAAATGGATAAGTGAAAGAAATTTTTATAAAAACTTTTTCTGTTCATCATAATAGAACAGATTGGTGTGCATGAGTCGCTTTTACATAATTTGGTTGTGCCTTTTTATCATGATTAGATTCTTAATCTCTTTATGGGAGATATACTGATGAGAGACTCCATGTCATATTTACAATCATTGTTTTCAATTTTTTCTATTAATATATTTTGAAAATGAATATCCTCTTTGGTTGAGAATGAAGATCTCAAACCTTCTGAGATGTAAAAAATAAGAGCACTTTTAAAGGATGAGCAGATTGGATAGATAACGATGAAGATGCAGAAGGAGGTGGTGGTTCAATATGAAATTTTATCGAAGGGCTTGGGTAAGGAAAGATACGTATATTGTTGTGCAAGTTAGTATAAGACTTATAATCCTTTAAGGAAAATGGATAATCATTACCCTTAAATGTTGAAGGGTTTCAAGTTTAAAATAGAATTTAATATTTAGTTTGTCAACATATTTTGAATTAAATGGATTTAATTAGGTTATCAATTTTCACCTTTTTTTAATCCAATCTCATGTTAGAGCGGTATAATTGATATTATTTTGTTGAGGAGGTGAAAATTTAGAGTCTTGGATTTTGTGACGATGTTATAAATACAACTAATGATATTAGACTTATGTAATATATTTTTATTGGTTTTTTTTGGGATGACATGAATAAGATGATGGAAGGATAACATTAGACTTATGTAATTTATTTTTATTGGTTTTTTTTTGGATGACATGAATAAGATGATGGAAGGATGATAGTGTTGTTAGGTAACAGGTTTTATGTCTTTCTTTGTTTGGTGGTGTTGTTATTTGGGTTGTTTTATGTTAGGTTGATATTTAAGGTTTTATTTTATTTTATTCTTTATTATTTTTTTAGTTAAAAAAAAAATTTAATGGTAAAATTTGAGATTTTGATTATAGAAAAGAGTAAATTATTTTTTAGAATTTATTTATTATCATGGAAAAAAATGGATCATTTATAATATAATTTTATTTAATAAGTAAAGGTATTAATTTATATTATAATTTTATATAATAAGTGAAGGTATGGTTTGTATAATAAATGAAGGTATTTATTTGTGGTATAATTTTATATAATAAGTGAAGGTATAATGATAGGAGTTCTAGTAATATCTCCTCATCTTGGTGCATTTGGAAGGCTTTCTCATGTGATTTTTCAATTTTTTGCTTTCTAAGGATGTGGTTGTAGGTTGTTTATTGGAGAAGTTTTATCCAATGGTAAATTTGATTGGAAGATGATATTTTTTTTAATTGTGGATGCCTTGATTTAGGATATAAGCTTTCTTAAAATTTTATTTTTTATTTTGTGTTGTCCATTGATAGGCCTTTATAGTTTATTTTGTAAATAAATTGTGTATCTATAAAGCAAATATATGAGTAGTTTAGATATATGATTTGGTTAAATATTAGTTTTATTTAGAATATAAAGATATTATGTTGATCTTGGATGTATTGGAGTTGTTTGTCTTGGAAAATGGTGTTTTGTATTTCTCCTCAAAGATTAGTACAATGATTTTTAATAAAAGTATTTCTAATTTTTATTTAAAATTATGTATGTGAAAAAATAAAATTAATATAAAATAATTTATAAAATTAATATATGTTTTTGAACCCTTTATTATTTTATATATCAATTATAAAATAATGTAATTAATATATGTTTAGAATAATTTTTCTTTTTCCATATATATCAAGGTTTTCTATGAAGAAACTCTAATTAAGCACCTATATATAAAACTGGTGGAATATAACAATCTCATAATTAAAGTTCTCTATGAAAAGCCTCTGATTAAACACATCATCTATCAATTAAAAAGTTGTGCAAATATATTACATGTTATATATGATGTGCCAAAGAATTTGGATTATATATATATATATATATATATTTCCTTTGTACAAAAAATTTATTGAGATATTAGGGTTTAAGATTTAGTTAGAAAGGGAATATTAGATGGTTAATATGATCATATTTAAAAAGTTTAAAAATTAAAATATGGATGAAAATTGATATACATGCCAACTCGATTTGGCATTATTATTAGGATCGATCATGTGGATTTTGTTATTTTACTATTATAAAAGGTTTTAAGAGATTTTTTCCAATGATTAGGTTTTTGCAATGTCGAGTTGGATGTCGATTTTACTGTTTGATTACTTAAGAGCTAGGGTTGATAATCTGTCAACGATAGGTTCTGAGGGACAGGCAGGACAAAAAGTGGATTCAAAGGTGAATGGGATCAGCTTCGATAGTTTGCTATTAGGGGAGATACCGAAGTCATTTGTGACAGATAAGGAAAATTATCCAGCACAGATGATGTGTAGGTAAAATACAGTAAGCATGTGCATGGAGGACGCTAGATGGTCTTACACCAAGATGTCGAGGGTAGCTAAATGAGGGATATTTTAGGTGGAGGCCCAAAGGCTAGTAAGGGTAGTTTTGGCGAGCCATAGTGCTCAGTGTAGCTCGATAGGGGTTTTGGGTGTAAGAGTGAATGAATGGGTTGCGAGAGTTGAGGTAGTGAAAAAGGGAGGAGATGTGCATTCATAAGTGATGAATGCAAGAGTGGAAAAATTCAGGGTGACAAATCCTAATCATGTTAGAGAGGTGTCATATGTGTTGACAATGTGGCAAACTTAGCAGGTTCAGACAAGGTGATTGCGGGGTTGGGGAAATCTTTCACCGAAGTAGCATCCAAGCCAATTCTGTTGGTTGATAAGGTTGATAAACCTCTAAGGGTGGTGGAGAGTATCCCCTCAATTTCATTTAAATATTAGGTTCCTGCTGAAGTTCTTAGAAATGAAGATTGGTTCACTTTCAGGGGTGTTATTTTCAAGATTGATTTTTGTTGGCCTAGCATGTTGGCTCTACACAAATGGGTTTCAGATAAGTGGTAGCCTTTCATGATGGATATCCTGGAGATATATTCTTATGCAAGGTAGTTATTTATTGTGGTTTTTGACTATTTGAAAGATTACACTAAGGTGTTTCAGGACAAGACCTAGAGCTAGGATCAACATCTTATTTTTATAAAGCTTCGGTTCTTGACCTTCAATCCTCTAATAGAAACCATAATTACCAAGCTTATATGGGTTTGTTTATTATATTTACCTTTACAGTTTTGGGATACATCCTACCTGTTGAGCATTAGAATTGTTTTGGGTGAACTACTGGCAGTTGATGCCTCTACCACTAACTCTCACCATACTACCTCATTCAGATTTTGGTTGGGTTGTATTTTTCCCAAGACCTCCCAACCACTATTAAACTGAAAATCAAAGGTCAGTGTTGGATTCAATCTTTGGGTCATGAGATAATTTCTTTTAGATGTCAGAGGTGTTTTGAGTTTGGACATCTAGCCACTAACTATGAAAGCTCTAAGCTAAAGATAGAGGCATCATGTTGAAAACCCACCTTATAGTGTTTGTAGCCAAAACTTTAATTACACATGCAAGTAAAGGTAAAGCTAAGGGGGTGCCATAGATCTTGGCCCCTATGAATCCTATTAAATAGTTGGTATATGGGGGAGGGATTAAGATAGGACCTAAAAGAGAAGTCAGCTTTGGTGGGATCAATAAGGTGGGGAAAGGAATTTTGTATGACAAAGAGGAATGGATAGTGGTTAGAAAAAATAAGAAGGGGCATTTAACTCTTGAACTAACTTCTAGAACCCTGCACTCATGCAATGCAGGAAGGGTGAATGATGGATGTTGGTAGGACACAAGAATCTTATTTTTGGGTGATTGGTTTATGGAGTTAAGCCTCATGGGATGTTGGATTTTTGTTTAGTTTGGTGTTTTATTTGGTTGTGGTTTTTCCCTAGGACATGTTTTGGTCTTGGGGGGGTTTGTGATTTTTTGTATTCTCTATTTTTTTTTTAATAAAATGGGTGAGGGACTCGTTAACCCTCAATCACCTATTAAAAAATATATTTTTTGGTAACACATAATAATAAGCTTAAATACAATCACTTTTTTGATTGAATAAACTGTAGACTTAGATTTGAATTTATATATATTTTTCAAATATAAATGTTATATACTTCTAAAACTTGGTGACTTTATATTTATACTGAAAATGCTAAAAAGGTTATTTTAGACATATTTTATTGAATAAATAAAATAAAATAAGTTTTATAAAAAAAATTGGATAAAGAAATATTAAATCCTAATTATGAAAAAATGTTGTGTAAATCCAATTGCATAAAATATGGCATATATCACACAAGTAGATTTGTAACTTATTAAATATAGAAATGCTCTAAAATGGGAAAATACCAAAGATGAATGACTTATCTATAAATTTTCATGACTATGATTGTGACTATGTAACTTTCTATAGGGATATGTGAAGTCATTATGAATAAGGAACAAATATTTGCATTTGCCTAGGATAAGGCCATGGTATTTGGAAGAGGGTGACATGTGTTGGCATAAGCAGGGCTCATTAATATCTGATAGATATTTTTTCTCTGTGAAAATTTGAATCAATGTACTTTTCTTGTAGGTCCCGTGTGTAATCAGAGTCTCTCAATTGTCTATGTAAACTATTGTGTATCTTATTCTTCACTTAGAACCATTGCCTAATAGACTATAAGGGATAAACTAAAAAAATTGGGAAAAAGGGGTTAGTGGACGAAGTGAAAGAACAAAGCTCATATTTTTTTATTCATCAAAAGAATGATTACATATATGGGCTTGAGAGCGCATAATATCAAAGAATTAATTACCACTCAGTCCATAATATCATGGAGTTTATTAGGAAAACTCAACTTACACCACATGTGCACACTAACACTTATTTAAGAGTATTTTTATCATCCCTTACCTTTAACCCCCAACTTCCCACCTCCCCCCTACCCCGCTTAGTGTAAACATGGGAGAAAATAATCACATTCTTCAAAGGCTTATTTATGATTTTTTTTTTTGCACCGGGTGCAACTCCATTGATTTGTCTCATAACCTTTGTAAAGGTGAAGCTCCTAAGTTGAATTCCCATGTTTATGAAACCCTCTTCTCAAACTTCAAAATTTACAATCTCTTAAACTTTCTAGACAAAAATCCATGTTGACTTCACCTCGATCTTATATTGTACTCAAAAAGTGAGCTTATTTTATAATATAGTTTTTAAATATATGTCAATATATTACAAAATTATTCAATACACCACATAGAAAAAACAAAATGCCAACAAAGATGTCACTACATTCTAGTGGGACCACATCACTAAATGCTGATGACAAAGCGTTGTTTGTCCTCTAACCTCATGTTGCCTAAGTCCTCCAATTTGATGTTGCTTACTCGATATATGCATCCTTCATCACTACCATATGTACTCATCCAATCTTCCTCCATGACAATATTAGTTTCATTTGATTTTTCCTTCAATTTTCCTTTGAGAATATCATTAGCTCAAATTTCACAATTCCATGACGTGTGTCCTCTTTTCTTGCAGTAAAATATTCAATTTTATTTTTATGTATTTTTTTAATGATTGTTTTTTAAATACAACACACTTTCCTCATTTGCATTTTTTTTTTTCACCTTTTTTTTCTAGTTAAGGGAGCTGAGATCATATCCTGATCAAGAGTAAAAAAAATATTGTTGTGTTTAAAAAACAAAGTATTTAACAATATAGTTTTTGTATCATCATTTTCAATTGAAGCGTTGAATTCTGCTAGTTGTTTAATGAAAGATCTCATATCATTAATGTGACTAGACATTGTAACTCCATCACTCATTTTAAATATGAATAATTACAACTTCAAAAAAAAATTACATTAACTGCTTTAGCATCAAATTATTTACTCGTATATTCCCATATTTTTTTGAATGACTTTTTTAAATCTACATAATATAATTCAAAATCTGAGAGTAAAAGGCCAATTATGGATTTAAATTTATCATCTCTAATTTGTCATTCCAATAATTTGTTAGAATTTGTAGACTATACTTATTTTCCACTAACTATTCTTCACAAATTTTTGAATTTCGACTTTTTAATTTTGAAATTAAAATCTAATGATTTTTTTTAAATGAAAACCCCATTTTAAAACCGAACAAAATAACAACACAGGGCATCAGTTTCCTGGTTATACATCCATATAAACAAAAATGAAACACAAAAAACCTTATACTCACATAAAACAAAACTCATAAACATGACCCAATTTAAGATATATATTTTATAATAATTGACATGACTAACAATTTGAACTAAATCCACCCAAAAAAAAATTGAATTTAATAATAAAAATGATTATAATATTTAAACTCGTGTAATTCTTAAACTTAGACTTTTAATTAAGAAACTGTTACAAAACCAAAAATATAAGACCAAAGTAATTATAAACATAAACTAAAAAAATATTATAAAATGAAATACCTAAACCTAATACACTATAAATCACAATTTGTTTCGCTGTTGGATAACTAGTTCGAAGAACTCGGTGTGAGGTGTTTAATTGGTAGAACGGAGCAGAGTGGATGAGCTCGGGTGGAGAGTGAAGGATGCCGAGACAAGAGGTCGAAGGACTGCAGAAGATGTAACACAATATTGTTCAAACTTGTGCGATGGCAGGATTCGAGGTCGAACTTGGGACGTGTTGAGCTCGGCGAATGGTTTTTGAAGTTCGAGCTCAATAAATATTTCTATAATGGACTCCTTAACACGAGCAAATGAAGGAAAAATCACAAGGAAACAACATAAGATTCTTTGGAGACTCCACCATCAATTTCGATAATTACTAGCTACATGTATATGCGGTCAAAAAATAATGGATCTACCGTCACTTTGGATGGATCTGCCGTCAAAATCAATTATCAGATATCAGATTCATATACTAGTGATTCGATGCATAGACAGAGGTCCTGAGGACGTAGTTGTCTTTTGAAGAAGCCAAATTTGTTAGGCGTGGAGCTTTTACGCTTGGCTTGGTGTGTGGCTGGCGATCAGAAAAGGAGAACCAGTGTACAAATTAGCTGATAAACAGATCGGATATTACTTATGAAAACCCACGAACGGATTTGGCAGGCAACACGGATATCGACATAACAATGCATAGATATCGGCAGATAATACAGTCCGACATAATGCGCACAGAACTGTCTGTTGTATGTGACAATGGAAGAACTGTGCAGAGATCAATACCTTAAAAATTCCTAAACTTTGAAATAACATTAATCAACACAAAACTAATGTGATATCAAATGTGAAGTTGTTAACCTTTCCAAGTCAGAAAAAATCATCCATATGGGCAACAAAAGTAAACTCTCTCCGATACCAAATACAAGCGCAAAGCTTAGATTGTTTTTTTCAGAAAAATAATGGTTACATATATGAGCTTGAGAGCCTATAATACCGAATAATTAATTACCATTCAATTCTTAATATTGTGGGTGTAATGTAAATAATAATATTTATTAAAGAGTATTTATAACATAAAGGTGTGTTTACCCTTAACACATTATGTATTGAGCATTAAATTTACATACCAATACTTTAAAAAGGGAACAAACTCTATGTAATTTTTTCATGTTATAGTGGTGTGTGTGAAATATCGGTGAAATTTTATATGCTGGTGTAATCTTAGTGAGGTTAAGTGTTTCAACAATGAGTTGTAACTTTGGAGATGTATTTAGATTTAGCTCAGAGCTACTTACATTGTGTGAATTCAAAATTGAGAAGAATAGATGTTTTGATCTTAATGAAAAATCAGATTAAATCTAGAAAATTTATAAAAGTGGTAGCACCCTCTCAAAAAAAATAGAAATTATGCTTATAAAGTGGTATTTTTGTGAATTCCTCAAATTGAATTTGTGAAACATGTGTGATAACGCATTAGGATTAATTTGAATATGAGCAACTAGTTATTTGGAGGGAGGATGAAACCGATGGCTTCAGACACTACCAATGAGTGAGATTGTCATGAATGAGTTCCCTTTTTTGAGAAGTAAAGACAACTAAGTTAGAAACGTGAATTAGTCTAGGGATGAGTTTAGGTTATTTGGAATGAAGAATAGGAATATCAAGTATCAAATTTTCTAAAAGGTAAGAGTCATCCACATAAATAAATAGAGGAATAACGATTCAAAGTAGTAGAACTAAGTATGAGGTAAGTGTATATAAAATGATGGTCACAAGTGCATTTTTATATGGATGTCAAATATCATATGGATGTCAAATATCATTATCTATGAATGTTGATGTTGAAGAAAGAACTTGATTTAATATATTTCTCAACTACTGATCAAACAATTGATATCTTCACAAAACACCTTGATAGAATAAATTTTGAGAAATTTAAAAAAAATGCTTGGAATGTGTCTAAAAAAATGATAGTGTATCATGGGGGGTTTGTTAGGACTTGTTCCAAATTATTAACCTAGTTTAGGTGTTAGGTAATAATAATTTTAAAATGGGCATACATCTTTATTTATAATGACACCCCCTTTAATAAATCATTGCCATATTTAATTTGTTTTCATGTTTTGTGGTTAATAATTAAAATAACTTTTGGGTTGTATTCCCATAAGATTTGGTTATTATGTTAGTTTTTTTTTATCAGTCATAGGTAAAAGCTATATATACATATTTATTTAAGTAAAAGGATTAATGGTATAATGGCACCCTTTTCATGTATTTATTTTCTAATGACTAATAAAATACTTGTGGACCCACCTCAGTGGGCATAAGATTTACCTTAAGTGATTTTAATTGGTTAAATCAATTGGAGTGCTATCATTTAAAATATTATACATGCAAGGTCATACATAGAAATTCATCTTGTATCAACATATTTTAATAGTTTTTACCATCAATCACTCCAATCAATAATTTTTGAAACTCTAAAAACTTTTTTGGACTTATTTACATGTACACATGCAAGTCACAAATAAGCTCCTTCACTTTTGTTAAATTTTGAAATGTGATAACAATTTTGTAAGCAAGATTAATTTTATGTGCTATGTAATGGATTGGAGTCATTTATAGGGAAACTATTGTTTTTAGGCAAACACATGGTCCAATTTTTTTGTCTTACATTATTGATGCACCATCCACACCAACACACACTAACTTGGTACCTATATCATAATAATGCATTCTAGCAATATCTATCAAATTATAAATAACTAATATGGAAAGGTTCTCAGCATTACAATTCTCCTTCATTTTATTTATAGATAATAGGTGAGGTTTCCTTAAATGGTTCTAAAATATATAAACATGCATGTAAATCCATGATGTGTTGTCAATTGTTGTTACCTTATCAATGGATAGTGAGATAAACCATGATGCTTTCACTTCTTCCTTCAAATCCTACTTTTCAATACTCACAATGCATTTTGTCTTATCCCAAGTACTACTATTTGACCAATGTGATTGAGTAATGTTATGTAATCCAATATGTTAAAATAAAATCTTTTAATCTGAAAAATTAGAGATTGGTCTACCTCTTTTTTGAATGTAATATAAAGTAGAAAATTGTATATTTTTGTCATTAAGGTTAGACTATGCAACTTTTTTAAATTGAGATGTAATTATTCCTCCTTTCTCAATGAGGTTTAATTGATGTTTCTAATGATTTTCATACTCTTTTGTGTAACATTGATGCATGCATTCTTTTGCATTTTTCCACCTCACAATTCTTTTGATTTGTCCATCTTTATGTTTTACTTTCTCACATAATTTGTCACAATGTTTCTCAGTCATGTCCAAATTGAATTGTATTTTGTGATCCTTTCCAAGTTTCCAATGACATATTATACATTTGCATTTTTTTGGTGTCTCGATACTATTTTCTAGCTATACAAGTTTAATGAATACATATTTCACCACCCATTCAAATGGAAATAACCTTCTAATTATCCATGTACTTCTCTTCTTTTATATAAATGTTTAGTGCTTTTTTCAACTGAATATTGTGTTGGCTAAGTAAAAGTCTCATTTGGTATTAGGTAATCATCAACAACATCAATCATTCCCTTCACTTTCCTTTTCCTTGAATTCAGTGAGGGCATTTCAAATTCATACCTTGGCACATCTTCTAGTGGACTCATATCTTCAAAAGGGCTATTGTGGGTTTTATAAAGAAAATTATTATAGACATTATTATTGAACATTATTCATTATTATGAAAGTGTAAATAATTAAAAATAAAATAAAATTATATAATATTTAGTACCTACTTTTGGCATTTCATACCCAGGGTTGTCTTCTAATGAAGGCATATCTTTGATACTATTATCATTGGGTTCTACATGCAAAATTATTGTAGACCGATTAATTATTAATAAATGTTAATAAAAAAGTGAAAAAAAATTTAAAAAAAATATTAAATCATAATATATTTAATATCTTGATTTGAAATTTCATACAAAGGTACCTCTTCGAATGGAAGCATGTCTTCAAAAGAGTTATCAGTGTGTTCTGCATGTAAAAATGGTTGTAGTCCTTATTATTATTAATGAATAAATATGAAAGTTCAAATAAATAATAATATTATAAATCATTTAATATTTAATACATCCATTTAGCATTTCATACCCAATTATGTCTTCCAATGGAGGCATATCTTCAAAAGAGTTATTAGTGGATTTTGCATGCAAAATGATTTTACACCTTGTCAGTATTTTATTGAATCAATATGAAAGTTAAAATAAATAATAGTATTGTAAAATATTAAATTATTTAATATTTTTTACCTTTGTTTGGTATTTCATACCTAGGTATGTCTTATAATGTAGGCATATCTTCAAAAGAGTTATCAATGCATTTTGTATGCAAAATGATTATAGATCTTATAGTTATTATTTAACCTTAATAAAAAAGTGAATAAATTAAAAGAAATGGATAATTATAGTTAGTACATGTGTTTGGTGTCTGGATAAAATAGGTTAATAGGTTATTTTATTTTTTAAAATTCTTAGACACCTTAACATTACTAGTAGAAGCCATCGAATCAACCTTACTAAAGACTAATAGCACAATGTTGATGCCTAACAACAAAATGCCAATGAATGATAGTAGTATGCTAACACATGATAGTTTAATGTTGATACCTAATAGCAAAACACTGATAATTGAAAGTAAAATGATGATGCCTGATAATAAGGTACCGATGACTGACAATAGTATGCCAATGTCTAGAAGTACAATGATAACACTAAATAGAAAAATGCTAACACCTAATAGCAAAATGTTAATAACTGAAAACAAAATTTAGATAATTGACAAAACAATGTTGATGCTTGATAGCAAGGTGTTGATGCTTGATAGTAGTATGATAATTCCTGATAGTAGAATGTTGATTCTTGATAATGAAACATTAAAACTTGACAACAAAATTTAGACACATGATAACACAATGCTGATAATTGACAATAAGGTGTCAATACCTGACAACAGTATATCAGTGGCTAATAGCAGAATGTTAATGCTTGACAATAATGTACTAACATTTAAAAGTGGATGTAGATGCTTGATAGTATATACTAATGTGAATACCATATGGGCATAAAAACATGATTGTATTTAATATTTAAATTTAAAAACAGTGTTTAATATATTATATATAGTGAAGAATGCACTTGGATCAACTATTGAGGTACTAGCAAAATATATTTATAAGAGGAAATTTATTTTAAAAATTAGGCGAGTCGACCCTCAAAATTAACTACCACCTCAAAAATTTAGGAAATTCTATCTTGTCAGTTACCCCACAAACTCATGAAATATTAATTTTGTAAAATATAATACTCATCAATTAATTAACATTTACCACTAAAAGAAACCTACCCCAAGTCAATTTAAATAAGTATAAATCTTTATTTTGGCATATGGGTTTTTATGCTTTTATGTTACCAAGTTATTTTAAATTTTTGGGCTTAAAATCTATCACTAAAATCTCCATTTTTGAACTCATAATCAATACCTAGAATATGAGGAAATTGAATATATTATTGTCTCTATTTTGTTTGGTCGTAAACATGTGCAAGTCATTTGGATTTCAAAATGGGGTTTATTTATTACTAAAACCATTTTTTAGAGGTTGTGTATTTAATTTTTATTTGTTATATGCTAATGACATTTTAGAATTTTTATTTAATCTGTCAGTTAGAAGTGTCTGGGTTGATTAGCTAAAATTTGGGGTTAATATCCTAACCTGTTATTGTGCCATTTTGTGTGATTTTGGCTTACTAGTTGGTATTCTTTTTCATATGTATATTATTTTTGATAGCATGAATTTTCACATTAATTGGTTTATGTTATTGGAACTTTGTCCAAGGCATTTAGATCCTTGGTATTATCATCTATCTGTAATTTCTTTTGAGGATCCAACCCCTCCATGTGAAGGTCAGTTATAGAGATTTCATTATTTTACAAATTTATTGTGGAAGTTTAAATTATTATACCTAGTTAAATGGTGAAAGGGTAAAATATTTAATTCTTAATTGATTTATTTAACTAGTTTTGAATGCCATTTGCATGTAAATGTTACATTTTTATTTATGGTTGTATGTGATGATTTAATCTAACTAGGATTGTTAGATTATGTTATTTTAACATTGACATACACTGAATAAAAGATGAAAATTTATCAAGTTCAATTGAGAATTTAATCAATGCCAATAAAACCTTTGGAGAAGGACAAAGGTTGAAAATATATGTATGCATGTTGGTGATTATGTTTTGAGTCAAATGTTAACCCTGATGCTTTAGTTGTGAAAGTTTTATCTATTGAGTGACTGCTATAATTTAAAAATGACTTTTGTAGATCTTAATGCTCATGTCCTCATCCTATAAAACATGAAAGCTAGACTCCACTTCCCAACTAATGGTTGAGTGTGGTAAGGTACACCTATTGGAGGTCTCATAAGATGGGTTGGGATAGGATAGTTTGTGAGGAGAGACTCTCTGGTCAATTGTTCAACTATTTTTTTTTATCTTGACCTAGAAGATGACTCATGGTGTTATATTTATTGTAGCATGTTTTATAAATGTGAAATCAATATTTTGTTTAATGTATGAGAGTAGATGAAACATGATTACACATGTATTGTTGTTTATAAGAATATTAGTCAATTATTTAATTGTTTCTCTTCCATTATATTATTGACTGGTTAGCTCATACTTGTTATGATCTTAAGGTTTAATGAGTTACAATCTGTATTTAAATGAATATTCTCATTATAGTGTTAATATTTATTTTGGGTAAATTAGTAAACTCTGATTAATTATGTAGAAGATAAATGATGTTAATAGGATGCACATAATTTAATTTTTATAGTTCATGGGTTATTCTATTATGAATGTAGATTTAATTATTTCTTGGTGAGTAAGTTCATGATCATAACCACTTAAAACATAAATATTGTATAAGTTATATATTGTTGTTCTTACATGCTAAAATGCACTAAGTTGAATTCATTATTAAGTGTTGGAAATGTCATTTAGTTTATTTTTATACTATTGTAAAAGCATGGTTATGTGCATAATAATAAGTTCATTTTATGTTTTAAATAACCACTATGTATGAGTTTTATATAGTTGTGCTTAAATTATCTTGGTGACATGAGAAAGATTATTGTTAACAAAGTGAAGGCTTGTGTTGAGAATATGTTCTCTCTAAAATGGTATGTGATTTTAATCTTCCCTTGACATTCTACAGTCAAGTATAACAAGTTTGTAATTAAATATTGATGCAAAATAATTTCAAATAATTCGAGTTGCATTACTAAAATTTATCCAATCTCTATTAGAGGAAAAATTAATATATAGTGATAGTGTTATGGATATTTCATTCTAATTGTTGAAGCATGTTTCATTTTAGTCCTAAATGTGGAATTTATTTCTTATTTATTTAATTTAATTCAATAAGTGGAAATGGTTTAGGTTGCATAAATATAGCATCTTTTTCTGAGTCAAAACTCTCTTGGTCTTTATCACTAAATTCCTTTTCTTGAGATGTAGTGGTGCATTGGAAATTTTACTTGATTGAAAATTTCATTATATATGCTTGACATAAGATTCACTTGGGGGAGTGAATTAATTATTAAATAAAGAGAGTTTTGTTTATTATTAAATGGTTGTTCATAAATTTTAGTTGATTTTTCATAAACAAATACCAATGATAAAATTGACACCATGTTGTCAATATAACCTCAAGTGATATTTAAGAAGGTTGTCTTCCGTTTAAGCTAATACTCAAAGTTGGAAGTTATTATTATTTCAAGGGACTAATTATTTTGATTAATACAATAGTCATAAGAATTGTGATCCTTGAACAAATTAATAAAATAGTTACAAGAAATAACCATAGATGTAATCTATGCATTATAAGCTAGTTTTGTATAAGCATGCATTGGCTTAAAAATGGAATAAACCTATTTAGCATTATGATTTGAATATTATCACCATTAAAGAATTATAATAGATTATTAATTGAATAGTTTTGATATTCGTAAAAGGAAAAATTGTGGAAACTAATGAATAAAACAAAGGATTTATAATGATATGGATTAAGATTAAGTGATGTACTTTTATTATTTATTTAAAATTAATCCTACACTATAACTAGTTATTATGATAACAACCAAGTTACAAGCTGATAGTACCTTAGATATTTGAATTCTAAATACTTACCTACAGGATGGTCTAGGGTTACTATGAGAATGAGTTAATCAATGTTGTTCAATGGTATGATGCTCATTTATATGATGACATCGATCTTTGACAAGAATCATGGTAACTTAATTAAATCATAGAGTTAAATTGTTTTTTGTATAATGATAAGTGGAAGCACATAGTAAGATAATCTCTAAAAATTTATAGATCATGGTATAATCATCTAAATAGAGATAATACTACAATGGGATCTCTACTTATATAAAATTCATTAAAATCATATTACAATTTAAGGGAATTTTCCCATTTACTAACTTGTTAGAAGAACATTGTTGATTAAGTCAAATAGAACAATGTTGCTTTTATATTATGAATCATGGATTATAAAATAATGTTTTAACTCTTGAACTTAGGAACAATAAATAAATTCCTATTTATTTTGACATATCCCTAATGTTTAAATGTATTTATTAACCTAAGCATCCTAAGTACAAGGAAGGGGTGAATAAACTACTCCAACCTATACATAGACTTCCATAGATGTGAATCTCTTGGGTAGGATAAGGACACCTAGGTTGTTCTATTGGGAAGGTGTCTACCTCCATATAGTTCAAAGTTTATTGTTATAGACCACATATTGATATGCCCCAAATTGCATATATATTTTATACAAAAATAATCTCTTCCATAGAATCTTCTAGGGGTAATTACCATAATTAAGGGTCACATGTACATAAATTTGGTTATGGGATTGTGGGTATGTTATGCAAAAAATAATTTGTGTGTAATGGACCCTATCCATAATACTACTCTGCACTCTAAATGAAGTGATGCTCAAGTTTGTTTGGGGTCGTATGAACTTGTATCAGAGTCTATGTTAATGTTATTAAATCATAAACATGACTCTAAATAAGACTTTGGAAGGGTTTAATTCTCCTAATGGTCAAATGTATTTATTAACCTAAGCATCTTAAGTACAAGGAAGGGCAAATATACTACACCAACATATACACAAACTTCCATATATGTGAGTCTCTTGGGTAGGATAATGACACCTAAGTAATTTTATTGGGAAGGTTTCTACCACTATATAGTTTAGATTTTATTGTTATATACCACATATTGATTGCACCAAACTGCATGTAGATTTTATAGAGCAATAATCTTCCCCATACAATATTATAGGGTAAATTACCCTAATTAAGGGTCACATGTATGTAAATTTGGAAATGGGATTGTGGGTATTTTATGAAAAAACTAATTTGTGTGTAGTGGACCGTATTCATAATTCTACTTTATACTTTTAATGAAGTGATGATCAAATTTTTGGGGTCATTTCAACTGATATCAGAGTCTATGTTAATGTTATTACATCATAAACATAACTATAAATAAGACTCTAAAAGGGTTTAATTATCCTAATACTACTTAAGAAACTATTTTTTTAATTCCTCAAAAAAAATATTAAGACTAGAGCTAGTAGTAATCAAGTCGACAATGATCAAGGTATTTATAAGCTAATATTGAGAGGTAGAAGTTGACGCTAGGTTATAAGTGGGTTGATGCGCAACATTGGCGGGGGGGTGGGGGGGCATGCGAGAAGTATGACAATCCCCCAACTTTCAAAGTTTTTTTTATAAAGGGCATAGGCCCTTTTTAAAAGGGTTTACACTTTTCATTAAAAATTCAAGGCTCTAGCTTATGCCTAAGCTTTAAAGTCATACACCCTTTTCAAAGGGTGTATGCCCTATATAAAGGATGTATTCCCTTTACAAAGCATAAAGGGTGTATGCCCTTGCTAGTTTTCATTTTATTTTCATATAGAGCAAAGCCATGGCCTTGGGATTTTGGTCTTTCTCCTCTATTCATTTTTAAAATTTAGATTCACCAACACTTTAAATTTACATCCTCTCAACAAGATTTGGCAATCAAGTTGCTACAGGTTAGGTATGTTAATTTATAAATTTTAATTTTTTTTGTTTCTATTTATGTTTATTTATTCATGTAGGATTCTGAATTTAGGTTTGCATTAGATTCTCTTGCATTGCCTAAGAAAAATCTATATTTCTATTTAAATTTGGATATACAAGTTCTATAGATCCATTACATGAATAAAATGTTAGATAAAACCCTGAACAATTTGATTTTGCACAAGAAATTCAAATATATGAAAAATACAATTCAAAATGTCAATAATTACAAATAATAATAAATAATTTGTGTCACTCTTCAGTTGGTAGTACACACATTTCACTTACCAATATAGTAGACACTATTTTTAATGAAGTGGGAAATATAACTTCACAACTTGATGCAATGTTGCATCGAAGAGAGGCCATGAAAAAAATTTATTTCAAAAAATTATCATATGAAGATGTTAAGAAAAAATAACAAAAAAATTATGTGCGCTTTGTTTGTTAAGCTTAGAATCAACTAACCTCCACCAATGAATTCTAAACATGTTAGTATTTATTGGTGTGTTCATGAGGAGATGAAAAATAACTTTTAGGATAGGTGGTGGATGGTGTTTAATGAGCATCCATGAAACAATAATGAGGGTTTTTTATACTTTTTGAAAAAACTATACTGTGAATCTGTGTTGAAAGAAATTTTAAATTATTTTGACATTAATGCCTCCCAAGGTAGGGGAAGTGGGTCTTCATTTGATAAACTTGGTGCTAGGTGAGACTAAAAATGTCATAATCAAGCTCAGAGAAGTAGAAGGAAAATATCACATTCCTTTATTCATAAAAAATTTCATTGTAACATATATATGGACACCCTTGAGGCAGTTATAAGTTTGACACAAGTTATGATCGAGCATGGTATGCATATACTGAAGACTTATTCTTAGCCTACAAGTGGTGCTAGTGGTAGTGGTGGTGTTGGTGGTAGTGGTATTGGTAGTAGTAGTAGGAGTAGTAGTAGTAGTAGTAGTAGTAGTAGTAGTAGTAGTAGTAGTAGTAGTAGTAGTAGTAGTAGTAGTAGTAGTAGTGGCGATAGTGGTTTTGGTGATGTTGGTATAAGTTCTAGTGTCCCTCCTCCTAATCATGTTACAATTCCTATACATCATTGCACATCATCTGGGAGGAAGTATACATGACCTCCTTTTCAAGTACAACATATACATAGCACATTTATGGATATTAGAATGCCAAAGTGTACACCACTTATATATTTTCATTAGTACATAACACTAACATGTTAGACATTGGCATGTCAAAGAATATGCCACCTATATATGCTTTAGCAGTGCATAACACTAGCATACCAAACACTATGCCAGATGTACTAGCTTTATCGACTCTTATCAGGATATGCCAACCTATTATGCAAGAGTTAACGACTTCACCATATATATTTGATACACAAGTTTAATTTTAATTATAGTTTTTATGTTTGTAAATGAATATTAAGTTTATTTTTGGTATATGTTTACTTAATTGACTAATTTATTTGACTAAACTTATTATTTGTTTCTTGTATAGATGATTGGTGATATTTTGGGTAGCTCAATAGGCCTTAACTCTATTTTCGAGGCCACAATTGGCACGGGTGTACCCTATACACATATTTGGAAACTTTTAAATTACATATTTATTCATGTACATGTTTATTGGCCTTTGAATAAAAAACTATGTTTTAAGATATATATTATAGTCATAGATTTCTATGATGTTCATTAGATTCACACACTATTTATTTATTGGTTTTATAGATGATGAGGGATGTTATGGGAACCCCTCATAGATGAGAATAATGTTTTGTTGATATTTTGGCTACATCATATAATCCACTATCTTTGCAACAAGTCATGATTCAGGGATGAAGACTGGTGAGAACACATAGTAAAATTATTTTTAGCTTTAAGTAATGATATTTTATTCAATATTTACAAAATTCTATACACATCTATATCTAAATATATATGTATATTTTATAGGATTCTCCATCATGGGTGTATATATAGTCTTATATCCTTAGACAACCATTTAAATGGAGTATAGTGAGTGTAGAATCATTTTACAAAATTTTGTTCTTAAAAAATATATCAAATTTTCAATATACAATTTTAATGAATTATGTTTTATATTTTATATGTTGTGTAGACACAATAATTTTTATCAGTTGTCGATGAAATAATGGATGACTCACATGTTGAGAGGAGAGTCTCTCCTCATATTGAGGCATCCAACACCCCTGACTCTACATCTATGTCAATAAAGCATAATTTATTTGAAGGCAATGAGGAGCAAGAGAACTAGTTGTTGTGTTAGGGGTCTAGTTGTAGGCAAAATTAATTTTGTATGCCGATATGGCCCATATTGTATGCTTATATGACACCTTTTATCTATGTACATGTTATGGTCTACATTTTTTATTGATATATGTTATATTATTTATGTTAAATTATGAAATAAAACTTTGCATGTATCACATATATACTAT
This sequence comes from Torreya grandis, assembly GCA_037957365.1. Classification (NCBI taxonomy): domain Eukaryota; kingdom Viridiplantae; phylum Streptophyta; class Pinopsida; order Cupressales; family Taxaceae; genus Torreya; species Torreya grandis. The sequence continues at coordinate 3,855,126 of JARHVA010001033.1, read as the reverse complement.
TTGACAATATGATTCTTTTACCTATGCTTATTTTATATTCTGATCATTTAATGTTTACAAATATTATTGGTTAATAATCATTGTTAATTCATATGGGATTAAAATAATTCACATTATTATCTAAGTTAGGTGCTTCATCATTATGTATATTTTACATTTACATGTGATATTTACTATTTACTTGTTTCATTTACATTTAATTACATATCAATTTGTAATTATGATGTAAGTGGACTAATGATCAATTTCATGGACATGTAAATATTATAAATTATACTTGATAATAGTTGTTAGGAGGTCTAGCGATGCTGGAGAAATTTACTATTTACTTGTTTCATTTACATTTAATTACATAACAATTTACAATTATGATGTAAGGAGACTTGTAATCAATTTCAGGGATGTAAATATTATAAGTTGTATTCGATCATAGTTGTTAGGAAGTCTTGTGATGCAGAAGCACTTTACTATTTACTTGTTTCATTTACATTTAATTAAATATCAATTTGTAATTATGATGTAAGTGGACTTTTTATCAATTTCAGGGATGTAAATATTATAAGTTGTACTTGATCATAGTTGTTAGGAGGCCTAGTGATGATGTAGGAACATCTTGCCAACATGTAATATGGTCTTTGTTTAAGTGTCTTAGAGGTCGTATAGCTTGCATTTACTCAATTAAGAGGTCTCACTTGGCCTTCAATGAGTGAAATGTAGATCCTAGATGGTACTTAAGTGTTTTCCCACCAAAATTTTAATTTTAATTTTCAAATATGAATATGTAAGGTTGCGGATAAATTATAATGCTTTATAAATTATTAAGATCCTAGTAGTTTGAGAATGGTGTTCTATGTGTATAGAAAGGGTTCTAATTGTCATGAAGATAAAAGTGGTTTTAGGTTAAATGAGAATGAATAATAGCATTTATGACTAAGTTTATGAAAACCCTAATATCTCAATGTTCTTAATAGCGAGAAGGGAGTTTTACCTCAAAACTTTCAAATCTGAGTCTAGAAAGGTGAAGTATAGTTTGGAACACCTTGGTTATGCCTATACAAACTTCCTAGGGGCACTCTTTACATTTAGAAAGGAGTATTTTGTGTTTTGACTGATTAGTAGCCATTAGGCCTTTTAGGTGTAAAGCAAGGTTTCATATGCAAAAAGACTTTTAAATTTATTTGTAAATAGTGAAAACTAGTCAATTTTGGTATGTATCTTGTAGATTGATTAAGGCAAGTGTTCAAAGTGGTTTCAAATAGTATTTTGACTTAGTGAGTGATCTATTAGGACTAGAAGCCTAAAATAGGGTTTTTAATTTTTAGACCTAATCTCTTAAGAAATCAACAATTCAAATTAGATTATTACTCATTTGAAATCAATATTGTAATCTTACATACTTAACAAAACCATATATATTGATAACATATTGGAGAATTAAAAAATGGTCTAACTGGAACTCATTGAAAATCAAACCTAGTTATGTGTTAAAAGTGAAAGAGTAAGAAGTACCAAAAGTCACCAAGTGATGTAAGAGCATCATCTATTAGGGTATTTCTAGTGTGTTTTTGGTAATAAATATCCTATCATGGATTCAAGTTGTTTTTAATACCTATACACCTTATTTTTCATTTTTCAAGTAGTTTAAAGCTTTAGACAAGCCATCAGATCCTCCTCTAACTTTGATCGTGCATTACAACATAACCGTAAGGGATAGATATTAGCCATAAACTCTTACACATGCATGGACAAGTCCTCTAAGAAAGAATGAGAGGATTTTATCTAAATCAAGATGGATGAGATGTAGAAATAATGGTTCTCTCATGCCCAAATCTATCAAAATAGGTAAAAAGTTAGTCAATAAGGGTCATATATTTTGATTTCTTATCCAACTCGATGAATCGTCTACATGAACACATCCAAATAGAAATTTTAAGGCTATAAAAGACATTTTTTGGTCTCGATCGAGCCTCAAGAGTGAAGGTTGCAATTAGTTAGAGGCATCCCTTAAGAGAATTCACTCGTCTCAGAGTGTGCAAAATAAGCAAAATTTTATCACGCATTACATCATAACCATGAGAGATAGAGGCAACTTATCATCTCTTACGCATGCATAGATGAGTCCTATAAGAAATATTGAGAGTATTTTATGTAACTCGAGATGGATGAGATGTAGCAATAAAGTTTATCTCATGTCCAAATCTCTCATAACCTACCAAAAGTTGGTTAACAAGGTTCATATATTATAACTCATTAGCTCAATAGATGAACCATATATGTAGACACATATAGATGGGATTTTTAAGGCTATAATAACCATTGTCTGATCTTGGCAGGCCCCTAGGAGTGAAGGTTACAATTGTTCAGAGGCATCCCTAAAGAGAATTCACTCATCTCTAAGTGCATAAAATGAGGAAATTTTCATCGTGGATTACAACATAACTATGAGGGCTATATACAAGTTTTCATCTCCTAAACATGGATAGATGAATCCTATAAGAAATCCTAGGAATATTTTATCTAACTTGAGATAGAAAAGACATAGAAATGAGGTTTCTCTTGCATCCAAATCTCTCATAATGCGTCAAAAGTCGGTCAATGAGGGTCGTATATTATGATTCATTATCCCAATCAATGAACCATATATACAAACATGTTTGAATATTAATTTTAAGGCTAGAATGACTACTATCTAATCTTAGTCAAGCCCCAGGAGTGAAGGTTATAGTTGGTCAGAGGCATCCTTTAAGGGAATTCAATCATCTCTGAGTGTGCAAATGAAAAAACTTCCATCGCATGTTATAGCACAACCATGAGGGATAAAGACAAGTCTTCAACTCCTGAACATGCATAAATAAGGACTATAATAAATCCTAGGAATATTTTATCTAAATTGATATGGATAAGATGTAGTAATGAGGTTTCTCTCATAGCTAAATCTCTCAAAACAAACCAAAAGTTGGTCAGCAAGGGTCGTATATTCTAACTCATTATCCCAATTGATGAAGTGTTTATGCAAACACATCTGAATAGACATTTTAAGACTAGAACAACCATTTTATAGTCTCATTTAGGCCTAAGGATTGAACGTTGCATTTGGTCAGAGGCATCCCTTAAGAGAATCCACTCATCCCTGGGTGTGTAAAATGAGTGTATTTCCATTGTACATTGCAAGAGAACTGTGAGGGATAGATATGAACCATGAGCTCCTACACATGCACAAAATATTCTTATAAATTATTTACTAAGGATTCCCTCTAAATCAATCTAGAGGAGACACAATAATGAGGTTTCTCTTGAAGCTAAATCTCTTGAAACATGCCAAAAATTGGTCAATAGGGGTTGTATATTCTGACTCATTATCTCAATCAATGAACCATATGTGAACACACATATAGATAGGTGTTTTAAGGTTATAAATTTTATTGTATGGTCTTGATCGAGCCTTGAGAATGAATTTTATATTTGTTATGAGGCATCCCTTAAGAGAAATCACTCGTCCCTAAGTTTACAAAATGAGTGAACTTTCGTCATGCATTGTATCATAACTATGAGGGATAGATACTAGCTTCTAGATCTCACACATGTATGGACGAGTCCTATAACAAAATTTTGGAGTATTTTTTCTAACTCAAGATAGATGACATACATAAATGAGATTTTTCTCATAGTCAAATCTCTCAAAATGGACCAAAAGTTGGTCAATGAGGGTCGTATATTCTGAATCATTAGCTCAATTGTTAAACTCTGTGTGTGTGTGTGTGTGTGTGTGTGTGTGTGTGTGTGTGTGTGTGTGTGTGTGTGTGTGTGTGTGTGTGTGTGTGTGTGTGTGTGTGTGTCTATGTAGGAATTTTAAGGATATAATGGTCATTATCCAATATCTATCAAGCCCCAAGAGTCAAGGTTATAGTTTTTCATAGGCATTCCTTAAGAGAATCCACTCATCCCTGACTATGCAATAGAAGTAAAATTTTATCACGTGTTGTAGGATAACTATAAGGGATAGAGATGAATAATAAGATAATAAACATGCATGGATGAGTCCTATAAGATAACCCATGAGGATTATCTCTAATTTGATCTAAAATAGATGCATCAACAAGGTTTCTCTTATATCCAAATCTCTCTAAATGGTCCAAAAGTTGGTTAGTAGAAGTCATATATTTTAACTCATTATCCCAATCGATGAACATCTGTGCAAACACATCTGGATAGGAATTTTAAATATATAACAACTATTTTTTCATCTTGTTTATGCCCTAGGAGTCAAGGTTGCAGTAGTCATAGGCATCCCTTAACAAAATTCACTCATCCTTGAGTGTGCAAAATGAGTGAACTTTCATCATATGTTGCATCATAACTGTGAGAGATAGAGACTAACCATCAGCTTATACATGTGCATGGACAAGTCCTATTATAAGTACCAAGAGGATTTTATCTAACTTGAGATGGACAAGATATGGTAATGAGGTTTCTCTTGTAGCCAAATCTCTCAGAATGGACCAAAATTCAGTTAGCAGGGGTTGTATATTCTAACTTATTAGCCCAATTAACAAAACATATGTGCAAACACATCTAGATAGGTTTTTAAATGCTAGATAAAAAATTTTATAGTCTCAATCAAGCTTGTGGAGTGAATTTTGTTATTGGTCAGAGGCATCCCTTAAGATAATTCATGTGTCCTTGAGTGTACAAACTGAGCAAACTTCTATCACACATTGCAAGAGAACCATGAGGGATAGAGATAAACCATCAACTCCTACATATGTATATATGAATCCTATAATAAATATTATGAGGATTTTATCTAACTTAATATTGATGAAACATGGCAATTAGGTTTCTCTCATAGCTAAATCTCTTAAAACAAGCCAAAAGTTAGTCAGTAGGGGTCGTATATTTTGACTCATTAACCTTATCAATGAACCATCTACATAAACCCATCTAAATATACATTATAAGGCTAGAATGGCTATTTTCCAATCTTGTTCAAGCCTTGGGAGCAAAGGTTATAGTTGGTCAGAGGCATCCCTTAAGAGAATTCAATCATCCATTGGTGTAAAAATTGAACAAAATTTCATCACATGTTGCAAGAGAACCATAAGTGATAAAGATGAACTATCGGCTCCTACATATACATGGATGAGTCCTCTAAGAGAGAAATGGAGGATTATCTCTAACTTGATCTAGAAGAGATGAAACAAAGAGGTTTCTCTCATATGCAAATCTCTTAGAATAGGCCAAAATTTGGTTAGTGGGGGTCGTATATTCTAACTCATTAGTTCAATCAATGTACCATATATGAGGACAAATCTATATAGGAATTTTAAGGATATAATGACCATTGTACATTCTTGATTGGCCCTTGGGATCAAAGGTTGTAGTTGATCAAAGGCATCCCTTAAGAGAATCCACTTGTCGCTGAATGTGCAAAATGAGCAAACTTCCATAAAATATTACACATGCATGAATGCATCCTTTAAGAGGGATTGGGAGGATTTTATCTAATGCAATCTATAAGAGACATGGAAATGAGGTTTTTCTTATAGTCAAATATTTTAGAATAAAACAAAATTTGGTCAATGGGGGTCATATATTCTAACTCATTAACCCAATCGATTAATTATCTATGCACACACATCTAGATAGGCATTTTAAGGCTAGAATGACCATTGTCCATTTTTGGTCGACCTTTGGGAGTGAATGTTTTAGTTGATCAAAGGCATCCCTTAAGAGAATCCACTCATCCTTGAGTGTGCAAAATGAGAGAGCTTTTATTGCACATTGCAAGAGAATCATAAGGGCTAGAGATGAACCATAAACTCCTACATGTGCATGGAATATTTCTCTAATAAAGCATAGATAAGATTGTTTTCATGTTTTCTTGAAATCATAAATAGAGAGAAGGTAATAATGGTTTTCTTAAGGTAGATAACAATAATATGAATTGTATTTTAGCTTCTCTTTGTTTCAAGAAGATAATCTTCTCTACTCACGGAAAAAACAATGTGAAGGTGGAAGCTCATATGGTGCCACTAACCAACATTTAAATAGAAATAAACACATAATGATAAAATAGTTAAAAGTTAAAATATATTAAATCAAATAACATTACTATATTAATTTGAAACACTAGATAAACTTACTAATTCAATATAACATACCTTTAGGATCAACTTTGTATACAAGTGTTTCAAGATTCACTTCATGGTCATATTCATGCACTTTCCACAAAGTTATATTGTGAGTCTTTCATGATATTTGGTCATTTGAATATTCATAGCAATAACTAGGTTTAAATAATGAAGCACCACCATGTGTGTTTTAATGTCCTCAAATAATAATTATTTTATTTTTTATGATAGTACCTACAAATCTAGGTTCTAGTAATCACTATGGAAATAGTGGGATAAATTATCTCTTCTCCATCCATAACATTTGTGGTTAATGTCTTTTTTGCCTCTACATAATGACAGAAGTAGTATTATGTTCCCTCATCACTATCTTTAGGAGCAATGACTGTAAAAGCATTCCCTACATTTAAAGTATAATAAAATTGTAAGCACATCTAGGAAAAAATAAAAATATCATTAATATCTAATTAAAGTTGTATATTTAACTAAATAATAAATTATACTTGGTTTCACAACATCTAAGATGTGATCAAAGTTAATTAATGATGATATTTCATGATCTGTCAATTATTTGTGTGAATGTATACTATCTACAGGTTATATGGGTCTATAATACCATTAGTCAACTCATTAAATTCCATAGTTGGGGAACAAAAACATATCCCTAGTATAAATAGTCCATGAACTTAAATTTGAGATTTGAATGTAGTGGAAAACACTCGATCCAGGTACTATAATGTAATATTCATACATTGCCTTGTATTGTTCCTTTATTAACCAAAAAAATATTCACACGTGAGAATGTTCATATGATCCATGACAAATATTTTTATTACACAAAGTCAAAATACTTACAACATTGATCAGATTAACACCATCCTTGTGCTTTGTCTGCTCTCTTTTAAGGACTTTTTTTACACATACAATGGCACCATCATGTTCCCCTTTTCCATATCCAGCCTCAAAGAAACTCCAAAAATTTTGAATATCATTCTTCTTAACTAGTAAAACATTCAATAATTTGTAAACTACCCTGCATAATTGTCTAACCAAATGTCGTGTGTATTAAACATGAATTCTTTTGAATTCATATTTATATGAATTATCTCAAAAAAACCATAGAAAAACTCTAGAGAATGTTATCTGTCATTACTCATAGGCATGACTAAGGTGCTCTCCCCACTATCAATCAAAAAATTATGAACCAATAAATATCTAATGATTATATAGAGGTAAAAAGGAAGAGGTTTATCTACTCTTTTAGTTTCTATTAGCTACCCATCTTTAGTCTTCAATTCATTTTTCAAAATTCCCCTCTTTCAGTAGGCTACCTAGGTGTTGCATTCAGCTTGGAAAGCTCATTTTGGAGTAGGTCTCTTTGTCCAAGAATAAAAAATGTGTCCCACATTGGGATGATTATATAAACCTTCTTCATTTATTTAATAATGTTTATAGGAGAGCTTTCAACCTTATCATGTCCTCTAATAGCCATGACACTACCAATACCTTATGTTACTTGATGCATAGGAGGAGCTCTCGCATTCTAAAATCTCTAACTTTATTGAGTAATAGGGATTGTATTTGATACACCTATTCCTTGTAATGTTAGAGAGTTCATGCTTGGACCATCAGTTATCCCTTATACCTATTCTACAACTCTTTTCTTTGACCTTGTGTTTCTAGCTATAGGATTTGAGCCTATGTTTATGTTCCTTTGGTAATTGACTGCAATTCAATATTTTTGAAATTATTTCATCAAGGTAGCATATGATTGATCATTATCTCCATTACTTTATCCTCCACTAGGCATCTCTTCTTATGTCATAGCAGACACTATCCCCCATTGTGCCATATAAACTTGATTAAATGTCTCATCTGCATAATAAATGGGTCATGATGTTGATCCCAAGGAATTTTCTCTCCATTATCTTTCTCAAGGTTATTTTAGATAGGCAAAAGATATTTTGAGGTAGAAGAAGCATTTTGATTTTGACAATTGTATTATTTTACTTGAATTTGTTTGCCTTGTCCTTAAGAGTGGCCTTGAAAAGGTAGTCTAGGATCTTGATAAGACTAATAGGGATGATAAAGACCTTGAAATGATATCCATTTCTAATATTGTTTTTTCCTCTTAAGATTTTGGTTCTCTTATCTAAGATCCTTAATCATATCTACATCATTTTACTTACTCTACTAATTAGAGGTAGTTTGCTTGTGCTTGGGTTCAAAGATGGGATCCATAGTGGGAATATGAGGTTTCACATTAATAAATAAAGGTATAAGGGGTCTATAATAAATAACACCAACTTGTATAATGTAATTATTAACCCTTATAGTAGTTTCAAAAGTATTAGGTATTGTATCCCCTCCCATAGATTGAATAATCATGGATATATCACTATTGAAAGACTTGAGATAATAGAGAAAAACATGATGCACAATAGGCCTTAACAAGATTTGGATGCTATCCCATGTATTTTTAAATATTTTTGTGAAGTCTCGTATGGCCTCTTGATGTGCCCTCTTTATAGTAGTTAGTTGCTCAGCCAAAGATAAGTGGTTAGATTTGTCTTCAAATCTCCTCCTCAAAGAATTACTTAATTGGTCCCATATAGTGATATAATTGAGAGCCAAAGTCCCATACCAATCAATGGAATTCTATTTAAATAAATAGCCAATAACCTGATAGTAACATTCTCTTTAGTGATGTTATGTATGTTGTAAAAATTGGTAATGTTGCTTATGTGTTTAATAGGAGTGTAGATTATCCTATATAAGAAGGCACATTTTTAAGCCCTGATATAGGAATGTCATCTTATTGAGCAAGAGATAGATTAATATGGCCATTAAAGGCAATAAATGGCAGGTTCCTTGTTGTTATCATCTTGTAAATTGGACCCAACAAGAGTATCCTAATAGGTATGTGATAAGTAAAATATTTCTCTGGATATGGATGAGTGTTATCAAACCTCTTTCATATAACTTAATAGTAATGAAACTCTAAAAATTCAAAAGGAATACCTTTAGTATAAGATCATTTTATTACCTTAGGCATGAAATTAAAGCACTAGTCTACAACCAAGAGCCAATAATTATTGGAGTTGTCAGATACTACATGAAGGAATTTATTACAACTTTAGATTTATCAAGATCAACATCCACCTTAGATAAATTATTTGACCATGAGGTCCCATATGGCATGTCAAAACTATTATAGACCAAATTTGTAACCTAAGTAGGGCTACTCAATCCTCCTCAAATTTGGAATAACATTGAAATACCTCAATGCTATGGGTAATAATTTTAAGAGGTGAATCTCTTGATTATAAGATAGCTCCCACGTACAACACCTAAAACTAATCACTAAGCTACTTGATTTTAATGAAAATGGATATAAATAAATTAAAAACTACTCTAATGGAGGTGATACACCATTGTAAACTCCACAACATACTTGAACCTGCACTATGGAAAACAACTACAAAACTAATCTCAAAATCCAAGGTTCTTATTGTTCCCAAAATCCATCACTTGTTTTTGGGGACAAGATGTCGATCATTTTGGTCCTAGAGGTCGAAAATGGTCTCTTCCTTTCTAAAAAATGTTTTGAGTTGCCAAGTTCTTCAATTATTCAAGCATTTTTAGCTAAGGAAATCACAGTTTCAATAGGCGGGCTTTCACAAGGAGAAGTTCAAAAAACACTTAAGACATTTCATGAAAAAATTGTAAGGAATGAACCTTTGAACCGTTGAACCATTGAACTCCACTTCCAAGAGTTCAAAAGGTTCAAAGTTCAAAGAGTTCAAAGCTTCAATGGTGGGCTTCGAAGAGTTGGAATAAACCATTGAACCGTTGAACCATTGAACTCTGCTTCCAAGAGTTTAAAAGGTTCAAACATTCAAACGAGTTCAAAAGGCTTCAAGAGTTTAAAGGGTTCAAAGTTCAAAGTTCAAGCAGAAGATTCCAAAATAAAAGTTCAAAAATTTGGTTCAACGATACGTTGAACTCCTTAAAAGGACTTAGTGAATGTGACTCTTTGTCGAACATAAAAGATTGAACTGCCAAACTGTCTGATGAACTTTTAACCATTAAACCATTAAATTGACGAACAGAAAAAAGGTTCAAAGGTTCAAGGTTCAAAGTGTTTCAAATGACCAATGACCAATGACATCCCCATAGACATAAAAATTAGGGTAATGAAATAACCATTGATTTTCAAAGATGCAGAACTGGGAATGAACTAATCAACCAGCCAAAGAAGAATATGAAGGAGCTAGCATAAAGTGAGAAGAGAGCCCGAGAGCTCAGAACACTAGGAAGAGACAAAATGTTATAGGAAATCTAGACATATCTACAGTAGAGTTATTCTAGTAGGTGGAATAGTCCACCATGTGGACACCAGAGAGCGTAAGCATTCAAAGGTGTGGTCTATTTTTCTTCATCGAAGTAAAAGTGAATGGACAACCATGTAAGCATCATAAAAGAAGACCAAGCTTCCCATGCTTGGGAGGAGACATTTGAGTTGATTAGAATGCCAGAGTCCAAGCTGATAATTAGCTCCAGCATGGCCCCTTCATAGAATTGTCAATGCATTCAATGCAACATGGGAAATTTCATGAAAACAAGCACCCAAGTCTTTCTTGGGTTGCTATATAATGTAATCTCTCAATTTTTAAAAAAGGGGGATCTCTCTATTATTAGAAGCGAAACTCTGTCCAAATTGAAAAGCATTCCTGAGACTTTGAGCTCAGACTGTTAATCATATTTTGTCATTTGAATAAGAAAACAAGTGACCTTTCAAACTTTATGTTGAAGTAGCTTGTATTATATGGGAAATTATTTTTATGTCTGTTTCCTAAATACAGTCCTGTCCATTTAATCAAATAAGCAGAACTAATGAAAATAATCTGGAAGGTGTCATAAAGCTGACTGTGGGAGACTTTGTGTTGCCATAATTGTCTTTAGTTTGTGTTTTATTTTTCAATCAAAAGGATATTGGAGAGACTTTGAGCTCCCATTAACCTTTGTAACCTTTTATCATGTTGTAGTTGAGGTGGAGACTTTGTGCTACACTTCATTCTACTATGTTACTCCATCATGAATTAGTGAGAGGAGTAATGAAAGACTTTGTGCTGTTGTGTGTTTTTTGTGGTTACAGTTACTACCTAGAAAGTTTTCCTCTAGTTTTTTTAATATCATTTCTGAAAGAAGAGAAATTCCTTCAGCACTTACCCAGGAATTCTCTTTTTCTTTGTGAACATCCTCTCTGAAAAAAGAGAGATGGATGGTGTGATTTCACCCCTGAGTGTATTTTTAGTTTACATTAGTATATAGTAACTTTTAGGGAACCTTCCCTTGATGAGAGGATAGATTTATCTCATTATGTTGTGATAAATCTACACATTTTTCCAATTAAATCTCCTTATACTGAGGTTTATACACCTATTTTGCTGTCAGTTAGCTGGTGACAAAATATTCACCCAACAATTTTTAGTGACTCCACTGGGGAAGAACGCATAGTTTGAAGCCTCAAGCTTCAAATTGAAGCAATTCTAGTTCTTTTCTATTTTTATTTTACACTCTAGTAGATCCACCATACACTTGAAACCAGAGAGCTCAATGTATTGTTAATCTTGTATTTCAGTTGGTGCAATGAAATAATTTTGAGATTTTTCCTCCACCATCTCGCCTTCAGTGAACTAGGATTTTTTCTTCTACCAACGTCAGGTCATCAATACCAAGCAAAGATTCTCTTTCCTCTGCTAGCAAAGCTTTATCTATATATGCCCCACCAAGATTTGTTATCCCTCCTTTTCATTGTCATATCATGGCAGCCCAAGGCCCCTGGGGTAACACTTTTGGTCTCCTGAATCTAACTCCACCCTTACATGAACTACCTCACAATTTAAGGAAGAATTTTTCCAAAATCTATGGTGATGGGAGAGTTCATCCCGATGAACATGTTGCAGCCTTCTGCATAGCCTATAGTGTGATAGGCATGGAATATGAAGACATAGCAGTCAGACTATTTGTAGAAACATTGTAAAGTGCTACTGCAAATTAGTTTTATCACCTTCAATCTCAAACTATAACTGACTGGAACACTCTCAAAGCTAATTTTGAAGCTAGATTCAAACCTGTAGAATATGTGCATGCCCTGTTAGCTTAGCTCATGCAAATGAAGAAGGAACTTCATGAGCCTATGTGAGACTTCAAAGCTAAATTTGACAAGCTGAGGAGTAGGATTCGTATAATTACTCAGCCAACACCTAAAAATATTAAATGCTTCTTCAAAAATTCTTAGTTTCCTAAAGTGAGTTTTTTATTGAGGCGGGTTGGCCACATAGACCTTATTGCATCTCAGGATTTGGCCACTAAAGTTGAATATGAACTTATCTTGGTAGGAATGATAAAAAGAGATCCTAACAAAAATAAATCTTCTTCATCTTCTAATTTTTTTCTACATACACCACTAATCTTATGGTGCAAAAGCTAGCTAATGATCTGCTAGCTATAAAAAATCAAATGGCACAAGGGATGCCTGCTCCTCCTTCTTACTAAGGTATACCAAGGAGGACATTTCCTAGCCAATCATATCAAGGCAATGCTACCAAGAATCAAGGGCAACCAAATTATCTTCCTCCCCCATAGGGGAAACTTGCCATTGAAACAACACTAGCCAACTCAAAAGTTGGATATCTTGAAACTGAATCTAATTTCTCTTTCCAACCCGAGTTGAACCAAGAAGATGATGCTAATCTCTTCACAAAAAGAGAAGAAGAATTAGCTGGCGAATCCAACATTGATTTTCTAAATTACCAGGATGAAGCTAGAAGTAAGGGAGAAGTGTTTGAGGGGTCATACGTTATTCTTACCAGGTCCTAAAACTAGTCGACTCAATGAGATAATAAAGGAAAACTAGGAGAAGGATCTCAACCAACAATTTCAATTACTAAATGGGGGACTTCTTTGCCTTTTCAATCAAAAGACCCAGTGATCACTAAAAAAGTAAGTACCTCAAATATTCCTTTTCCTTCTGCTTCAAATTCTTAGACCAGTACCACACCTCCTAAAAACCAAAATGATGGAATTCCTTCCTCTGTTCTTAGTTATTTCCAGTCATTTTATATAATTGACCATACTAAGAAGACCAAAATCTAAATGACTAAGTTTGAATATTTGCAAGCCAACCCTAAGTAGTTGGACAAGATGGTCAAGTGTGTAAAGAATAAAAACATCCCTATAGGACAAGATGTTTCCAAGATAATCCATAATATCCTAAAGAACACCTTCACCCCAAATAACCTTTTCATTACTCCTCGTGTTTCCCCTAGAAAAATAAAAACTTTCTATGTTTCTCTGTTGATAAATAGACACAAGCTGAGCAACTGCATAATTGACTTAGGAGCTTCAGACAATGTCATGCCTGCCAAGGTAGAAGAATCTCTTAGACTCAGCCTGACTAAAACTTTTGGAAGATGTTTCTCCATGGAAAACAAATAAGTACCTCTGTTGGGTCAAATCAAACATGCCCAATTTGCATTTGTGGCCTTCCCAAAAAAAATTAAAATGACAGTCCTGGTGGTTGACGTTCCAGCTTCTTATGGCATTCTGTTGGGATGAAATTTTTGTAAAGATGTTGGTAGTAATTTGAGCATGGACCTATCTGAGGTGAGGATACCTGTGAAGGGCGTCATGCAAAGGTTGCTCCCTGAGAAGGAGTCAAAGTACATTGTCACCCAAACATCAACCCCTGAAGCTCAAATTTTGTTTGAGTCTCCAAGAATAGGTAATTACTTCCTATCCACAGAGGGTGTTCCTATGTCATCAAATGAAAGTCCTGTAGGTGACAATCCAAAAATTTTAAATAGAAAACCAGAAGAATTGGTAGAGCATAGTCCAAGTGTAAAAATATTTTCCCTCCCAAACAAAGAAAAATTTGAGAAGAGATCAGTTTCTAATGATGTTTGGATTCTAAAATTTGATGGCAGTTGTTCTTCTACTAGTTCTAGAGCTAGGATTGTGTTGATATCTCTTGAAGAAGATATTTTCCTTTATTCATATAAGTTTTAGTTTAGCAACACCAACAACACTACTGAGTATGAATCTTTGTTACTCGGGTTGAAGGCAGCTCAAAATAAAGGTGTTAAACTCCTTCATGCCAAAAGAGATGTTGAACTAGTGGTTTGTCAGGTAAGGAACCTATATCAAATCAATAATGAAAGATTACACCATTACTACAATCTAGTATGGGACTGCATTGAACATTTTGATGCTTTCAGTATCTCTGCCATGCCTAGAGAGTTTAATGATCGAGCAAATTCATTGGTTGTTTTTGTGACCCTCATGGTTCCTCACCCCAACTTCAAAGGGAATATGTACACTATCAAGCTGGTCTTTCGACTAAGTGTGCCTGATAATGCCAACCATTAGTAGGTATTCAATGGAGACAACCAAATCATTGCTTTTTTGGAGCAGACAGATAACTTTGAGAAGATTTATTTTGAAGGTAGTGAGTCTCCATCATGGAAATCATCTCTTGAAATAAGTTTAAACACTGGTGAAGAATTCTTTCAGCTCAAAGGGAATAAAATCCCAAAAGAATTGGTTTCCCTTGAAAATTTATTTGATAAGCATGACAGGTTCGTCAAGTAGCAACAAATGGATTCAAGTTCCTCCCAGGAGTTTGATCAAATAAATGTAAGTACTAGAGAAATTTCCAAGATGGTCAACATTGGGAAGTATTGCACTCCTAATGAAAAGCTCAAATTTGTTACTCTACTTCACCATTACATTGATGTTTGGTGTACTCCTATGATGATCTAAAATATCTTAGACCTAAAGAAATTCAGCATGAAATTTCTCTCAAGATTATATCATTTCCTCACAAGCAAAAATTGAGGTAGTAAAACCTCAGATATCAGGTACTATTCTATCTAAAATTCAAAAAATGTTAAAAGTGAAGATAATTTTTCCAATCCATCATTCCACCTAGATTGCGAACATAGTCCCTATGAGAAAAAATAATGGGGAAATTTGCCTCTATGTTGATTTCAAAAATTTGAATCAATCATCTCTAAAGGACAACTACCCCGTGCCCATCATAGATCAGGTCCTACAGATAGTGACTGGTTTAGAGATGTTATCAATGTTAGATATTTTTTTAGGTATAATCAAGTGGAAGTCGATGAAGCAGACTAGCATAAGACCACTTTCACTACACCTTGGGGCACCTTTGCATATTGTAGAATGCGTTTTGGTTTGATCAATGCTAGTGCCACCTTCTAGAGATCCATGGATCTTGCCTTTAGAGATGAAATAGGAAAGTTCATTGTGGTATATCTCGATGACCTCACTATTTTTTCCAAACATCATCCTGATCATGTGCATCATCTACAATAGGAGCTAGAATGATGTTGATATAATGGCATTTCCCTTAATCCTAAAAAAAATAGTTTTTGAGGTTACAAAAGGGAAACTTCTCGGTCACACTGTATCCCAAAAAGGCAAAAAAATTGACTCAAAAAGAGTCAAATCCATCCAAGAACTTACTCTGCCTACTAGTAAGATTGTAGTTCATTCTTTCTTTAGAAACGTGAATTTTCTATGAAGATTCATTCCTGAGTTTGTAGAAAAGACTCACCACATCGTCGATATGATGAAGGGAAAGGATAATTTCCATTGGACTGAAGAAGGCAAGTTAGCATTTCAAGATATCAAGGAAGCTATCACCCATGCCCCAATCCTAATTTGTCTAGATTATACCAAAGACTTCATAGTGTATAGCTATGCTTTTGGACACACACTTTCAGCCATTCTAGTTTAGTAGAACAAAGGAGTGGAATCTCCCATTTCATTCATGAGTTGTCCTCTCAAAGATCATGAATTGAAATATTCAAACATGGAGAGGCATGCTTATGTTATGGTTAAGGTAGTGAAACACTTTCATTTATATATCCTAAATTCACACACTATTGCTCTGGTGCCTGATACAGTAGTAAAGTCCATTTTAACTCAACATGAATTTGGTACCAAAAGGGGCAATTGAATTGTTAAAATCTAGGAGTTTGATCTTGTTATCAAACCTACTAAGCTTGTGTGAGGAAGAGGCCTCTACCAATTAATTGCTGATAACATACTAGAGGAAACAAGGCATGAATAAACAAAGGTTGAAGGCATGCCCACAGATCTCTTTGTCACTAATACAGATGAGTGGTATTACAATATCACTCATTTCCTTACCTATGATGAGTATTATGCCCACCTATCTCATAAAGAAAAGAGAACTGTTAAATTAAAGGCTACTAATTATGTCTTGTGGAAAAAAGTTTTGTACAAAAGGAACCTTAATGGGGTATTCCTTTCTTGTGTGGACAAAGTGCAACAGTCCAAACTTTTAGATTCTTTCCACAATCTGGCCTATGGTAGACATTTTCCTACACCTATGACTACTCATAAGATTTTACAAGCTAGATATTATTAGCCTACTCTATTTCAAGATACATACACCTAGGTGCATAGATGTGAGCTGTGTTAATAGTTCATTAGAAAACCCAAGTTAGTTGTATTGCCTCTCAAGCCAGTGGTGATTGAAGAGACATTTCAACAATGGGGTGTTGATTTCATTGACGCTGTAAACTCATCCTCAAGTGCTAGACATGACTATGTCCTCACAGCCACAGATTACTTTACCAAGTGGGTGGAAGCCATTCCAGCCAAACATGCTACTTCAGAGGTGGTATTTAATTTTCTCAAGGAAAATATTATTTCCCAGTTTGGAGTCCCAACCAAGATTGTGACAGACATTGTAACCTATTTCTCTTCTCATGAGATTACCCAGTTCTGCTACTATTATGGGATTATTCTCTCCCACTCTTCTGACTATTATCCACCAAGAAATGGTCAAGCAAAATCAAGCAACAAGAACCTGGTGACCATTATCAGGAAGTTGGTAGATGACAATCAGAGAACCTAGCATAAAGCATTATTTGATGCTTTATGGGAAAACATGATTACACCGAAGAGGGAAATAGGTATGTTGCCATTTCAACTTCTATATGGTTTGAATGCAGAGATATCAATCACCCTGGAACTACCAACACTGAAGTTGGCAAAGGCAGTCAAAGATCAAACATTTGAAAATTCTATCGACAAAAGGATTTTATGCTTGACTGAACTAAATGAGTAGCAAACTATGGTGGTGGACCATATTTCATCACATCAAAGTCTGGTAAAGAATCTCTTTGAAGGAAAGCAAGGATTCACGATTTTTAGATTGGAGATAAAGTCTTGTTGTGGGATAAGAGGAGAGAAATAAAAGGAATGCATGGTAAATTTGATTCTTTGTGGAGAGATCTATTTATCATTCATCATATCTATGGCAAAAATAGTTTCTTATTGAAATATCAAGATGGCGTGCTATTTTCATTGCCTCACAGTGGGCAGCATCTGAAGCACTTCAATTCTTGAAGTATCAGATAAGTCCAGTTGTACATATGTATACTCTTTATTTGTTTTGTGTTGTTCATTTTAATTTTTGGCATCTTTCTCTTTTGGGGGGCATGACTGTGTATTCCATTGGCATAAATTAAGGCACTTAGAGTTTGGTTTCTACTCCCTTTGATCATTTTTACAATCAATGAAAGTTCCCCAACTGGAGCCAGTTGCTGTTCTTAAAATCTGTCACTTGTTTTTGTGGACAACATGTCGATCATTTTGGTCCTATAGACCAAAAATGGTCTTTTCCTTTCTATAAATTATTTTGAGCAACCAAGTTCTTCAATTATTCAAGCCTTTTTAGTTAAGGAAATCATAGTTTCAACAGGTAGGCTTTTGCAAGGAGAAGTTAAAAAAACACTTGCGACATTTCATGAAAAAATTGTAAGGAATGAACCATTGAACCATTGAACTCCACTTCCAAGAGTTCAAAAGGTTCAAAGTTCAAAGAGTTAAAAGCTTCAACAATGAGCTTCGAAGAGTTGGAATAAACCATTAAACCGTTGAACCATTGAACTCTGCTTCCAAGATTTCAAAAGGTTCAAAAGTTTAAATGAGTTCAAAAGCTTCAAAGGTTCAAATGAGTTCAAAAGGCTTAGAAGAGTTTAAAGGGTTCAAAGTTTAAAGTTCAAGTGGAAGAGTCCAGAAGATGTTTTCAAGTGAAAGATTCTAGAAGAAAAGTTTAAACAACTGGTTTAATGATACGTTGAACTCCTTAAAAAGACTGAGTGAATGCGACTCTTTGCCGAACATAAAAGATTGAACTACCGAACCACCCGATGAACTTTGAACCATTGAACTAATGAATAGAAAAAAGCTTCAAAGGTTCAAGGTTCAAAGTGTTTCAAATGAACAACAACTGATGACATCCCCACAGATGTCAAAATCAGGGTAATGAAATAACAGTTGATTTTCAAAGATGCAGACCTGGGAACAAACTAAGCAACTAGCCAAAGAAGAAGCCGAAGGAGCTAATAGAAAGTGAGAAGAGAGCTTAAGAGCTTAGAACACTAGGAAGAGATAATGTTATAAAAAAATCTAGAAATATCTATAGGAGAGTTATTCTAGGAGGTGGAACAGTCCACCAGGTGGACACTAGAGAGTGCAAGCATTCAAAGGCACAACCTATTTTTCTTCATCAAAGTAAAAGCAAATGGACAGCCGTGTAAGCATCATAAAAGAAGACCAATCTGCCCATGCTTATGAGGAGACATTTGAGTTGATTAGAATGCCAGAGTCTAGGCTGATAATCAGCTCCAGCATGGCCCCTTCATAGAATTGTCAATGCATTTAATGTAGCATGGGCCATTTCATGAAAACAAGCACCCAACTCTTTCCTTAGTTTCTATATAATGTAATATCTTAGTTTGTAAAAAAAGTGAATCTCTCTATTATTAGAAGTGAAACTCTGCCCAAATTTAAAGGCATTCTTGAGACTTTCAGCTCAGACTATTAATCATATTTTATCATTTGAATAAGAAAACAAGTGACCATTCAGACTTTGTGTTGAAGTAACTTATGCTATCTAGGAAATTATTCTTATGTATATTTCGTAAATACAGTCTTGTCCATTTAACCAAATAAGTAGAACTAGTAAAAATAATTTAGAAGGTGTCCTAAAGTTGATTGTGGGAGACTTTGTGCTACCACAATTATCTTTAGTCTGTGTTTTATGTTTCAATCAAAAGGATATTGAAGAGACTTTGAGATCCCATTAACCTTCGTAACCTTTTATCCTATTGTAGTTGAGGTGGAGACTTTGTGCTACACTTTATTCTACTGTGTTACTGCATCCTGAATCAGTGAGAGGAGCAATGAAAGACTTTGTACTTTTGTGTGTTTCTTGTGGTTATAGTTACTACCCAAAAAGTCTTTCTCTAATTTTTTGAACATCATTTTTGAAAGAAGAGAAATGCCTTTAGCACTTACCCAAGAATTCTCTTTTTTTTTGTGAACATCCTCTCTGAAAAAAGAGAGATGGATGGTGTGATTTCACCCTTGAGTGTATTTTCAGTTTATATTAGTATATAGTAGCTTATAGGGAACCTCCCCTTGATGAGAGGAGAGATTTATCTCATTATGTTGTGGTAAATATACACATTTGCCAACTAAATCTCCTTTTACTGAGGTTTATATACCTATTTTTTGTCAGTTAGCTGGTGACAAAATATTCAACCAATAATTTTTGGTGACTCTACTAGGGAAAAACGCACAGTTTGAAGCCTCAAGCTTCAAATTGAAGCAATTCTAGTTCTTCTCTATTTCCATTTTACACTCTGGTAGATCTATCGTACACTCGAAGCAAGAGAGCTCAAGGTATTGTTGATCCTATATTTCAGTTGGTGCAATGAAATAATTTTGAGATTTTTCCTCCACCATCTCGCCTTCAGTGAACCATGATTTTTTCTCCTACCAGTGTCAGGTCATCAATACCAAGCAAAGATTCTCTTTCCTTTACTATCAGAGCTTTATCTATATATACCCCACCAAGATTTGTTATCCCTCCTTTTCATTGTCATATCATGGCAGCCTAAGGCCCCTAGGGTAACACTTTTGGTCCCCTGAATCTAACTCCACCCTTACATGAACTACCTCACAATTTAAGGAAGAATTTTCCCAAGCTCTATGGTGATGGGAGAGTTCATCCTAAAGAATATGTTTTAGCCTTCTGCATAGCCTATAGTGTGATAGGCATGGAATATGAAGACATAGCAGTCAGACTATTTGTAGAAACATTGCAAGGTGCTATTGTAGATTAATTTTATCACCTTCAATCTCAAACTATAACTGATTGGAACACTCCCAAAGCCATGTTTGAAGCTAGATTCAAACTTGTAGAAGATGTGCATGCCTTATTTGCTCAGCTCGTGCAAATGAAGAAGGAACTTCATGAGCCTATGCGAGACTTCATAGCTAAATTTGACAAGCTAAGGAATAGGATTCCTACAATTTCTCAGCCAACACCTAAAAATATTAAATGTTTCTTCATAGATTTTGAGCTTCCTGAAGTGAAATAATTATTGAGGTGGGCTGGCCACATAGACCTTGCTGTAGCTGAAGATTTGGCCACTGAAGTTGAATATGATCTTATCTTGGTAGGAAAGATAAGAAGAGATCCTAACAAAAATAAATCTTCTTCATATTTTTAAAAAATTTCTACAGGCACCACTAATCTTATGGTGTAAAAGCTGGCTAATGATCTACTATCTCTAAAAAAGCAAATGGCACAAGGGATGCCCACTCCTCCTTCTTACCAGGGTATACCAAGGAGGACATTTCCTAGTCAATCATATCAAGGCAATGCTACCAGGAATTAAGGGAAACCAAATTATCTTCCTCCCCCATAGGGGAAACTTGCCATTGAAGCAGCACCAGCCAACTCAGCAATTGGATATCTTGAAAATAAATCAAATTTCTCTTTCCAACCTGAGTTGAACTAAGAATATGATGCTAATCTCTTCATATAAGGAGAAGAAGAATTAACTGGTGACTCCAACATTAGTTTTATGAATTACTAAGATGAAGCTAGAAGTAAGGAAGAAGTGTTTGAGGAGTCATATGTTGTTCTTACTAGGTCCTAAAACTAGTCGACTCAATGAGATGATAAAGAAAAACTAGGGGAAGGATCTCAAACAACAATATCAATTTCTAAATGGGGGACTTCTCTATCTTTCCAATCAAAGGACCCGGTGATCACTAAAAAAGTAAGTACCTCAAACATTCCTTTTCCTTCTGCTTCAAATTCTCAGACCAGTACCACACCCCCTAAAAACCAAAATGATGGAATTCCTCTGTTCCTAGTTCTTCTAGTAATTTGATATAATTGACCATACTAGGAAGACCAAATTCTAAATGACTGAGTTTGAATATTTACAAGCTAACCCTAAGCAGTTCGATAGGTTAGTCGAGTGTGTAAAGAACAAAACCATCCCAATAGGACAAGATGTTTCCAAGATAATACATAATCTCCTAAAGAACACCTCCACACCAAATAAACTTGTCATTACTCCTCTTGTTGCCCCTAGGAAAATAGAACCTTTCTATGTTTATCTGTTGATAAATGGACACAAGCTGAGCAACTGCATAATTGACTCAAGAGCTTCAGATAATGTCATGCCTGCAAAGGTAGCAGAATCTCTTGGCCTCACCCTGACTAAAACTTTTGGAAGATGTTTCTCCATGGAAAACAAATGAGTACCTTTGTGGGGTCAAATCAAAGATGCCCAATTTGCATTCACAGCCTTCCCAGAAAAAAAGATTAAAATGACAGTCCTAGTGGCTAACATTCTAGCTTCCTATGGCATTCTACTGGGTTGAAATTTCTATAAGGATGTTGGTGGCAATTTGAGCATGGACCTATCTGAGGTGAGGATACCTATGAAGGGCATCATGCAAAGGTTGCTCCCTGATAAGTAGTCAAAGTACATTGTCACCTAAACATCAGCTCCTGAATCTCAAATTTTATTTGAGTCTTCAAGAATGGGTAATTACTTCCTATCCACAGAGGGTGTTCTTGTGTCATCAAATGAAAGTCTTGTAGGTGACAAGCCAAAAATTTTAGATAGGAAACTAGAACAATTGTTAGAGCATAGTCTAGGTGCAAAAGGATTTCCACTCCCAAATAAAGAAAAATCTGAGAAGAGATTAGTTTATGATGATGCTTGGATTATGGAATTTGATGGTAGTTATTCTTCTACTAGTTCTAGAGCTGAGATTGTGTTGATATCTCATCAAGGAGATATTTTCCCTTATTCGTATAAGTTGCAGTTGAGCAACACCAACAACACTATTGAGTATGAATCTTTCTTACTCAGGTTGAAAGCAGCTCAAGATAAAAGTGTTAAAATCATTCATGCCCAAGGAGATGTTGAACTAGTGGTCTATCAGGTAAGGAACCTATATCAAACCAAGAATGAAATATTGTGCCATTACCACAATCTGGTATGGGACTGCATTGAAATTTTTGATGCTTTCAGTATCTCTACCATGCTCAGAGAGTCCAATGATCGAGCAGATTCATTGTCTATTTTTGTGACTCTCGTAGTTCCTCACCCTGACTTCAAAGGGAATAGGTACACTATCAAACTGGTCTTTTGACTAAGTGTGCTTGATAATACCAACCATTGGTAGGTATTTGATGGTGATAACCAAATCATTGCTTTTTGGAGTAGATGGATAGCTTTGATAAGCTTTATTTTGAAGGTAGTGAGTCTCCATCATAGGAATCAGCTCTTAAAACAAGTTCAAACACTGGTGAAGAATTCATTCAACTCAAAGGGAATAAAATTCCAAAAGAATTGGTTTCCCTTGAAAAACTATTTGATAAGAATGATAGGTTTGTCAATTAGTAGTAAATAGATTCAATTTCCTCCCAGGAATTTGATCAAATAAATTTGAGTACTGGATAAAATCCCAAGATGGTCAACATTGAGAAGTGTTGCACTCCTGATGAAAAGCTCAAATTTGTTACTTTGCTTCACCATTATATTGATGTTTTGGTGTACTCCTATGATGATCTGAAATCTCTTAAGCCTAAAAAAATTTGGCATAAAATTTCTCTCAAGATTGGATCATTGCCTCACAAGTAGAAATCAAGGCAGTACAACCTCAAGATATCAAGTACTATTCTATCTAAAATTTAGAAAATGTTAAAAGTGAAGATAATCTTTCCAATCCATCATTCCACTTGGATTGTGAACATAGTCCCTATGAGAAAAAAGAATGGGGAAATTTGCCTCTGTGTTGATTTCAAAAATGTAAATCAGTCATCTCTAAAGGACAACTACCCCTTGCCCATCATGGATCAGGTCCTACAGACAGTGACTAGTTCGGAGATGTTATCAATGTTAGATAGTTTTTCAGGGTATAATCAAGTGGAAGTCGGTGAAACAGACCAGTATAAGACTATTTTCACTACACCTTGGGGAACCTTTACATATCGTAGAATGCATTTTTATTTGATCAATGTTGGTGCCACCTTCCAGAGAACCATGGATCTTGCCTTTAGAGATGAAATGAGAAATTTCATTATGGTATATCTCGATGACCTAATTTTCTTTTCCAAACATCATCTTGATCATGTGTATCATCTACAACAGGTGCTAGAATGATGTCAATATAATGGCATTTCCCTTAGTCCTAAAAAAATTAGTTTTTAGGGTTACAAAAGGAAAACTTATTGGTCACACTGTATCTTGAGAAGGCATAAAAATTGACTTAGAAAGAGTCAAATCCATCCAAGAACTTACTCTACCTACTAGTAAGATTGCATTTCATTCTTTCTTCAGAAAGGTGAATTTTCTATGAAGATTCATTCCTGAGTTTGCAAAAAAGACTCGCCACATCATTGATATGATGAAGGGAAAGGCTACTTTCCACTAAACTGAAGAAGGCAAGTTAGCATTTCAAGATATCAAGGAAGTTATCACCCATGCCCCAATCCTAGTTTGTCTATATTATACCAAAGACTTCATAGTGTACAGCTATGCTTCTAGACACAAACTTTCAGCCATTCTAGTTCAGCAGAACAAAGGAGTGGAATCTCCCATTTCATTCATGAGTTTTCCTCTCAAATCTCATGAATTTAAATATTCAAACATGGAGAGGCATGCTTATGTCGTGGTTAAGGTGGTGAAACACTTTCATTTCTATAATTTAAACTCACACTATTGCTTTAGTGCCTGATATAATAGTAAATTCCATTTTAACTCAATAGGAATTTGGTACCAGAAGGGGCAATTGGATTTCTAAAATCTAGGATTTTGATTTTGTTATCAAACCTATTAAGCTTGTGTGAGGAAGAGGCATCTGCCAATTAATTATTGATAACATACCAAAATAAATAGGGCATGAAGAAACAAAGGTTGAAGGTATGCCCATAGTTCTCTTTGTCACTACTATAGATGAGTGGTATTCCAATATCACTCATTTCCTTACTTATGGTGAGTGTCCTACCCACCTGTCTCATAATGAAAAGAGAACTATTAAATTGAAGGCTGTTAATTATGTCTTGTGGGAAAATAGTTTGTACAAAAAGAACCTTGATGGGGTATTTCTTTGTTGTGTGGACAAAGTGCAGTAGTTCAAACTTTTAGAGTCTTTCCACAATTTGGTCTGTGGTAGACATTTTTTGGCACCCATGACTGCTCATAAGATTCTACAAGCTAGATATTATTGGCCTACTCTATTTCAAGATACATACACATGGGTGCATAGATCTGAGCTGTGTCAACAGTTCGTTGGAAAACCCAAGTTGGCCACATTACCTCTCAAGCTGGTGGTGATCGAAAAGCCTTTTCAACAATGGGTTATTGATTTCATTGGCACTATAAACCCATCCTCAAGTGTTGGACATGACTATTTCCTCACAACCACAGACTACTTTACCAAGTGGGTGGAAGCTATTCCATCCAAGCATGCTACTTTAGAAGTGGTATGTAATTTTCTCAAGAAAAATATTATTTTCTAGTTTGAAGTCCCAACCAAGATTGTGATAGACAATGTAGCTTGTTTCTCTTCTTATGAGATTACCCAGTTCTGCTACTATTATGGGATTATCCTCTCCCACTCTTCTAACTATTATCCACTAGGAAATGGTCAAGTAGAATCAAGCAACAAGAACCTAGTGATCATTATCAAGAAGCTGGTAGATGACAATCAAAGAACTTGGCATAAAGCATTATTTGATGCTTTATGGGTAGATAGGATTACACCCAAGAGGGCAATAAGTATGTCACCATTTCAACTTCTATATGGTTTGAATGCAGAGATACCAATCACCCTAGAACTAACAGCACTGAAGGTGGCAAAGGTAGTCGAAGATTAAACATTTGAAAATTCTATCAACAAAAGGATCTTATGCTTGACTAAACTAAATGAGTAGTGAACTATGGTGGTGGATCGTATTGTAGCACATCAAAGTCTGGTAAAGAAGCTCTTTGATAAAAAATCAAGGATTAATGATTTTTAGATTGGAGATAAAGTCTTGTTGTGGGACAAGAGGAGAGAACCAAAAGGAATGCATGGCAAATTTGATTCTTTATGGAGAGGTCCATTTATCATTCATCAAGTCTATGGCAAAAATAGTTTCTTATTAAAATATCAAGATGACATGCTATTTTCACTCCCTCATAGTGGGCAGCATTTGAAGCACTTCAATTATTGAAGTATCAGATAATTCCAGTTGTACATATGTATACTCTTTATTTGTTGTGTTGTTGATTTTATTTTTTATCATCTTTCTCTTTTTGGGTGGCATGACTCCGTATCCCAATGGCATAAATAAAGGCACTTAGAGTCTTGTTTCTACTCCCTTCGATCATTTTTACAATCAATGGAAGTTCCCCAATTGGAGCCAGCTGTTGTTCCTAAAATCCATCACTTATTTTTGTGGATAGCATGTTGATCATTTTGGTCCTGCAGGCCAAAAATGGTCTCTTTCTAAAAAATGTTCTAAGCAGCCAAGTTATTTAATTATTCAAGCATTTTTAGCTGATGAAATCATAGATTCAATAGGTGGGCTTTTGCAAGGAGAAGTTTAAAAAACACTTAAGACATTTCAAGAAAAAATTGTAAGGAATGAACCTTTAAACTGTTGAACCATTGAACTCCACTTCCAAGAGTTCAAAAGGTTCAAAGTTTAAAGAGTTCGAAGTTTCAACGGTGGGCTTTGAAGATTTGTAATAAACCATTAAACCATTGAACTCTGCTTCCAAGAGTTCAAAAGGTTCAAAGGTTCAAATGAGTTCAAAAGGTTCAAATGTTCAAATGAGTTCAAAAGGATTTGAAGATTTTAAAGGGTTCAAAGTTCAAGTGGAAGAGTATAGAAGATGTTTTCAAGCAGAAGGTTCTAGAAGAAAAGTTTAAATAATTGGTTCAACAATATGTTGAACTCCTTAAAAAGACTAAATGAATGTGACTCTTTACCGAACATAAAATATTAAACTATCAAACCGCCCAATGAACTTTAAACCATTGAACCATTGAACTGACAAATAGAAAAAAGGTTCAAAGATTCAAGGTTCAAAGTGTTTGAAATGCCCATCGAATGATGACGTCCTTGTAGATGTCAAAATCAAGGTAATAAAATAACTGTTGATTTTCAAATATGCAGACCCAAGAATGAACTAAAAAACCAACCAAAGAAGAAGCTGAAGGAGCTAGTAGAAAGTGAGAAGAGAGCCTGAGAGCTCAGAACACTAGGAAGAGACAAAATGTTACAAGAAATCTAGAAATATCTGTAGGAGAGTTATTCCAATAGGTGGAATAGTACTCCAACTGGACACCAGAGAGTGCAAGCATTTAAAGGTGTGGCCTATTTTTCTTCATCGAAGTAAAAGTGACTAAACATCCGTGTAAGCATCATAACAGAAGACCAAGCCATCCATGCTTGGGAGGAGACATTTGAGTTGATTAGAATGCCAAAGTCCAAGCTGATAATTAGTTCTAACATGGCCCCTTTATAGAATTGTCAATGCATTCAATGCAGCATGGGCTATTTCATGAAAACAAGCACCCAAGTCTTTCTTGGGTTGCTATATAATGTAATCTCTCAATTTTTAAAAAAGGGGAATCTCTTTGTTATTAGAAGTGAAACTCTGCCCAAATTGAAAGGCATTCCTAAGACATTGAGCTCAGACTATTAATAATATTTTGTCATTTAAATAATAAAATAAGTGACCTTTCAGACTTTGTGTTGAAGTATCTTGTGTTAGCTAGGAAATTATTCTTATGTCTATTTCCTAAATACAGTCTTGTCCATTTAATCAAATAATCAGAACTAGTGGAAATAATTTGGAAGGTGTCCTAAAGCCGACTGTGGGAAACTTTGTGCTGCCACAATTGTCTTTAGTCTATGTTTTATGTTTTAATGAAAAGGATATTGGAGAGACTTTGAGCTCCCATTAACCTTCGTAACCTTTTATCCTATTGTAGCTGAGGTGGAGAATTCATGCTACACTTCATTCTACTGTGTTACTGTGTCCTAAATTAGTGAGAGGAGCAACGAAAGACTTTATGCTTTTGTGTGTTTCTTGTGGTTACAGTTACTACCCAAAAAGTCTTCCTCTGGTTTTTTGAACATCATTTCTTAAAAAAGAGAAATGCCTTCAGCACTTACCTAAGAATTCTCCTTTTCTTTGTGAACATCCTCTCTAAACAAAGAGAGATGGATGGTGTGATTTCACCCTTGGGTGTATTTTCAGTTTATATTAGTATATAGTAGCTTATAGGGAACCTCCCTTTGATGAGAGGATAGATTTATCTCATTATGCTAGGGTATACCTACACATTTTACTAATTAAATCTCCTTATGCTGAGGTTGATATACCTATTTGCTGTCAGTTAGCTGGTGACAAAATATTCACCCAACAGTTCTCATAACAAAAGTGTTTAACTATGAAGGTAGAATTCAATGTGTTTTTAAAATTAGATGGTTAATAGGCCTAATAAGGAGCACTAATAATTCTCCTTAGACTTAAAATCACACAAAACTTCTAGCTGCACATCATATGACCTACTAGAGAGTAAATTGCTCACACAAAGACATCAAAGATATAGATGAATGTAAGGAAAGAGAACTATCACTTATCATTCAACAATAAACTATTTCACACACTTATGCAAGACTTTGAGAAACTAAAAATAGTTTTAAATATTTATTCCAAAGGCAAATTAGTATTCAATTCAATGTCTTGTTCATACCAATATGTGAATGTCTTAATGTTATAGTGGTGTGTGTGATCAGTGAAATGTTATATGTTGGTGTAATCTTAGTGAGATTATGTGCTTCAAAAATGACTTGTAACCTTGGAGGTTTATTTAGATTTAGCTCAGGGCTACTTACATTGTGTGGACTCAAAATTGAGAAGAATAGATGTTTTGATCTTAATAAAAAATCATAATAAATCTAGAAAATTTACAAAATTGGTAGCACCCTCTCAAAAAATAGAAATTATGCTTAGATAGTGGTATTTTTGTGAATTCATCTAATTTAACTTGTGAAACATGCACAATGACCCATTAGGATTAATTTTAATATGAAAAACTAGTTATTTAGAGGGAGGATGAAATAAATGGCTTCAGACACTACCAGCGAGTGAGAATTTCATAAATGAGTGCCCTTTTTTGAGAAGTAAATACAACTATGTTAGAAGTGTGAATTAGTTTAGGGATGAGTTTAGGATATTTAAAATGAAGAATAGGATTATCAAGTATCAAATTTCTTGAAGGGTAAGATTCATCCACATATAAATTGAGGAATAATGATTCAAAATAGTATAACTAAGCATGAGGTAAGTGTATATATAATAATGGTCACAAGTGCATTTTTATAGCATTAAATGCTAATTTTAGTGACTACACTTGCCTCCCTTTTATTCAAAAAAGGTTAACATACTAGTATAAAATAAAGAGAGTTATAAGTAAATTTACCTATGTGGAGTAGGATTAAATATAGGCCACATGTTAAAATGTATTTCATGCAAACCTACAATGAAACATGTATAAATAATTGCTTACCTAGGATACAAATTAAAAGTAAAAGTAATAAAATTATAGATCAAATAATAAGGAATGAATACACATGTTTGGGTATGTGAACCATTGTGTTTTCTAGTGCAAATCTAGTTATTCAAGAGGGTGTAACCCTTAGATATTTTATTCATTATGTTAGAGGTATAATTACTAAGGAGGGGGTGAATCAATGATCCTAGATATTTCAATTACAATTTCATCCCTATCAGACTATTAAACAATCAACATATATCAACTTGATAAAGTAATATTAACAAGAGAGCTCATTTATTTAATACATACACAAGATCAGACACATAACACATAGTTCCTATGGGAAACCCTCATGGGGAATAAAATCCATTCTCAAAACTATAACACAAATAGACTATTATCCTATAATAAATTACAAACAAGAGACTGATTAACTCCTTTAAACCAGCAAACATTAATCATGTCCTCCTGACCAAAGGTATTTAGTGAAAAAACTATTTCACAAGGAGAAACTACCCCTAAGGAAGACCAATTTTTTTAGACCCTCCTTTGAACACTTCCACCTTATAAATGATGTCTTTAACACCTGATAATGGATCTCTATTTATCTAACCCCTGTACAAACTTCCTCTCTATCACAAATAGGCCTCATATGCATACTCAGGCCTCTTCACATATCCTCAATCTACAAGAGCACTTTTTTGACATCATAAAGATGACCTAAAGTTCATACACATAATCATAAATCTGATATAATGATCAATTAATCAATTGAGAACTCTGCCTCTCCTTCACTCCAAAATTGTCACATCCACCTTTCACAACTCTCTCTCACAAGTCTTCTATCAATTCTAAAAACCATCTCATTGTAGTTTCACAATTTATAGATAAATCATGAATTACCAAGATCACAATATTTCCTTACCATAAAAGAAACATGCCTTTACCCTTAAGGCATCTCACATGTGTCACTCTTAAGCATAATCCACTTTCAAATAGGCCTAAGTCACTTTTAGGTCCTATGGAGACCCATTCAACTCTTTGACACTTCTCCAAGAAAACTAAAACGTAAGAACACTTTTTAAATGCATGGACCCATTCCAAATGATCTATAGGTCCTACATAAGTTCCAACATCCATCACAATACTCTTTTGCTTAATCACAAATTGCTTCAACAACATTTTGTGCATATAGTCACCATCAACAAATATCTAGTCACCTTTTAAACCTTTTTTCATACTACATATGATTGGTAAAACCTTCATAATGCACATATATTATCCCCATGGAGTCTAAAATACTCCCTAATATCTAATTCATTAAGAGATATCGAAATAATATCAAAACAAGATTGAACAATATTCTCAGGTCACTTATAGTCCATGCATGAACACATAGTCAACTTGAAACCTTAATATATTTGATTGTACATAATTCTAAATATCCCAACTAGGTTCAATGGATGTGCCATGGATTCCTCTATAATTTTTATTTATAAATGATCAATAAATTCATATTTTATCGAAAGATATGGATAAATTACTGAGTAGTAGCTTTTCCCTTAGCAAATTCAAATATTCAAATGGAAATAGTCACAATTAAACTTCAGACACTTTGCAATCATCTTTTATCCTCACTACTCAGATTGAATACACACCATTGATCTCCTCTAAAATTTAATGCATAGGAACCAATGCTCAAATGTTAAACCTTGAATATGTTGACCTCATCGCATGTAATATTTCAACTTTGACCTCATGCACTCTGTTGATCTCCTATATGTAGCTTATTCTTTAACAAAACTAAGCAGTGATCACTTTGACCTATTGATTATAATATGCACCATTGATCTTGGAAGAATCTTTATCTTTATCTCTACTCACCATTAAACATCATGCACCTATCCTCATCTTGTTACTTCCTAACTTCTTAGAGAAACCTGCATCATCGATGTTTGTCAAACTTTAAATTGTGTAAATTTGACTATGGGAACCTAATACAATATGCCTAGAAATCCTACTTTGCACATATATATCTTTTGCTTTGATCAATCTCATGAACATGAATTTGCACCATTTGAACAACTTTCATAGGGAGATCCAACCATGTGACAAACTAATCTTGAAAACTTCATGTGTGTGAGATATAATGACATTAATCTACTCACTCAGAGTTTTCTACCATAGAACCAAATTTCAAAACCTACTTTCAAGGCTAACTTTGATCATACATATATTTTGATGTGCTTCATCGCATGATCTAAAATTTAGTGAAAATCAGCTAGGCTCAAAACTAAACAAACCCATATAATCACCTTCTCCTAAAATATCTACATGTATGAGATATACTACCATAAAAATTCTTACTTGGCTCTTCCTTGCCTTATGTAAATTTGGCTATGATAAAAAAATAATAAACTACTTGGGAACCCAACTTTGCACTTGCATATCTTTTATCATGCTTAAGTGCATGACCTAATATTTAGTGCATAAGAATTAGGAAAATTTTTTAACAAACCCATATGACCATTTCCTCCTAAAACCTTCATGTGTGTGAATGTTGACATCATCAATATGCTTACTTGGTTCTATTTGAACATAGAAAACATTGTCAAAATGTTTGAGAGCCCAAATCTGTACCCACATATATTTGATTTCATTTAGGTGCATGACCTAATAATTAGTGAATATCAACTAGGGACTAATGAAATCACAACCATATGAATGACTCCCTCTAACTCATCCACATGTGGCAATGGTAACATCAATAAATTGCCTACTTAGATTTTCTGCCATTGGACCCAAAATGTCTAGATGAGAACAATGATGATCTGGGCGAATTCCACTTATGAAAACAACCTCTCCAAGAATAAAAAACCTATTATAATACCACTTACACATGATTAAAACTATATGCTCATCCATGAGCATCTGTAACCATGCCAAAACATAAGATCAACTAAGCCAACTTTAAGCACACTTTATCAAGCACATAACACATTTTATCATTGTCACTTAGGTTAACAAGACACTTCATCCACTCACCATGACATCACCATGAAAACTCTTCAATAATCTCCCCCTTTATCATTGATGTCAACAAACATCATTCATCTCACCTTCTCTCTCTTCAAGTACTCCACAATAGGTCACCTTCTCTCTTTTCAAGCACTCCACAATAAGAACTTTCTCCCCCTTTAACACAATGACAAAGTGGGCAACAACTAATATTAAGGACTAGAAAATAATATCAATAGGAGATTACCACCTTTGAAATATGATACAAACTCCCCCTTACATTGAGTCTACCAATTCTTGTCTTGACAACTTCCTCTTGCTTTATGCCAATACTCACTTCAATCAAGCACTACAATTAATGAAGAAAAAACACATAAATATGACTCGGTTTGATCAAGTCATCACACCAATATTTCTTAAAGCCACATCTATATCAGATATCACCATATCTTTAATATGACTGAATCATATCACATATGCTTCCCCTTACATAATGCAAAGCTCCTCAATCCATTCAAGGTACCTGAGATAACTCCCCCTAACTCTCTACATAACACCTTATAATTCTTAACTATATACTAAAATTTTATGGAACACTTCAAGAAACATATAATAGGTACTCCCCCTAAGATATTTGAGCAATTGCATCAATTGAGCATCTTCAGATCTCCACACACCATGAAGAACACTGGCTTACTAGCCTCCTTTCTTAAGACACTTCCATGATCATCAACAGAACTTTATTCCACTTACCAAATAGAAAACATGCATTGAACCAACCTGAGAACTCACTTCAATTACTCATGCCTTGCTCTTATGAATAAATAGAATAAATATCACTCTTCATTTACTAGGCCTATCTAGTCTCCTTATAGCCCTATCTAGAACTTGTAGAGCCCACAAATTTCAGAAGCAACATCTTCAGGACTTGACACTTATATAGAGAGCACTCTCATATTTCCCTTTAATAATACCAATTTTCAACACCTAGATCATCCTATAAAACAACTTTGTTTACAAACCTACTACCTAATTAGGCATCCAATTTGACAAAAACTTAAATAAATTGAGAAATACAAACCTTAAAATCTCTATGAAGCTTTATTTTACAACCCATTTGGCCAATTTAACATAATAAAAAACCTTATACCTCAATTTATAAGGCAAACCACTTTTCTAGTAGAGCCCAAAACCCTTAGAATCTCAAAACAAACAAGGTCAACATAGTACCTTCTAGTCAACATCCACCTCTAAAACTTCTTGTACACCTAGAGACAACCATTACACACTTGTAGACCAAGATTTGAGATTCCAAATTTTTAGGAACTCGTACATCCTATAACCCATTTTAGGACTTACATATTCTTGAACACAAGCTGGAAAACTTGAGAGCAAATAAAATCTCCAATTTGACTTCAACATACTTTCAGACCACAAAAACCACTTGGAACATGCTATAATAAGGTCAAAAAACCTTTCTAATCAAAAATATCATCTTGAAAAATCAAAAATCCTCTTTTTCCACTTGAAAACATTCAATCTAACCCTACAGACTGGTCATATATAGTGATCAACATCACGACATTATCACAACATATCTTCCACCTAGACATCCCTAGTCTAAATGAAAAAACTCATCTCTAGCCTTCAAGGACCATCTAAATAACACCATAACAACACTTGATGTCCACTGAAAGGATTCTCTTAATAAGCAAAGATAGAGACATATTTTGCACTATAATTCTCTAAAACAAAGTGAAGCCAGGAGTGGCCCACATCTCCTCAATAACCACAAGAATCCTCTTATAAATATAAGATTTATTTCTCTTATTCTTATTCTTCTTAGTTTGAATTATGATAACTGGTTGCTTTTCTATATCACTTTCCTTCTCTTTTAAGATAGAATTGATAACACGTGGAGCAACTATGAAATCTTGACATACCTTTTCATTTGATGAATCAACCTTGCATCTTGGAACCTCATTAATAGGCATAGATAAATGATGTATTCTACATGAATCATGCTCAACAATAGTAGGATGTTCACTTGGATCCATTCTTACCTCATAACTAGCCTCAACCAGTACCTTGGTCTTATCCTTGAGCTTGGTCTCTTCATTTTCAACATGAGCAAACAATGAGACCTCTTGGGACTCTTTAACTTCAGAAGCACTCTCCACCATAGAAAATAGATTATTTAGACCTGTAGATTGATCATAATTCCTACTTACATCCTTTTATATCCATGAGTTCTCTTTCCTTCTTCCTTACACTCTTGGATCTTGAAAAAATGTATTCTTACTTAATGGCCTTTGCTTGCATAATCTAGAAATGTGACCTCTCTATTCATAGTTATATCAAACCATACTCCTTGATGGAAACTCAATTTGTCTTACCTTGATCAAAAAAAAACTATCAATGTGTCCAATGTTATAACAACTGAAACAAACTACTCTTTTTAAAGAAGACTTACCTTGCCTTTCCTTGTTTGGACAATGCTTAGCAAAGTGTCCTTCATTAAGATAATTGAAGCACTTAACCTTACTCACTCCTTTTGACTAATGACCCCCATCATATTCTGATGAAGAATCATTTCTTCTACATTCTCTAGCTCTATATCCAAAGTGATTTTAATTATATTAGTAACCATAAAAATTTTCATATCTCATGGCATTTGGTTGTTTGATCTGATTTGTCTTTATTCTATCAACACCTTCATTCCTTTTCTGATGATTTGTCCTCAAAGGCTAATCCACCTTGTTTTTATTGATATTCATGTCAATTTGAGAATTGAATTTGGGATCTTCATTAAAACCCAATCCAGATCTATCACTAGTTGACTTTTGACTCTTTAAGAGATTATCTAGATCATTATAAATTTTATCAAACATGATAAATGATTTCACCTTGCTTGCAAATTTCTCTAACTCATCTTTCAAAGATACAATCTTAGAAGCATACCTTGAGAATTCATCTTCTTTATCTTTTAGGCTTGTAGATAGGATTTTCAATTGACAAATAAAATGCTTAACCATATCTTCATGCTCATTGGCATCTTTATTCATTATTGCCTCAAAGAAACTAAATTGATCTTCATAGTCTTTGAGTTGAGACTTCATCTTCTTGTTAATATTCTTTTCATTCTTTAGTTCTTCAAGAGCATTTATCAAAGTAGTCTCATATTCTACCTCATTTTCATCATCATTTGAATCAATACAAGTATACTCCTTTTGATGTGATCAACTCCCTTCTTCACCCATGAATAGAGATTCATCTTCATGATCATATTCTAAATCTCTGACTTCACTCTCATTTGATGAGCTGAAATCTTCTTCAGTGTAGAAACTCTTCTTATTCTTGATGTACTTCTTGTTATCAAACCTTTTGAAACATTTTTGTTTTTATCAACCCTGAATGTTCTCTTTCCATCATCATGACTTTGATCATGTTCTTCATCATCATCCTTATTATACTTATGAGGGAACTTATTAGCAAAATGTCATATCTCACCACAATTAAAGAATTTGAGGGGTACTTTATCTTTATACTTACCTTAACCCATTCTCAATTTTATTGAAATCAAAGTAATTAGATCATCCTCATCTATATTAAAAATGTCATCCTCCTTAGGTTTCCTACCTTGGAACTTCTTTTTTGGCTTCAACTCTGTCTTGAATGTTGCTTCCTTCTTTCGTTGTATATCAACATTATTCCTCATCTCATAGGTAATAAGGGTGCCATGTAGTTGATCCATCTTCAACTAATTAAGGTCATGACTTTCTTCTATAATATATATTTATAGATCAAACTTAGGGGATAGAGACCTTAAAACCTTTTGAAAAATAGTATCCTCTTCAAGGTTCTCTCTAAGACCTCTAATGATGTTCATAATCTCGTCAAATCTCTATAGAAAGGATGCCATATAATCTTCTTCCTTAATCTTGAGACTTCAAATTGCCTTCTATGAGTCTACAACTTATCAATCTTGACCTTTTAATCTCTTTCATAAATGATCTACATTTTTTCCCATATCTTTTTAGCAGATTTGCAATGGATTACCTTAGTGAACTTAGTCTCTAGAAGACCATATGTGAATGCATTCATTACCTTAGAATTTTTCTCAAATAGATTCTTATTTTCAGCACTAGATGGAAGATTAGTAAGAACAACATAACCATCCACAACATATTTACATACATCAAACCCTAGGGACATAATATATGTCCTCATCCTCACAGTCCAAAAAGCATAATTAGATCCATTAAACATCGGTGTTTGCTTAGTATAGAAACCTCCTTGATGAAAACCCATATTATACCTTAGATCACCTTCAAGATGTCAAAACTTTACCAATAGAACCACTTTGATACCAATTATTAGAGGTATAGTCACTAAGGATGTGGGGTGAATCAATGAGCCCAAATTTTTCATTTATAATTATATCCCTTTCAAACTATTAAATAATCAGCTTATATCAAATTGATCAAGCAAAATTAAAAAGAGATCTCATTCATTTAATGCATACATAAGATCAAACACATAACACATAGTTCCTATGGAAAAACCTCATGGGTAATAAAACCCACTCTTAATCTTGCAACACAAATGGACTATTGTCCTATAAGAAATTACAAACAAGATAATGATCAACTCTTTTAGATCAAAAAAGCTTGATCATATCCTACTGACTAAAGGTATTTAGTGAAACAACTATTTCACAAGGAGGAATTACCCCTAAGGAATACCAAGTCCTTTATACCCTCCTTTAAGCACCCCCACCTTATAAATTATGTCTTCAACACCTAATGATGGATCTATATTTATTTAACCCCTGCACAAACTTATTCTCTATCTCAAACATGCCTCATATTAACACTTAACCTCTTTTCATATCCTTAATCTATAAGAGCACTTTTTTGACATTATAAATATGACCTATAGGTAATACACATAGTCATCAATCTACTCTACTTATTAATTCATCAAATGGGCACTCTACCTCTCCTTCACTCCACAACTCTCACATCTACCTTGCATAACTCTCTCTCTCTCTCTCTCTCTCTCTCTCTCTCTCTCTCTCTCTCTCTCTCTCTCTCTCTCTCTCTCTCTCACACACACACACACACACACACACACACACACACACACACACACACACACACGTCTTATGTCAAGTCTATAAACCATTTCATTTTAATTCCATAATTTATAGATCAATCATGAATTAACAAGATTATAATCTTTCCTTGTCAACCAAAAAACATGACTTCACCCTAAGGCATCTCACATGGGTCATACTTAAGCACAATCCACTTTCAAATAGGCCTAAGTCACTTTTTGGTCCTATGGAGACCCATTCAAATCTTTGACACTTCTCTGAGAAAAATAAAACATACTAACACTTTCCAAATGCTTGGACCCATTCCACATGATCTATAGGTCCTCCTTAAATTCCAACATCCATCACAATACTCTTATATTTAAGCACAAATTATTAAAACAACATTCTATGCATATAGTCACCATGAACAAATATATAGTCACATTATAAACCATTGTTCATACTGCATATAATTTTTCAAACCTTCGTAATGCACATAGATCATCCTCATGGAGTCTACAATACTCCCCAATAGCCAATTAATCAAGAGATATCTAAACAAGCTCAAAACAAGCTCAAAAAATCTTCTCAAGTCACTTACATTCCATGCATGAACACATAGTCAAATTTTAACCTTAATATATTTTAATGTATATATTTTCATATCTTTAACCAAGCTCAATAGATGCATCATAGAGTCCTCTACAATTTTTATTTTTACATCATCAAGAAATTTATCTTCTATCAAAAGATATGGAAAAATTATTGAGCATTATTTTTTCCCTTAGAAAATTCAAATATTCAAATGGCAATGGTCACAACTAAACCTCAAACACTTTGTAATAATATCATGTCCTCACTACTCAGACTGAATATGAACCATCTATCTCCTTTACACTTTAGCACATAAGAGCCAAGGCTCAAATGTTAAACCTTGAAAATGTTGACCTCATCTCGTGCAATATTGTAACTTTGACCTCACACACTCCATCATTCTCCTATATATATCTTGGTCTTTAAATAAGATAAACAACTATCAATTTGACCTCTTGACTTTAATACACACCATTGATCTCTATATGTATGATCACCCTCTCACTATTGATCCTTGAAAGAAGCTTGATCTTTATCTCTGCTCAGTTTTAAACATCATGCAATTGTCCTTATCTCATAACTTCTTGACTTATTAGGGAAATGCACACTATCGATGCTACTCAAAATTTAACTTGTGTAAATTTTACTAAGTATGGGAACCTACTACAATATGCCTAGAAAGGCTACTTTGTATAGATATATATTTTGCCTTCATTAATCTCATGACCTTGTATTTACACCATTTGAACACCTTTCATAGGGGAATCCAACCATGTGACAAAATTATCTTTAAACCTTCTTGTATGAGAGATATAATACCATTAATATGCTCACTCAAATTTTTCTACCATAGAGCAAACTATGTCAAAACTTGTCTAGAAAGCCAAATTTACACATATATATCTTTTGATGCACTTCTTCACATGATCTAAAATTGAGTACAAATCTACTAGGCTCAAAACTAAATAAACCCATATGATCACCTTCTCCTAAAATATCCATATGTCTAAGATATTCTACCATAAAATTAATTATTGGACTCTTCCTTACCTTATGTAAATTTGGCTATGGGAAAACAATATCAAACTATCTGGGATCCCAATTTTGTACTTGCATATATTTTATCATGTTTAGGTGTATGGCCTAGTATTTAACACATAAGAACTAGGAAAAAACTTGAACAAACCAATGTGACCATTTCCTCCTGAAACCTTCATGCTTATAAATGTTGACATCATCAACATGCTTACTTGGCTTTATTTGAACATAGAAAACACTATCAAAATGTCTGAGATCCCAACTTTGCACCCACATATCTTTGATTGTACTTAGGTACATGACCTAAGAATTAGTTCATAGTAACTAGGGACCAATTTTATCAAAACCATATGACCAACTCCCCCTAACTCATCCACATGTGGCAATGGTGATGACAACAAACTACCTACTCATATTTTTTGTCATTGGACCCAAAATGTCTAGATGAGAACAATGATGATCCAGGTGAATTCCACTTATTCACATAAGATTTATAAGCATATAAAACCTCTTATGTGAATCCGTTTACATGCTCAAAACTTCATACTCATCCTTAATCATCTCTAACCATGCCAAAACTGAATATAAACCAAGCCAATTTCAAGCACACTTTGTCAAGAACATTGCACATTTTGTCATTATTACTTAGGCTAACAAGGCACTTCATCCACTCACTAGGACACCTCCATGACATCACCATGATAACTCTCCAACACGTTAAATACTTGTATTAGATTTTTGTATGATCTAATCCTCATTGGAAGGAGAGTGTGATTAATTAATAAATGTGTGCTTGACTACATCACGTAACTCAAGGTAGGTAGAGTGGCTTGGAATATCTATATAAACACCAATAGATCATTCTAGTGAAAAAATTAGTGAAAAGTGTTGAATAAACCACTTCAAATAGAATGAGGTTCATTTCTATAAAAAAACTAGTAAAAAATTAATACAAAGTAACATGCTCTAAGTCTAATGTATACAACATAGAGAATGACATAAATTTATAATCATTTTATAAAAACTAGCACAAGATTAAGAAAGAGAGTAATCATGTGATGCACACTTGCCTCTAATATGATATTTGAGCATGTTAATTCTGATAATTAAGTAATATCAAATGGTTTTTTTAATAACATCTATGTTAATTTTAGAGCACATGACACACATGATGCCCATAAATTGAGCAATTTTTAGTAAACCTATGTATAAAACCAAAAATTAATATGTTGATTGAATGTAATTTTGAGAATTATTAAAATTAGTATTTTTTACTATTAGGATGAAGGTTCATAGATTTTTACATGGTTGGATTATTCCCCCTATCCTCAAGATGTGGTTTTGTTTGAAACTACTTTCTACATGAAAATTAGATACGATGTGATATGTTGAGAACAACTTGAAAATTTATATTTTTACAATAAACTATTTCAATTTAGTCTCTAAGACAAACCACTATGTAAATCTCCTCTTTTGAGGTGAGTTGTGAATCTTACATAATAACTTAGATCAAAATAAAAATTTATGCAAATGTTGTTATATAAAATATTGAAATATAGAGTAATAATAATAATATTAGAGATCATGACATCATCATAGATAAACTAAACAATATAGTAATATATGATACATGTATATTCTAGAATATGTAGTGTCATGTATAGATAAATGGGATAAATAAAAAACACAATCAATAATGATCATAATTGATTATTTGAAACCAAATATAACTACTTAGGGAGAGATGCATGATATCCATCATGGCATCAAAAATTTGAGTAAACAAAACAAACAAGAGTCATTGCCATGATGTGCACACACAAATTACAATAAAAAGTATAGAAATAATGAAAGAGAAGGCCAAGGGGGAACCTACAAGCGATATGTTCAAATGTCACATACACACATAGAAGCATACATTAAATCTTAGAGATACAAAGTGTTACAATCTACTTACATACCCTATTTCATAAATTGTTATATGTTTTTTAGCATACTTTTACATTGTTTAAGCTATATTTTTAGAAATTTTATTTTGATAGTACTACACTAATGATTTTATAATATGATTTATATAATGTTTATTTAGTTATGGTAGATACTTGATTAAGTACTACAGTTGTAGTTATGTCGCAACAAGGTGGTGTGGCTATCTTAGTTACAACATTTATTCTAATTTAGTTATTTTACTTTATACTATTCAATTTATTCATATTATTATACTACTTTCATGTTGTTCAATTGTTTTTATTATCTATTTGTGGCTATAGGTATAGGTACATGAACTAGGCTAGCGATGGTTAATTGGGGCAATGAACAGTCAGATAACACTAACATAGGTAAAAATGATATCATGCATAATCCATTAGTTATTGAATAACAAAAAAAAAAATAGTTGTGTTATTTAGTCATTCTTTATCATCTTTTATTATCATATTATTTAATTATTTTGGTTGCATTCATCTTACTCTAACAATTATTGTCAATGTGTGAACTTTGTCTTCCTTATTTCATTTTATTAGTATCTCATGATTAACTATTTTAATGTTTCATACATTTTGGGGTTATTATTATTATTATTATTATTATTATTATTATTATTATTATTATTATTATTATTATTATTATTATTATTATTATTATTATTATTAATTGTCTTTGATCCCCTTGGTGATGATTTTGAACCTCTTTCTATTTGTTTTAAATTTCCTAGGTGGAGGGACCCTAATTAATTTTTTATTAAGATTTGATTTGCTCGTAATGGCATAATTTTGGGGTCATGGGATTTTAACTATAAAATAATTATTATCATGACCAAATATATTGGTAAATGGAGAAAAATTATTTCATAACTTTAATTTGGTAGATATGGGGATTTTTTTCTTTTCTTTCATAACATATTTTTTGGGTAGTTGGAGGAGAGAGGTGTAGGAGAAAAGAATGGGAGGAGAGAAGAAAACCCTAGAAAAATAATGCTATTAGCTATGATAATATGGGATCAAAATCCCTATTAGGAGAGAGGAGGGAGAAAAGAACAGCTTGTGGCTCAGATAGAAAAGGAGGATGGCCATGGTGCAATACAAACAATCTCTTTGGCAAGTAAGCAATAACTCTATCTCATTCCTAGAAGGTAATTTAAATAACAAGTAAGGGTTGTATTAATTTGGAAAAAAGAAATGAATTTTTTTTTTGTGTTTTTAAGTAAGATAATTATTTATGGGTTGATGAAGAAGTCATAAGACAACTTGATAAACCTAAAAACATCTCTAAATTAGGGAAAATTTAGTGGCCTATAATTAAAAAACCTTAGAGTTTTTTACGAAAATTAGTTCAAAATGGTGGAAAATTAGTGTGGAATGTGTATAATTGTGAAAACAAATCATGTAGTGAAACATGGTGAATCATATATATGAAACTGTAATGCAATAGATTATATTTGTATACATGGTAGGAAAATAGAGGTCTATAGACATGGAATCAGGATCACAAGTGTCAAGCATGATGATAGTTAGGGACATGTTCAGATATTGTAAACACTCATCAGAAAGATGCAAACATCCATTAGCATGATGTATATTACCATTGACATGATGTAGATGACCATCAACAAGCATGCCCACAATCATATGCATCCTACTAATGATCATTTGTATCATGTTGATGCTTGTCTACTTCTTAATGATGACCATTTACATCATGTCAATGACCATCTACATCTTGATGATGATTTTTTACATGCTACAAATGACTGTATACATCTTAAAGATGACCATCTACATCCTATAGACAATCATCATCATGATGTAGATGGTTATCAATATGATACAAATGATAATCTACAAGATGTTGATGATTATCAGTAGGATGTAAGATGAAATCTATCATCATCATTATGTAGACGTGCATCTACAACATGCAAATGATTGTCTACATGATTTAGATGCATGTTTTTACCATGCTAATGATAGACTACATGGTACATCATATCGATGATCATCTACCTTTAATTTTTCTATGCCCCTCTTTGTGATTTCCTATAAAATGGAGCCTCAAACCTCATTTAGCACTTTTTCATAGTTTTCTTGATCTATTACCACTCGTATACTCTATCCTCCAGAGTCCCTCTTCCCTATTTTCCAACAATCATGTCCAACACCATAATAAGTTTACACTGATGTCTTTCTAGAGCTCATCTGGAATATCCCTTAGTACAGAGTCCAAATCTAAAGTATCTTAAAAAAATTTAAAGTGCACTTTTATCCTCAAAAATATCTAGTAAGAAGATACATACAATGATTAGATCGAACAATGCATGTTTAAGGGGATTGTCTACATGGCTCAATATGCATAAGATATTCTCTTATAAAAAAATTGTTGGAAAAATTCAACAGTGGTGTATCTATATTTAAAATTAGTTTGAGCACACATTCTTTTATATTTTGAATCACTCTAGAGGACATCCATAGACTCATGAGCCTATCGTACAAGCACGTGGCCCTAGTCACAATGAAGGCCTCACTCACCAATAATGACAAAATATACTTGGAGTCTCTCTATGCATTGTAGGTGGATGGTATGAAGTTTTTTATTTTATAATTCATTTTTTAGACTATTTTTACTTCTATTAGTGGTTATTAGTTAAGCTAATAGTTCTTTTTTATTTATAGATCTTCAAGACCACAATAAAAGGGTCCTAAAATTTGAAGCAGTACTTAAAAAGTTATTTTCTAATTGGCATGATTGAACTTTTCCAATCCATATTAGTTTTACAAGGAGGAGCCTTATAAATTCCATTTTGGGCTCTTTTTTACATACTATGTACTCTCAGTGGTCAAGAATTGTATTGGTGTTCATTCATTTTAAACATAATTAAGGATGATTTTAATTATGTTATTCACAATGAAAATTTTACATTTTCATGTACAAATTATATTATTGGATTGTATAATGATTCATTTTTTAGAATTGTAAAATATAGCTATTGCAACTTGTCTTCATCACCAAATGGTTGTCAATTCACTCTTCCATGAGGATAAGAGGTTAGTTTTCATTGCACTATTATAATTTTTAAATAATTATATGAATAATAAAACATGGCCGCCTTAATATATAAACTATTATGGTTATTTATTACATAAAAAATAGCTTAAACAATTACAAAAATGAATGCAACAATTAAGGGTCGATAACCTATTAAGGCTATGGTAGAAACAAACATTGATGGTGAAATATAATCATATTTGTAAGTTTAGCCATTATAAATAAAAAATGCATGTAGAGTTTGATTACACAACCATCCTCTCATGTTGCCATTATAACTTCATACACATTCTCATCATTGATTTCATTAAACAAAATTATAAGGTTATCATCATAATATTTTAATCCTCTTTTATATATACAATGACACAATATTTAATTGAAACACTATGGGGTATAACTACTCCATTTTAGTTGTAATAACAAGAGAAAGGTGTGCAAATTAAAACTAAGTTTTTGTTGGTATATGTTGAACATTATATTTATTTTATCACTTTTTTGATTTTGGGTCTTATTTTCATGTCATTCTCCTTATCAAAGGATATATTTCCAACCACCACTACCACCACCTCACCTTATAAATATAGGAAAAGATAAATGTTTAGCTTTTTTGGCACATAATGGTGGGCAATTGTGTTTAGAGACATCTGATTTTCTAAACTTTTTAATTGGTGGTTTCCCAAGTACAATAGGAAACACATTTATTAA
This sequence comes from Torreya grandis, assembly GCA_037957365.1. NCBI lineage: Eukaryota > Viridiplantae > Streptophyta > Pinopsida > Cupressales > Taxaceae > Torreya > Torreya grandis. The sequence goes on along the minus strand of JARHVA010001033.1, from coordinate 3,810,495 downwards.
AAATATCAATCTTGAAAAAGAGTTTTTAGGTATTGATAAAGGCACCCCATTCCATTTCTTAATCCTCATGATATGATACAGGGTCCACCTCTAATAAATCATTTACAATAACCTTTTGCGCCAAAAACTCCACCTAGTATAGGCACTCCTACTAAGGAGATTCCACAAATTAATGACCAACATACTTTTTTCCAATTTGTAATTTATTATAATATAATACTATGGACTTTGTTAAATATCATTTTATCACTAACCTTGAAGAATTAAACATATAGGAATATCAAGAAAAAATTTTGATTCAAGAAATCAATGTCAGATTTCACAACCACAGTGAACATAATCAATTGTATTCAATGGTTGAATATCACCCTATAAAAACTAATGTTTATTTAGTTAGGAAATTTTTGGAGGTATTATAGTGAGTAAAATATTTAATGATAATGTTCTAGATATAATGCTAAATAGGCTTGAGAATTTAAATGTAGAAGATCAAACATATTATAATAAATGGGTAGAAAAATAAAAGCCTTGTAGCAATTGTAGAAGCAAAGAAAGAAAAAGCCGTGGTAATTTTATCTTTATTATTTATTGAAATTAAAAATTTTTTTATAATTTTTAACTAATGAATATTGTTTGTTCATTTTTATTCAAAATATACAAATTTGAATAATCAACTAGTTGTCTTTGACATGCATTTGAAGAGTGTATGCAAAAGTATTTATGTATCCATTTCTTTCAAGAAAAACTTATTTTACTAAATAAACAAAATAATACATTGAAGAGAATAATAAGAGAAACTGATTTAAACCTTGAATTATTGTTTAAATAAAAAAATTGAAGCGGACCCATCATTACTTTTAGCAGGAGATGTTATTGTAAATGAACAGGCAAGTCTTGAGCAAAATATCTTACAGATTCAAATATTCTCAGAGGCAATTCTAATAGCAAAGTGGAAGGTCAACCTAGTTAGAAAACATAGACAAACACCCAAGTGTTTTACAATGAATTAAATTTCCACTTGGTAGTTGGCATTCTATATATATATATATATATATATATATATATATATATATATAGTAATTGTTGTAAACTGAGAATTCAACTTGAGAATTGGGCCTAAACAATAGCTATTGTAATATATCTTATCTATAATATATAGAATATATTTTTTAATTTTGGATTCCTTACTCTTAGTTTTTATTTTTATGGATGTACATGGTCTTTGTTGATGTATGGTGATGATGCAATGATGTGTAATAAATCATTGAAATGTTAAAAAAAAATTAATGTAATGATGTTATAGTTTTAGGCTATTGTTTCCCAACCATCATTAATTGTTCATACTTTTTCATTTGACAATCTAAGTTTATATAACATAAACTTGTATTATAATTTATTTTTATTTAATCATGTAAATTAGGTTTAAAATGTATAAAAATATAAAAGGTTAGAATGTTAAAGATATAATAATTTTAGAAGTCAAAATGTAAGGAATGTTATACTATTGGTAATGAAATCGATTTCAAATCATAAATAACATAATTGAGCATATGAAGTACTATTTAATACAATAATACTTGTAAAGTAATATATTTATGAATTAAAAAGAGTTAATATTGTTCAGTAAACTAAATAAATTTATAGCATACTATGAAATTTAATTTAAGTATATTCTAAATACATACAAATTAAAACTTGGGTAATTGAAACAATCCTTCTTCCCTTAGTGCTTCATCATTGACATTTGTATGTGTTGTCTCAGTATAATTTTTAATATATATTTTGGTATTTTTAGTAATGACTCCTCTTCTTTCAATGAGATAAATCCAAATTAAAATCACTCTTTCATATCAAAACTCACAAACTACATAACATGAAACATATAACCTCAATCATGTATCAAAATTTTTATTCAATCTATTCCATAGTTTAGATTTGAGAAAAAATAGTTCACTAAACGTCCTTTCATCTTCCACCAACCCCAAAATCATTGTTTTTCATAATTCATATAACCAAAAATAATCATTGATTCTTTCTTGTAGAATATTGCTAGGATACAATTTCTTCCATAGCCTTGTAATAACACCTCTTTTTGTTGATTCATCTAAGGTTAGCTATTGTTCAACCATTGCAATTCTAAAAAAATTTAACTATTTTTTAGTAAATCCTTTTGAAAAATATAGTCAACTTCATTAATTTCGATAGACTTACTGAAATGATTAATGAGATTACCCATGTATTTGATAAACAAATTATTTGTTATTTGTTTACCTTGTAGATTATTATAAAATATATGATTCACCAATCGCATCTCTTCAATAAACTTTTCGCTTTAAAATTGATCTTGAATTTTAGTAGATAATCTTTTTTAAAGGTTACTCAATTTCATTTGTGTCTCATCGATGACATTATAATGTTAAATCCATGATATAGTTACTTCTTCAATTTCTACTCTAGCCACATGAGTTAGTCTTTGGAAAGTGTGTAGTGGTATCTCCTTTCCATGAACAACAATATAAAGATGATCATTAATATTATATTTTTAGGGTCCTTAATATCTATTAAAAATTTCTAGCTATCAAATATTGGTCCCTTAAAACTTTTGTTTGAGTAGTATAATATATCAAGAGATTGACAAACATGTTTCCTTAGCTGTATGAAGTCAACAATATATATGGATCTCTCCTGCGCATGTTTTGTCAAAAAATACATTTATTTCAACATGGGTAGGATACCACACAATATTATCATGGTTTCAAAATCTATCAAATAGTGTAATAAATCTTTTGCCTTGTCAACATCCATCCTATATTTAAGTATAAAACCTATGAATGATTGATTTTCTTCATGTTAAGACATGTTATAATGTCTTAACTTACTTTAAGTGTTAGGTAATAATAATTGTAAAATGGGCATGCATTTTTATTTATAAATACACCCCTTTAATAAATCATTGTCATATTTACTTATTTTGTTTTATGTTTTGTGGTTAATAACTAAACTAACTTTTAGGTTGCATTCCTATAGGAGTTGGTTATTATGTTAGTTATTTTTTAATGGTCATGAGTAAAAATTATATATACATGTTTTTGTAATTAAAAAGGTTAATGGTATATTGGAACCTTTTTCCATGTATTTATTTTTTCATTATTAAAAAAATACTTGTGGACTTGCATGAGTGGGCACAAGATTTACCATAAGTTATTTTTCTTGGTTAAATTATATTGGAGTGTTATCATTGGTATTCGAGCATGGTAAAAGGAAACGTGGTGATATTGGGATGATTTTTATTCATGTGATTAAATAAGGAAGATTCACATGAAGTCAATTTAGAAAATATAAGGTATGCCTTATTAAAAATACTTTGGAGTTAACATTTGTAAATATTTTCAAATATCAAAAAATTTAAATAGAATTTTTTTCCAAGCATGTGATTGGAGGAATTAAAATATTGAGAAATTAATTACATATTGATATAATTATTGTGTATGGTTTTATGCCTATAGAATCTTGATCATGCTTTTTTAAAGATTTTTAAATGCTATAGAAGCTATCTATTCAAATACATTCCAAAAATTATGCTCTAACAAACAAATTTAGCTATTTTTACATCCTTTTTTGGCTTTGAAAACCCTTAATAAAGAGTGGTATTACATCCATATGTGTGTTAAATAAATATAAAATAACTTGGAAAAAAAATCTCAATTTTGCTATGATAGACCCTTTGATTGTCAAAACCTTGATTTAAATAAACTCTAAAATCATTTTAAGTATTTTTTTAAAATCGTACAGCCTCCATGAGCACTGGTATGGCCTCTATGCAATCCAAAACATTGCATCCAACATTTATTTTCCATAAAATATCTTTATGATGATTTAAATATACTTTAAGCTACTAAAAACCCCTTTTATATGACTTTTTACATCCTAGTATGGATTTGTATAGTTTAGAAGAGCTTAAGAAATTATTCCTAGCAACCATGGCATCTCAGTTGTAGGTTTGGAATTGGAGTGAAGCTCAATATAATTTTTTTCATTTGGAAAATTTTGATATATTTTTTCCACAAAATTTAGGGTTTGAGGTCCCACCGAATCATCAAGATTTTTTCTTTTTCAATAATTTTTCACGAATGATTTAGTTTTACTTGGGAAAGTAATTTTTTTTATTATCCATATAGAAAAAATTAGATTTAAATATATATTTCTCCTTTTATGTCTTTAAAGTCTCATTGAGAAATTGGAAAATATACTCTTGTAAGAACCCTTGGAAGTTGGAGGTCTAGGGTTCAAAACTCTCTTTTGGTGAAATTTATTTATAGTGATTTACTTTTTGGAAGAATATTCTATTTTTTCAAAAATGTTTTGCATATTTTAAACTTTGTAAAGGGCATAATTCATGAAAAAGTAAAATTTAATGGGAGAAAAGCAATAATTGTGTGTTTTTTTTGGTGAAATAAGAGTGTCATTACTGAAATAAGGGTGTAATTCTTTTATTTTTTGATGAATTTAAGTTCAAAACCCATAAAAGTTCTATCTATTTTGCTTTACGTGGAGGTTAAGTAAAATACCTTGTACAAGCATTATTTTGTGCAAAGTGTTCTATGAGTGTGTTATTTTTTCATTTTTACACTTAATTTCATTTTAAGATGCCAAAAATTCAAAATTTGATTTTTGGTAGTGATCGTATAATAATTTTCAATTACACTAATTAGAAATGGTTTATGGAAGATTCATTAATTTTAAATGAGTTATAGGATGTTGTGAAGAGTGAAAATCCTATATCACCTATAGAACAGTCTAAATTTGACATTTTTAATATGTGTGATTTTAAGGCCCTAGATTTAATCAAGTTATGTTGCACTAGATATACATTCATATTGAAAACTCTCCTCATAGTTATATCGCATGGAAGACTTTATATGATTTGTATGATAAAAATCTCAAGCAAAAGAAGATATATATACAAATGTAGTTTTTAACTTTATCATTAGAGCAAGATAGGGATATAGGAAAATACATGTCTAATTTAAATAATATTTTAACTAAGTATACTAAAAATTAGTTTGGTAAACTAGATGGTCTCATTATTATTTCTACATTGAAAGGATTACTTGTGTCCTATAGAAATTTTATGGAAATGTTACATGTCTCTGACAAGATCACATGCATAACTTTTAATAAATTGGTTAAGTTACTTATGTAGCATGACCTCTCCCTCCCTAAGTAATCCAATAAAATAAAGGAAGCCCATGTTATATATTCCAAGCCTACATCTTCTTATTCTAGTAAAAAAACCTATAAATGGCAAAGTTACAAAGGAGGTAGAGGTTACAGATGAAGAAATTTTCAAAATATAGGTAGAGGATATAGTCAAAACAACTATTAATATCAATACTCTATTCATTCTCATTTAAATGAGATGAGTGATAGAGGACATGGTCAAAACTCTTATAGAGGTAGAGATTAAGGTAGATTAGACCTTCAGTGTTATAAATGTATAAACTTTGGTCACATTACCTATGATTGTATAATTCCCTTAGAAAAAAATTTAGAGGCCAAAAAAAGTGATTACATGTAACTATGATCAATATTCTAACCATGATTATGATGAGTTAGGCAATATTGCTCATGAATATGCATTCACTGCTTTAGAGAACATTATTCATATGGAATATGAGGCTAGAGATGAGTTCACAAATGTGTGTGTTTCAGATACAAGAGAAACCAAACATATGACATTTAGGCAAAACTTCTTTTGGACAATCAAAGAATCATATCACTCTAGTATCCTTGGTAGATAAAACTATGCATACTCTATAGGGACTTGGGTCTATTAAAATTTTGCTTCCTAATGGTTTCATCTTATACTTGGAGAATGTTTGGTATGTTTCCACATTACAAAAACATATTCTTTCATTGGTAACTATTTGTAAGAAGGTTTATCAAATTCTTCTTAAAAATGGTCTCATTTATATTAACTTATTAAAATATGGATACAAAATCATGTATATAGGTTATGAGGATGGAAATTTGATTCATTTGGATTGTAAATTATTTCTTCCCACAATAGAAATTGTAGTAACTCTTAATATTGGTACATGTACTATCTCTACACATTAGTTATGGCATATCCACTATGGAATTTTGAATGTGCACTCTTTAGTGCAATTAATAGCATGGTGAATGGTTTTCTCACATTTTGCAAAGATAATATTATTTGTGAATCATGTGTTTTGAGAAAATAAAATAGGGAAAATTTTCCTAAGGGTTCTTAATGGCAAGTGAATACATGTTTGCAGTTAGTTCATGGTGATGTTTGTGACATGAAGAAGTCATCCATTAGAGGGTGAAGATAATTTTTATTGTTTATTGATGATTTTTATATGATGACTTGGGTGTTTTTTTATGAAAAAAAATTAGAGGTTTTCACTAAGTTTGTTGATTGGTTACACTTAGTTGAAAAAGAAATAGGTTCACACTTAGAAACTCTTTGTTTAGATAATGGTGATGAGTATACTTTGAATGAATTTTTGGATTATTTTCAAGATTATGAGATTTATCAATGATACAATAGTGCTTATACTCTACAGTAGAATGGAGTCTCTAAATGAATGAACATGACTTTGGAGGGCATAACTCAAGCTATGTTGCACTATAAATATCTCAATGATAATTATTGGGCTAAAGACATTGGTACTATAGTGTATTTGATAAATAGGTCCCCTATAGCTATACTTTTAGGTAAAATTCCATATGAATCTTGGTATGGGTTTAAATCAAAAATTAATCGCTTGAAAGTTCTTGTATGTCTTTATTTTTCTTTAGTTCTCACTGAACACAGAACTAAGTTAGAACTATTATGGACATAAATTGCACCCTAACTAAAATTAGAAGTGTTCAAGTCCTACTCTATAAATTAATCCAACATAGGAATGACCCCAGGCTATGGGTATCCTATAATGGGGTTACACCTCTAGTATTTTTAATGAGGCTAGCTCCTCAAATATAAAAATATAGTACCTTTTACTAAACCTATGTTATTGGTATGAAAAGGGAGAGAGATACATGAATGGAAATATATACTAAATGCGGTGAGGTACCAAATTTTCAAAGGTCCACTTTCAGCTTGGATGCTTCTATGACTACCAATGAATTCAATCAAGACAAATACTAGCCAAATTTTATGACAAGGTTGCAAGCATGAGTATTTTGTATGGAGGTTAAAAAGGGACTTATGACTCGAAGGATAAAAATAAATAGGTTTGTATAAGACACTATGGACTCAAGATATTTCAAGAAGAATCTCACTATCTATAACTTCACACAACCTACAAGAAACCAATATAATTGAATAAAGGTGCATAAAGAACATATAGATGATGAACACAAACATACACTCTGCATATCAAACTTCAGTGAAGAACACTTAACATTTAACTAAAATATAAAATTTGTCTTATATTATTTCAAGAGAGTGTTACAAGGTGATTTTAGCAAAGATTTTGTATCTCCAACCAAAGGATCCTAACCAAGAACTCAAATCTAGTTTTTCATAGGAAGAGAAAGGTGGGGAAGAAAAATTGACACTAGAAAGAAGAACTAATGAGCCCAATCCTATTTATAACAACCATCATCGTAATCCTCCTCAAGCCTACTCTTACATTAATATCACTCTATCCTTTTCTATCTTGATAAAGGATATGAAAATCAAGACAAGTTGTAAGGATGATTTCAGCTACTACATGAATCTTATCAAGCTCTTATGTATCAATGCCCTTCCTTAGAGGGAAAGGTTTTCATATTCAAGGCCATACTCATATCTATTTTTAGTAGCTATTTATCAAGAGTATGGATCAAGATGCTTCTCCATTAATTATATACATATACCCTTGCATGGGAATATGAATTTGGGTCCACTATAAATTAAAACCAATCTAAAATATTAGTTTTCTTATAATTTTAATAGATAAGTGAAGTTCACTAGGTGCATGTCCTCAATTTTTCACAATAAGTTGCCACCTTCTTGGTCTATACTAGGTAAAGAAATATTTTATCTCTAAGGATCTCTATTGGTAATGATTGATCCAACTGGTTCAACCTTGATTGTATCTAGACCTAGATCCTTTATATTTTCTTTTCCCAGGGTGAAAAGGGCTTTGTCGACTTCCATCAAACATATTAGGCTCACTTTTGTTTAATTGATATTCAACCATGACTTGGATAATTGACTTATTAACCTTTGCTCATTCTATCCACTATTCATGGCATGAATTAATGTGACCCTTTGGATCTATCCTTGACCTTCAACTCTATCCAAGATGGTACCACTTGGCAGGCCCATATTTGCACTCAGGATTCGTTATTAGTCTATCTACTCCCATCTTTACACCACATGGTGGCCTCTATGTTCCTTGACCTTTTGACTTGCTCACACACCATTAAATTTAAATCCATGATTGAACATGAGCCATTGATTTTCTTGGGCTCATTAACCTATCATTTTCCACTCTCTATTTGATTTTTTGTATGATTTAACACCAATCATTGATCTTGATTTTTGAATCCAAACGACTATTCCATGAGGCTTAATATTGATGTCTACAAGTCTATATTTGATGTATGAATGAGTATATGACATATAGATTACCATTACTAAGATATTTAAACTTCAATGTTTATTTACTATGTCTTGAACTTGATGTTCACATGACTATCAAATGATGTTTGTGTCGTCGTCACAGTTTGAAATCAAATAACTAATTACTGAGCTTGATTTTGACACTTGTGCGAACATAGTTTTATTGAAACAATTTATCTGAGACAAACTATTATGTCATAGTTTTGGTTTTGGGCACTTTTTATCAAAATTTGTTTCAACCTTTTTGTATCAGATAAATTATCTGATGAAAAAGACTTTGGGCTTTTGCCTTCAAGACAATTTCCCCAAAAGCATTATGCCTTGTAAATTTTATTGTGTACTTTACAAAATATAATTTCTTCAAAAGAATTAGTCTTCGAAACTTATGTTTTAGATAAAATGTCTAAAGGAATGATCCTATAGGGTTTTTAACTTAGCCTTTTGATGAAGACAATTTTCCCAAAATAATTAGGTCTTTGAGAAAATTATTGCAAAACCTTTACCCAAAAGAGAAAAGTCTATAGGATATTTTCCTTCAAAATATTTGTTGTAAAAAAAATGTTTGAGAGAAAATTTTCTTTGTGGAAATTGTCACAGGATAATTTTTTCAAAAGAATTTGTGCTTAGATTTTACATCAAACAAAATGTTTAAAAAAAATTGGGTCTTTAGGGATTTTGTTTCAGACAAAATGTCTAAATCAATTCCCAACACTTAGTAAAAAATTATGAAACATTTTCTCTTGAAAGAGTTCACACTTAGCCAAAATTAAAGCTTGAAATATTTTCCCAGCAAGGACTTACCAAAATAAAGTTTTTGTACTTAGCTTTTTGGCCTGTAGGCTCTCCTAGACTTGTGTTTGAACTACTATTGGATCTTTGATGGCTCTAATGAACTATGAAAACCAAAAGCTTTTGCATACTTGTTTTTAGACTTGTTCCATTATTTATAACTAATTTTATCAGCATGAGAGCCTACTTGGACTCTTTACCTTGCTCTTTATACCTATCCCTTAGGAATTGACAAAATACACTTCAATCAACTTAAAGTGTTTCAAAAGCTTTGCAAGCTATGGGAGATCTTTGGACCACTCATTCCATACATAAATTGGTCTACCTACTGAAACCATTTCTAGTCAATATCTCTATGTGGGTCAAAAGTGACCAACATTTTTGGTGAATCAACTGGCTTGACCACCATACTAGTCATGGAACCTAGAATTTGATCAAGCTCATTCATGATGACTTAGAAAAATGAAGTATTATTTATAGAAAGACTATGCCTATCTCCTTGAAACATCTTAAAGCAATGAGACAAACATAAACACCAATAAAGAAACAAAAATATGAACAATCATCTAAAACAAACAGAATAATGTGTAAGGGCACTTGGATAAAATACAGACCTATCTACCTATGTAAAAATATCATGGTACAATACTAGTAATAGAATTTAAGATACACTCCATTGGCAGGGATGGGGAGTCAATCTCTAATCAACTTAGAAAGCTAAAAAGAAATGTTCTCCTTGTAACCTATGATAACATAAGGTCCACTCTAAAGACTATCAAACTTGGAGTGCTATGTAATGTCTTTGAGGAAGCTATATTGTCAAATGACCTCTTAACCTAGTGCTGATTAGACCACATGATGTTCATAGCTATGTCCCTTATCTCCTCCAGTAGTCTTAGCTCATTCAACCTTACTTAAATAACATCATCATCTAGAAGCTCAATTTGATGTGTAAGCTTTAATACACGAAGATCAAGAGATATAGGTATTTTGGCCTCTTTTTAATAGACCAAAAATTACGAGTATCTAGTAGCTATCTTAGGTGTCACTTTATCTTACCATAGGGAAATCCTCAATCTAGTATGTCAGTCACTCTGACTATCCTCCATAGTTCTTTTAATAATATTTAGTAGGTTCTAATTGGTGGACTCTGCTAGTCCATTATCCTATAGGTAATAGTTAGAGGATGCCTTGAGATAAAATCCATGTGAAAGGTCCCACTCATATACCTTGATGTTACTGAAGGCCAATGCATTGTCAAAAATAATTATAGATGGCACACCAAATCTGGTCAAAAGGATATCATAGAAGTCCAAAACAAAAACTTCATTAGCCTACTTAAGGGAAACTAATTTGACCCACCTTGTAGAGTAATATGTATTTATAATGATCTATTTTTACACTTTAGTTAAAGGGGGTGTATCATTCATATAAAATCTAAGCCCCGTTGGATAAAGGGCTTCTCTACTTGTATGGGTTGTAAGGGAAGGGTAGTTAGCTTCTGATTTTTAGTAAACATTGCACATTTTGGGCATTTCCTTACCCAAAAGTGAGCATCTCTAAACATTATAGACAAAAATTACCTAGCTCTAATAATTTTATAGGTTTTGGTTTTGGCATCAAAGTGCCCACTAGTTGGACCATCATGGAACTGCTCAAGCAACTTATCTATTTGGCCTGATTCCACACACTTCAAAAACATGCCTCATATGGCTCTCTTAAAAATCACTCCATATAATAAGACATAAGGTATACTTTGAAAATTGAAATGCCTTTTTTAGATCTATCTAGCCTTGTAGGATATTGGCTTGACTAGAGAAATCTGGTTATGTCATGTGTCCAACTAAAAGTTGTGTTATTTATAGCTGCATGTTGTCCACAATGGACTACCAATACTTAATATTTATATTGCTTTACTTATATCATAAATTGATCTCATAACCCTTTTCCCCTCGTAAGGTTTGTAACTCTGACCTCAAGGTCATAGCCCATGTATTTTATCACCCATCCAATGCTTTTCTCATTGAGGTCTTCTTTTATTATAAATTCTTTAACACTTGGGTATACCACCATTAGTATGATCTTACTATTAGAGACCATGTGTCTAAAATTATTCAAACCTCTCACTACTACAATCACATGCTTATCTAAAAATTTATACCTCTCATCATACCCCTCTAAGGCTTGGTTGAAGAAAGCAATAGGTTGTTCCAGACCTTGCTCATTCTACTGCATCAACATGGTAGAGATTGCATCCTATGTAGAGAAGGCATACAAGTAAAATTCCTTATTAAAATTAGGGTTAATAAGTGTAAGGGCATGAGATATTTCCTCCTTGATGGCCTTGAAACTCCTCTTACCTTCTTTGGTCCATGTAAACTCTTTACACTTTATTAACATGTGAGTAAGAGGCTTCACCATCTCCGTAAAGCCTAGAATAAATCTTCTTATCAAATTAATCTTTCCTAAAAAACTCTATAGATCTTTCTTGTGCTTAGGCAAGGGTAGAGATAATATGGACTCAATTCTTTTATGGTATATGGAAATACCATCCTTGGAGACTACATGGACTAATAATTAGCCCTCATGAACACTAAATATGTTTTCTTTTAGGATTCAATGACACACCAAAGTCTCTACATCTTTCAAATACTAACATTAAGTGATCAATGTGATAAGATAGGTCCTTTGAGAAAATAGTAATGTCATATAGGTAGATGAACACCATATCATTTATCAAACCTTCAAAGGCAACATCTATTTCCCTCTAGAAAGTTACTCCAACATTGGATAGTTCGAAGGGCATTTTCATATATGCACGAGTGCCACACTCTGTGGTGAAGACAATATTATGCATATCTTCTTCCTTGACCATGATCTAATTATAGCTAGAGTAACTATCAGGTAATGATAATATCTAAGAACCTACCACTTATTAAAGAATCTAATCCATTGAGGGAAGTGGGTAATGATGTTTTAGAGACACCTTATTGAAGTCCCTAAAATTAACACATAAATTTATTTCCCCATTCTTATTCCTTACCATCACAATTTTTTCCACCCATGAGGAATGTTTGATGGGGAATATTATCTTTGATTCAATCATCTTAAATATCTCCCTTCTCATCAATTCTTCCACTTTTGGATTAATAGGCCTTTGCTTCTACTTGACTAGTCGTGTATTGTTCTCTAGGTTGATGGTGTGTTGTGTGAGTTTAAGGTCAAAGCCCTTAAAGTCCTTGTATTCCCACACAAATACATTAGATAACTCTTATCATATAGAAACAAATACATCTCTTTATTTTTTTATATTAATCTTTCCTAACTTCAATAATTTTCCCTTGAAGATCTCTATACTTTCATAATGTTCCTCTTTAGCTAAGATACATGCTTTGCCTTTTCTCACTTGGTCATCTTCATTGAAGATGCTTTCTAATGTTGAAAGCCCCTTAGGAAGCTTGTTAGAGCTTAGCTACACTATTTAATCATCATATTTGTGTTGAAACTTATTTTGATTTTTATGGAATAATTTTACCTCCTACATTAGAAAACATATAATTTGGTCATCATTGTCAAACACTAGCCAACTTACTTCATTGTCAAGTAAAACTAGCTTGCATATGACCTTGAACTTTTCTTGGCTCTAGTTTCCTTTGACTCCATATATAACCTCATACTAAGCTCTAATAGCTGTGAACCTATCTATATTTTGATTTGCCTCTCTTGGTATGGATTGTATATTAAACACGAAAATGTTTTCTATGAGATCCTATACACGATGGTTGTAGGATTTCAAATGATGGTTCTTAGTTGCAACTATGCCTCTCACTTGTTACACAACAAGATCACTATGGCCTTTGAATTGAAAAAGTTGGACACCCCTTCTTCTTACTTCTTATAAACCATGTAAAATATCTTCATATTCAATTGTGTTTGAAGTGCAACTAAATTAGAATCTTGCAACTTAATAGTATTTCTAACCTGAGGGTGAAATCAACATGACTCCAGGTTTTTTGTCACCTTTTGACCTTGATTCATAAAATAATAAGTTACATAGTCCATCTTCCTCTTAAGTGGTGATAGTTAAGTAAGGTATAGTAACGCTCTCCTCATGCATATAATACACTCCTAATTCTTCTTCTTTAAGATTGCTAAAGGGATCAAATCCATGGTTGTTAGCTTCCCATTCATCCAAATGAAGGTCTAAATGACTTAAAGATTATCATGAAGATCTTTTTTACTAAAATTGTCTTCCTCCTAAAATATGGTGTAGTTAACATTTATAAGTTTAGACATATAAGGCTTTAGATGAAACTTAGAGATAGGTTCAAACCTAATAGTGACCTTAGTCTCATATCTAGTCCTAAAAACCATGTATGACCAATCAAAAGATAAATATACCCCAATATTTGGAGTAAAGTCCCTAGATAAGCATAGGCAAAAATATGGGGGTAGGTCTATAACTAATACATCTTGAGTGATGACACAATTTGGGCACATTGCCAATGTGATCTTAAGATCTTTCATTATGCCTACCATTTTAGTGGGGGAACCATCCAACTAGAGAATACCATTTTCATTAGGTACATATTTAATCACAAGCTTATCTTATTATGGATTTAGACATGACTGAGATCAAAGCACCTGAATCTATCGCACATTTGTGCACTAAGAAATCTCCTATAATGGTCAATAAATAGAATAGAGGGGGATTGATAACCTTGGGGGATGAACAATATTATGAACTTGAATTTGACTAGGAACTTGATTATAAACCTGACAAAGACAAGGATAACTACTATTTGTGAAAACAATGTTCACCTTTTTAACTATCTCATTCACATAAGAAGGTTTGGATAGTTCTTATTAAAGGATTTCTTTTCACCATAGAATAAATAGAGTATCATACATAGCCATAGTAACATTATCCCTTTTCAGATGATCAATAATATAAAAATGAAAAATAGTAACTTTGGATGGCACCTTGGAGGTAAAAGCATCACTTGGCACTTGAGTGATATGAAGAATGAAAGGAGACTTCTACCTTTATCCATGATTTTTGGGGGCTTATTGAGTTACAGTAGGTTTAACAGCTATATTTAAAGTGGTTTTCTACTAATTAGTTTGTGGAGGTGCTGAAAATGTTTTAGACTACTCCAAATTATCATCTAACATTCTCCTCTTGGCCCTTGTATGGGTTGCAACTAGTTCAACTAGCCTTTGTGTAGTTTGTTCCATGTTTTCTACTACATGTTTGAACATATTCTCCCCTTCTTGAAAATTTAAACACATGGTGTTAGCTAGTGGATTACTCATGCATCATTGCTATTGAATTTGAGTTTTTGATGATGGTATGGTAGGCATATTACTTTGGTTCATTAGAGGGCCTTGTGGTCGAGGAGGCATGGTGTTATGGCCTAGGAATGAAGTAACATGCTACTAACTAGGGTCCTAATACATCTTCCCACTTTTAACCATTACCATCTCATTTGGATATCCTCATGATTGCTATTGACCTTCTTGTGCAAGATTATTTTTTGTAGGGACCAAATCTTTTGAGCTACTTGCAGTTGTAGGGTTATAACTATTATAAGATCTACCTTGAATAATTTGGCCTTGGGCTTGTTGGTTTTATGGATAAGGGGATCTATTATAGTATTAATTAGGGTATTATGCTTTTAATGGACCTAGGTTTGAATATGGCCTATATGAAGTCTACTATTATCTCTCTATAGCCACTAGGTTATTGTTTTGTGCCTTCAGCAAGCTTTCAATCCTTGTAAATTTATCCACTTGGCCATCATTAGGTTAGGCTTAGTTTTTTGGAGTGGATAGTGGAGCAATGGTAGGTGGGGTTAGCTTAATTTTCATGAAAAAGTGGCATGAGAGGTCTTTTCATGAGTTTCCCTACTTGTATGAAACAATTTTCTACTCTTATAGCTATCTCATAAGCCCCAGGTAGAGTTGTCCCACCCATAGATTAGATCATGACCACGATGTCTAAATTCAATGCTCTAAAATAATAAATGAAATCATAATTGGTTGTGGTATTAATTATGATAGGGATCCTATCCCAAGTTTTTTGGAATCTATAGTTGAAATTGAGCATATATTCTTGGGATGCCCTCTTGATTGTAGTAAGTTATTCCACAAGTGATACATGGTCACTTTTATCCTCAAAATGTTTAAATAGACACTCACCAAACTCATCCCAAGTATTTATGGAGGTAGGATATAGACCTTTGTACCATTTCAAGGATTTTCATTTCAAATATGTGGCTAACAACCTCATGGCTACCTTAATGTGATGTACTACACAAAGGTTTGTAATGTCAACAATGTGCTCTATAGGAGTGGTGGAGTTTTCTCCTATAAATTATGGTAGACTCTTCAAATAGGTATTAGGGATGTTATCATATTGTTTAAGGTTAATATAACTCCCCCCATTAAAGGGTAAAAAATCTTGATTCCTCATTATCATTGTGAATGGAACAGGAAATAGGCCTTACCTAGAATATAAACATTCAATTAGTGGTGTAGACTGTGCTCTATGGGGTGAGTGGATTATGTCATTATTTTTGATAGGGGATGAGGATACTCTTACTCTCCTTCTTGAGGGTGTTACAAGCTCACTACAATATAAGTTGATACCTCTTGTAGATGATCTTGTTCCTCTTGGCATATAGGTAAGAGGCTGGCTTTTGTGGATTAGAGATGTTTGGAGTCCCCAGGTGCTCTCATTGACTGTCTGCTACATTTTTTAGCCAAATATAACACTAATTATTTGGCTTCTTAATCAATTGATCTCATCAGGCATGCTAGAGCTATTATGGATGTAGATTGTACCCTATCTAAAAGCAAAAGTGTTTCAAAACTAGTCCAACATGGGATTGACCCCAGGCTATGGGTATCTTATAATAGGGCTAGACCTCTAGGATTTTTAATAAGGCTAGCTCCTCAAATATAATATTATAATACCTTTTACTAAACCTATGTTATTGGGATGAAAAGGGAGAGAGATACATGAATGGAAATATACATTTAATTTGGTGATGCACTAAATGTTCAAAGATCCACTTTCATCTTGGATGATTCTATGACTACTAATGATTTCAATCAAGACAAAGACTAACCAAATTATATGACAAGGTTTCAAGCATGAGTATTTTGTATGGAGGCTAAAAATGGACCTGTGACTTAAAAAATAACAAGAAATAGGTTTGTATAAGACACTATGGACTCAGGACAATTTAAGAATAACGTCACTATCTAGCACTTCACACAACCTATAAGAAACCAATGTAATTAAAGCAAGGTTCATGAAGAACATATAGATGGTGAATAGACATATACACTTTGCACATCAAACTTTAGTGAAACACACTTAACATTCAAATAGAATCTATAAATTGTCTTATATTGTTTCAAGAGAGTGTTACAAGGTGATTTTGGTAGATCTTTGCTATCTCCAATTGAGGGATCCCAATCAAGATCTCAAATCATGATTATTATAGTAAGATAAAGGTGTGGAAGAGAAATTAGAGCTAAAAGGAGGGCATTAATGAGCCTAATCTCATCCTAAACAACCATCACTATAATCCTCCTCGAACTTGCTCCTACATTAATGTCACTTTGTCATTTTCTAGCGTGATAGAGGATATGAAAATAAAGACATGTTTTAAGGAATAATTTTAGATACCACATGAATCTTCTCGAGCTCTTTTATATTAATGTCCTTCCTTATAGGGCAAGGTCTTCATATTAAGGGCCATGCTCATGTCTATTTTTAGTGGTTATTTATCAAGAGTATGGTTTAAGATACTTCTCCATTGATTACATACATCTTCCCTTTTATGGGAATCTAAACCTGGGACTACTATAGATGAAAACCAATTTAAACTATTGGTTTTCCTATAATTTTAATTGATAAATGAAGTTCATCAGGTGCATATCCTCAATTTTGATAATAAGTTTCCACATTTTTAGTATATATTAGGTTAAAAAGACCTATTTTATCTCTAGGGAGCTCTATTGGCAATGACCAATCCCACTAGTTCAACCTTGATCCTATTTAGACCTGGTTCCTTTATATTTTCTTTGCCTAGGTCAAAAATGGCTTTGTTAAGTTTCATCAAAAATCTTGGGCTCACTTTTGTTTAATTTACCATCAACCATGACTTAGATCATTGACTCATTTATCTTTTCTCATACCATTTGATCTCTATGGTACAAGTTAACATGAACCCTGAGATCTATCCTTGACCTGTTAACTCTATCTAAGCTAGTGCCACTTTATAACCCCTCATTTTTACTCAAGATCCATTATCAGTCTCTCTCTTCTCATGCTTATGCCACATGGTGGCCTCTAAGTTCCTTACCTTGTGAATTTCTTGCATACCATTATATATAACTCTACAATTGAATGTGAGTTATTGATCTACTTGGGCCCATTAACCTATCAGTCCTTGCTCGTCGTTGGATCTTTGATACAATTAAATGTCGATCATTGATCTTATTTTTTGAATTTAAACAACTATTCCATTGGGATTAATATTGACATCTGCATGCCTATATTTGACATCCATGTGAATTTTTTTAATGTTTTCATGACCATCACTAACATATTTTAGCTTCAATGTTTATTTTTCATGGCTTGAATTAGATGTTCATGCAACCATCAAATGACATCTGTGTGACCGTCACACTATGAACTCAAATGGTTAATTACTGAGCTTAATTTTGACACTTATGCAAACATCACTTTCTTGGAACAATTTCTTTGAGACAAACCATTCTACCAGAGTTTTGGTTTTGGGAACTTTGTATCAGACTTTTGTTTTGGTCTTTTTATATCAGATAATTTATTTAATAGAAAAGATTTTGGACTTTTGCCTTTGAGACAATTTCCTCACAAGAATTTTTCCTTATACTTTTTGTTATGGTCTTTGGGAGAAATAGTTTCTCCAAAAGAATTAGTCTTCTAAACTTATGCTACAAATAAAATGTCCAAGGGAATGAGCATGTGGGGTTTTTAACTTAGCCTTTTGATGCAGACAATTTTCTTGAAATAATTAGGTCTTTGAGAAAATTATTGTGGAACCTTACCCAAAAGACATAATTATATGGGATCTTTGCCTTCATAACATTTGTTATGGATAAAATGTCTGAGATAAATTGGTCTTCATGGAAATTATCTTGGGATAATTTTTTTGAAAGAATTTGTGCTTAGATTTTACCTCAGATAAAATGTCCAAAATAAATTGGGGCTTTAGGGATTTTGCTTCAGACAAAATGTTTGAATCAATTCCCAAAACTTAGTCAAAAATACTAAAACATTTTCTCCTAAAGAAGTTCACACTTAGCCAAAATGAAAGCTTAAAATATTTTCCAAGTAAAGACTTAGAAAAATAAAGGTATTGTACTTAGTTTTTTGGCATTTAGGCTCTCCCAAATTTGTACATGAACTATTGCTAGATATTTGAAGGCTCAAATAAACTATGAAAACCTAAATCTTGTGTAGACTTATTTGAAGACTTGTTCAATGACTTATAACTACTTTAATAATCTTGAGAGCTTTCTTTGACCCTTTATCTTGTTATGTAGACCTATCCCTTAATAATTGGCAAAATACACTTCAAGCAAGATTAAAGTGTTTTAAAAGCTTTGCAAGCTATGGATGATATTTGTACCGCTCATTCCATCCAGAACTTAGTCCACCTACTCAAACCATTTCCATGAAAGATATCTATGTGGGCCAAAAGTGACCAACAAGAACATGAAGTAGAGAAATGCATATTTCTTGGTTACTCAAAAAATAAAAAGGGGTATCATTTACATACATACAATACAAGAAAATTCATAGTGAACAAGGATATCATATTTGATAAATTTGGTACTATGAACACTACAAAGGTTGATTCACAATTTGACATGTTAGAAAGGAAAATTGAAAAATGTACTAAAGGATTAAACAATGAGGCTACCTCTAATAGGTTGTGGTATGAGACTAGTATCCCTTCCATTTCTTTTATCCTCTAGTATTTCATACTATAATGACTTAGAAAATGTTGAAAATTCTATAAGTCTTCCTTCAACTGGTGCACATGAAGAGAATTATATTGTTCCTAATATTAATAATTTAGACAAGTATCCAAAATGGGCTCAAAGTAATTTTTTGACTTGAAAGTAAATGAAGTTGGTCTAACAAGTCCCATGAGTTCTTATAAATAGGTGAATTATGCAATGGTTGTTATAACTTATTCCACTAGGCCATCCACTTTTAAGGAGGCTTATATTGAATAGGTTTGGCAAAATTCAATGAAAAGTGAGTATGATGCAATTATTAAAAATAATACTTGGGTTTTCATTTATCCTCTTCCACATGATTAACCCATAAGATGCAAATGGGTTTATAGGTTCAAGTATAAATCAGATGGATCCATTGATAAACATAAGGCAAGACTTGTTATGGAAGGATATGTGCACCAAGAAGGTATTTATTATGAGGAAACATTTGCACCATCTTATAAATGACACATTATTCATATAGTACTTTCCTTAGTAGCATAAAATGGTTAGAAAGTACATCAAATAGATGTCAAAAGTGATTTTTTGAATGGTGATTTATAGGAAGAAGTGTATATGAAACAATCTCAAGGTTTTGAGAAATTGGGTACATAACACAAAGTATGTAAGTTAATCAAATCTCTCTATATACATAAATAGGCACCTAGGGTTTGGTATGAAAATATGGATTCCTACATGCAAAAAATTATCTTTACAAGTAGTGAATCAGATAATACTCTCTATATTTGAGTGTAGAAAAAGAAATTGGGCATTCTTGTCCTAAATGTCAATGACTTATTTATCATAGGAAATGATGAAAACCATAACAAGTTTGTCAATAAGGAATTAAAATATGGGTTTGAGATGATAGATCTTGGACTTCTTCACTATTACCTTGGCATAGAAGTTACTTAGAAAGATCAAAGTATCTTCATTTCATAAACTACATATATTTTTGAGTTTTTAAATAGGTTTAGCATTAATGATTACAAACCTACCCTCACTCCTATGGAAATTAACTTAAAATTATCTAAGGATGATGGTAGTGCCCTTTTTGATAGCACCAAATATAGACTATTAGTCAAAGGGTTGATATACTTGACGACTACCAGCCCTGATATATCATTTCTGGTTGAAATTTTTCTAGGTTTATGCATGAGCCTAGAGAAATTAATTGGCATGCAATAAAAAGAGTATTTAATTACCTTCATGGAATGAAAACATATGGCTTTGAGTACTACTTCAATAATAAATTCAAACTTTTTGGGTATTATAATGCATATTTTGGTAGATGTGTGGATGACATAGTATCTACAACATTATACACTATGTATATGGGTTCAAATTCCATTACATGGTGTTGTGATAATGAGGATACAATTTAAAATCCATCATAATAATAAAAATACAACATAGCATGGGATTATTCTAGATAAATTATTTATTTATGGCATATTCTTGAAGATTTTTGAATTTCTCATATTACTCCTACAATACTATACATTGATAATCAAATTGCAATTAAGATCTCTAAAAAGCTACAATTTCATTCCAAAATAAAAACATATGGATGTAAAATATCATTATCTATGAATGTTGGTTTCAAAAAAATCACTTGATCTAATATATTTTTCAACTATTGATTAGATAACTAATATCTTCATAAAACCCCTTGACAAAATAAAATTTGAGAAATTCAGAAAAATGCTTCGCATGTGTCCAAAGTACTGACTTTGGATCATAGGTATTGTTTTAGGACTTGTTCCAAAGTCTTAACCTATTTTAGGTGTTAGGTAATAATAATTTTAAAAGGGGCATGCATCTTTATTTATAAAGACACCCCCTTTAATAAATCATTGTAATATTTACTTAGTTTGTTTTCATGTTTTGTGGTTAATATTTTTAACTAACTTTCAAGTTGTATTCCCATAAGATTTGGTTTTATTTTATCTATTTTTTATCAGTCATAGGTAAAATTTATATATACATGTTTTTTTAAGTAAAATATTTAATGGTATATTGACACCCTTTTTCATGTATTTGTTTTCTAATGATTAATAAAATACTTGTGGACCCATCTCAGTGGGCATAAGATTTACCTTAAGTAATTTTGATTGGTTAAATTAATTGGTGTGTTATCACTTTAAATATTATACATGCATGCTCACACATGGAAATCCATCTTGTATCATCTTTTAATAATTTTTTACCATTAGTCACTCCAATCACAAATTTTTGAAACTCTAAAAACCTTTTTGGACTGATTGACATGTAGATGTGCAAGTCACAAATAAGCTCCTACACTTTTGTTAAATTTTGAAATGTGATAAAAAATTTGTAAGCAAGATTAATTATATGTTTCATGTAATTGATTGGATTCATATATGGGGCAACTTTTGTTTTTAGATAAACACATAGACCAATTTCATTTCACTACATTACTGATGCACCATCCACATCAACACACACTAACTTGGTACCTATATCATAATAATTCATCACAATAATATCTACTAGATTATAAATAACTAATTTGGAAAGGTTCTCAGCATTACAATTTTCCTTCATTTCTTTATAGATAATAGGTGAGGTTTCCTTAAATGGTTATAGAATGTATAAACATGCATGCAAACCCATGATGTTTTGTCAATTATTGTTACCTCATCAATGGACAATGAGATAAACCATGTTGCTTTTACTTTTTCCTTCAAATCCTACTTTTCAATCATCATAAGGCATTTTTCCATATCCCAAGCACAACTATTTGACCAATGTGATTGAAGAATGTTATGCAATCCAATATACTTAAATAAAATCTTATAATCTAAAAAATTAGAGATTGGTTTACCTCTTTTTAGAATGTGATATAAAGTGGAACATTGTATATTTTTGCCAATAAGATTAGATTGAGCATTTTTTTGAATTGAGCTGTAATTGTTCTTCCTTTCTCAATGAGGTGTTATTGATGTTTCTAATTATTTTTATACTTTGTGTCATAACATTGATGCATGCATTCTTTTGTATTTTTTCCATCTCACTATTCTTTTGATTTGTCCATATTTATCTTTTACCTTCTCATATATTTTGTCATAATGTTTCTCAACTTTGTCCAACTTGAGTTGTATTTTATGGTCCTTTCTAAGTTTCCAACTGCATATTATACATTTCTATTTTGTTGGTGTATCGATACTATTTTCTAGTTGTACATGTTTAATGAATAGATATTTCACTGCTCATTCAAACTACAATGACCTTCCAATTGTCCATGTACTTATCTTATTTTACATAGATTTTTAGTGCTTTTTTCAACTAAATATTATGTAGGCTGAGTAGAAATCTCATTTGGTATTAGATAATCATAATCAACATCAATAATTCCCTTCATTTTCCTTTTCCTTGAATTCAATGGGGGTGTTTCAAATTCATACCTTGGCACGTCTTCTAGTGGACTCATATCTTCAAAAGGGTTATTATGGGTTCTAAGTATAAAATAGTTATAAACATTTTGATTATTATTGAACATTTATCATTATTACAAAATTTTAAATATCTAACAATACAATGAATTATATATTTTTTAGAACTACGTATGGTATTTCATACTCAGGGACATCTTCCAATGGAGGTATATCTTTGATACTATTATCATTGGGTTCTACATGAAAAATTGTTAAATACCAATTAATTATTAATAAATGTTAATACAAAAGTGAAAATAAATAAAAAAATAGTAAATCATAATATATTTAATACATCAATTTGGCATTTCATACAAAGGTACATCTTCCAATGGAGGCATGTCTTCAAAAGAGTTATCAGTGGGTTCTACATGAAAAATGATTGTACACCTTGTCATTATTATTAAATCAATATGAAATTTTAAATAAATAACAATATTGTAAGATTTTAAATTATTTAATATTTAGTACCTTTATTTGGCATTACATACCTAGGTACATCTTCTAATGGAGGCATATCTCCAAAACAATTATCAGTGGGATTTGCATGCGAAATGATAATAAAGCTTGTAGTTATTATTTAACCTTAATAAAAAATGAAAAAATTAAAAATAATGGATAATTATATTTTAAGTACATGTATTTGGTGTTTGGATAAAATAAGATAATAGGTTATTTTATTTCTTAAATTTTCTAGATGCCTTAACATTCTTAGTAGAAGCCATTGAATCAACCCTACTAAAGACTAATAGCACAATGTTGATGCCTTAAAACAAAGTCCCAATGAATGAAAGTAGTATGATAACACATAATAGTATAATGTTGATGCCTAATAGCAAAACACTGATAACTAACAATAAAATGCTGACACCTGACAATAAAGTGCCGATGACTGACAATAGTATGTTAATGCCTAGCAGTAGAATAATAACACTTGAAAATAAAATGCTAACATTTAATAGCAAAATTCTAATACCTGAGAATAAAATTCAAATAATTAACAACACAATGTCGATGCCTAACAACAAGATTTTTATGCTTGATAGTAGTATGTTGATGCCTGATAGTAGAATTTTGATGCCTAATAGAAAAACACTAACACTTGACAATAAAATATAGATACATGATAACATAATATTGATAATTGATAACAAGGTTTTGATGCCTAATATTAGTATACCGATGCCTAATAATAGAATGTTAATGCTTGATAATGAAATTCTAGCATTTAAAAGTAAATGTAGATGATTGATAGTATATACTGATGTGAATACCATATGGGCATAAAAACTTGAGTGTATTGAAGATTTAAATTTAAAGAGTGTTTAATATACTATATATAGTGTAAAATACACCTAGATCAACTTATGAGGTGCTGATAAAATATATTTATAAGAGAAATTTTATTTTAAAAAGTAGGTGAGTCGACCCTCAAAATTAACTACCACCCCAAAAATTTAGAAAATTATATGTTGTCAGCTACCCCACAAACTCATCAAATACAGAATATGGAAAATAAAATAATCATCAATTAATTAATATTTGAAACTAAAATAAACCTACCCCAAGTCAATTTAAATAAGTATAAATCTTTCTTTTGGCATCTGAGGTTTTTTGGTTTTATGTTACCATGTTATTTTAAATTTATGGCTTAAATCCTAGAACTACAACCTCCATTTTTGAACTCATAATTAATACCTAGAATATGGGTAGATTAAATATATTATTGCATCTATTTTGCTTGGTCGTAAACATGTGCAAGTCATTTGGATTTCAAAATGGGGTTTATTTATTACTAATGCCATTTTTTAAAGGTTGTCTATTTAATTTTTATTTATTATATGTTAATGAAATTTTGGGGTTTTAATTTATTTTGTCAGTTAGAACTATCTAGGTCGAATAGCTAAAATTAGGGGTTAATACCCTAGCTTGTTATTATGCCATTTTGGGTGATTTTGACTTACTACTTGGTATTTTTTTCATATGTATATTTATTTTGATAGCATGAATTTTCACATTAATTTTTTTATGTAAGTGTAAATTTGTCCAAGGCATTTATATACTTGGTATTATCATATGCCTATGATTTCTTTTAAGGATTCAACCCCTCCATATGAAGGTCAGTTATAGTGATTTCATTATTTTACACATTTATTGTGGGTGATTAAATGATTATACCTGGTTAGATAGAAAAAGGGTAAAATTTTTAATTCTTAGGTGATTTATTTAATTGGTTTTCAATGCCATTTTCATGTGAATTTTACGTTTTTCCTCATGGTTTTATGTGATGATTTTATCTCACTAAGATTATTGGATTATGTTATTTGAACATTGCCATACATTAAATAAATGATGAACATTTATCAAATTTGATTGAGAATGTAATTAATGCCAATAAAACCTTTTGAGAAGGACAAAGGTTTCCAATATATGTATGCATGTTGGTGATTATGTTTTGTGTCAAGTTTTAACCTCGATCCTTTAGTTGTGAAATTATTATCTATTAAGTGATAGTTGTAATTTAATAATGACTTTTATAGACCTTATTGCTCGTGTCCTCATCCCATAAGACCTAAAAGATAGACTCCATCTCCAAACTAATGGTTGAGTGTGGTAAGGGACACCTATTGGGGGGATCATAGAATGGGTCAGGATAGGACAATTTGTGAGGAGAGACTCTCTTAGAAATTGTTCAGCTATTTTTTTATCTTGATTTAGCATCTAACTCATGGTGTTATATTTACTATATCATGTTTTATAAATAAAAAACCAATATTTTTTTAATGTATGTGTTGATTCTTGGATGTGCACCCTTGAGAAGATGCTCAGTTCTCCTCATCCAATCAACACAATGGAATCATATCTCTTGCTATGGGTGATAATTTTGTTGAGATGAGTCTCTAGATTAGAAGCTAGATCCCCTTGATGCACCTTAAAAATCTTTCTAAACTAAAAATTGTGAATGAAAAGGGAGAAGGAAAACAACTAGGAAAACAAGTGATGATACACCAATATTTGATATCCTCTTAAGACTGAAACCACTACTTAAAGATAAATAAGGGTGTTTCACACAAAGTCAAACAAAGGCATTGTTGCATTAGTATTTCATAA
Organism: Torreya grandis; assembly: GCA_037957365.1. Taxonomy (NCBI): domain Eukaryota; kingdom Viridiplantae; phylum Streptophyta; class Pinopsida; order Cupressales; family Taxaceae; genus Torreya; species Torreya grandis. The sequence continues at coordinate 3,784,434 of JARHVA010001033.1, read as the reverse complement.
GTTATGTTCAGGAAGGTATTTGACATTTAAGAGGGTGATTAATGATTCTACAAAGAGAATACACATACACCACTTTTAAGACATTTATACACTTAGTAAAGAATACTAACAAAGACCTACAACATCATTTTTTTTTACACATTGGTAACTGACCATAGATTGATATGCTAGAAAATAACCATTTCACTAGTCACTATCAACAATATTAAAACTTATAATCAATATTACAATGTGAAAATGGTGAAATCACTTGTATATTTCTTCAAGAGTTACAATACAAATCTGGTCAGAGTTTTACAATAACTAGTAGAGGCTCGCCTAATGAGTAGAAAGAGAACATATATATAATTTTTTAGAAGAGGTCAAGAAAAGGAAAGTCTGAAAATTATTTATACATGTGTCAACTTGAGATTATAATAGTTATGCTACTTTTTATAAGGTGTTCTCTTTACGGTTACACTAGTAGAATTAAGATATTCCAAACTATGTTTTGCCATAATTAGATCCATTCGTTGGAGTTTTGTTTGGATGTTAACTACTATTTGTTGGCTCATTAAGATATGAAATGGTGTATAATAACTTGAATTGTCAACTACCTACTTCTACTTACTGTGCACAGCTATTCAAGATGTCACTATCTATCACCTTTATCTTTACCTTCTGGTTCTAACACTTTATTTTAAATTCCAATAGTTGTTCCTTGCAGCTTGAAATTGATGTTCTATGGACCGTCACTCCTTTTTTTGAGTCTCAATAGCTAATTTCCATAGTCTAAACTTGACATTTTGCTGGCCATCACTCCTTAGGTATTTCTTCAAAAAATTTGTCTTCAACATTTTTTCAAAAAATTTCTTTGTGACCACTTTTCTTGAAAGAATTCATTCGAGCCTTTTGTTTCCTTCTTATATTTTGGCTTTGTTTATTGTTACATTTCCTTCAAACAAAAATTCCAAATTAATTCAGTCTTTCAGGCCCTGCATAAAATTTATTTGGACAAAAAGTCTGAAGGAATTCTTTCCTTTGCAAATTGCCCTTTGGGCTTTTTGAAAAGAAACCTTCAGAATAAGTAACATACCCTTTGAGATTTTTAATGGTATTTTGATAAAAATGAAATTGTCTACCTTTTCTTCAAAACAATCCTTCAAACTTTTTGAAATGGTTCTTTGGGTTTTTTGTCACCCACCCTTCAGAAAGAATGAAGTGCCTTTCAGAATTTTTAGAATGGTCCACTTGTCCCTTGACTTCAATTCCTTTAGGGATTCTGTAAGGGACAATTTCTATGAAATTTTTTCATAGTTACCTTCTCAATAATGAAAAAATCCTTTATATTTTTGAAAAGCATCCCTTTGGAATTTCTGAAATGCCCTTCAGACTTTTGGAAATGGTCTATTTTCTAAAGAAAATGCCCTTTGAGAAAGTTGTCAATGTACCTTTCAGAAAGATAAGCATACCCTTCAAAATTTTGAAAATGTCCTTTTCTTCTTTAAAGAGTCCTTCAAAAATTTATCACCTACACTTTAGGATTATTACTTTAGACAAAAAATCTAAAAGAATTCACCTAAGTAAAAGGCTTCAGACAAAAAGTTTGAAAGAATTCGATAAGGACTTTAGAACAAAATCCTGAAAGAAATATACTTAGAAAAGGACCAAAACAAACCTTTTTAAATAATTCATTTGTGAATAATTAGTCAAAAAACTAAAGAACAAAGATATCAAAAGTAAAACACTTGGGTTTTAACATGTAATAGACTTCATGCTTCATATAAGAACACTTCTTGCATACTAGACATGAAATCTATGTACTGGACATCAAAAAAGGTACAGACTCAAACACTTTTTTGTAAATATGGGTGCCTAATTTTAGCCTAAAAATCAAAAATTTGGTCAAGAAATTAGTGACTCACATGGGTAGTATGCCAGCTATACTGACCAGACCAGTAGCCTTATAGTCCATTGGGCATGGAGTCAATTAATAATTAAAGATGGTTAATGAGGACTTTGAAAAAATAAAACACAAGGAAAAACACCACACAATAACAACAATACCAAGCAAAAACAACATAAAAACATATAGATACAAACTCACACCTATGCCTAAGCACTTAGGGAACATAGGAAAAATAGGAAATTATGTACAATAGAAAAGAGATCCTCAATAACAATGCTTTAGATACATCCCATTGATTGGGATATGCAACTCCTCTCCGTCCAACTTTGAGAGTTGGAAAGCATTATGTTGTTTTCACTATGTGATTACATATAGGCCACTCCACAAAGCATCAAACTTTATATATTTTCTAGGCTTGGTGTTATCTTCATCCCATTTTAGAATAATGTCTCCTTCTTTGAAACTTCTTGGCATGGACTTCTTGTCAAAATACCTCTTTATTTGTTGTTGGTGAGTAGTCATGGTGAGCATAACTTGATCTCATGTTTCTTCAAGATCCATCAACTCACATAATCTAACCTCCATACTATCATTTTCCATCAATTATAGCTGACAGTTGAGGTCTAAGGCTAGTAGCTCAAGTGAAATAGAAATTCTAGCTTCTTTTCCATACACAAGTGTGTATGGTGAGTTCTTAATTACTCTCTTTGGGGTGACACTATCAGCCCAAATATTTGTCTTCAACTTGGTATGCCAAGTCCTTTGATTCTCCTCCATTTTTCTCTTTATGATCTTGTTCAAATTCTTGTTTGTGGACTTACCTAGTCTATTTCCCTAGGAATAGTAATTAGAGGAGGTGCTAAGGTAGATGCCATGCTTCAAATCTCATTCACTTGTCCTTACTCCTATAAAATCTAATGCATTATCTAAGATGATTATTGAGGAATCTCCAAATCAGGTTACTATACATTCATATAAATCAAGGACTAAACTTTAATTGGCCTCTTTCAAAGCTATAGCCTCCACCCATCTCGTGAAGTAATCAGTGGTAGTCAACACCCATTTGTGGCCATCACTAGAAGGAGGATTGATCAAACCTATGAAATCCAACCCCCATTACATGAAGGTTTTCTCAACCTAGATTGGATGAAGGGGAAAGGTAGTTATCTTTTGTTTTTTATCAAAAAGAGCACACTTTTGGCATTTCCTTACCTAAGCATTTGTGTCCTTGAACAGGCTAGGCCAGAAATATCTAGCCCTCATAATCTTAGTAGATGTGATTCTTGGAGCAAAGTGACCACTATTTGGTCCATCATGAAACTCATGCAACACTTTATCAATCTAGTCTGAATCAATACATCTTAAAAGCACACATGAAAAATCCTTTCTAAAGAGTACTCCATCAACTAGTACATAACGAATGGATTGTAGCCTAAATTACCTTCTCTTATCCCTATCAAGACCTTATGGACACTCACTAGTTTGCAAGAAATTAATAATTTATTATATCTAGCTCCTTGTGGCTAAAACTACAACTTCTATAAGATCATCATGAAGTGAATAAACATCCTCCCTTTGTTCCTTCAAGTCTGAAGCAAGATGTTCACATAATCTTTTTCATTTTACTAACTTGGTTGCCTTGATCTCCGCATCATATTCCATCACTTTGGTGATCCAACCTGCCCTTTTCTTATTCAAATATTTACTCAATATAAAATCTTTCACACCAGGATGAGGCACAAAAACATGAATCTTGTTACTAGATAACATATGTCTAAACTTCTTTAAGCTCCTTATAATTGAAAGTACTTATTTCTTCACATATGTATATCCTATCTCATAGCCTTCTAAACCTTGATTGAAAAAGGTAATAGGCTATTCCAAATTTTCACCGATAGACTGAGTAAGCATGGTATAGATTACTTCTTCATTCCCAAAAGTATACAAGTTGAATTCCTTGGAGAAGTTAGGACTTGCAAGAGTAGGGGCTTGGGCAATGGCTTGCTTAATCTCTTCAAAACTTTATTTTCTCCTTCTTGTCCAAGTTAATATCTCATCCTTCCTTAAAATAGATGTTGAGGACTTTACCATGTTACCAAAATTATGAATAAACCTCCTAATGAAATTTATCTTTCCAAATAAACTTTACAAACCTTTCTTATACTTAGGTAAAGAAAATGCTAAAATAGCATTCACTCTCTCTTGATCAATAGATAGACCTTTCTTGGAAATAATGTGGAAATAATTTGGGTTTAGAGAGATCCCAAACTCTCTACATCTCTCAAAAATCTGCCTTAGGTGCTTTAAGTGATCCTTTGCCTCCTTGGAGAAAATTGCCACATCATCAAGATATACCAGTACAATGTCATTGATTAGTCCTTAGAAAGCCATGTCCATTACATATTTGAAAGTATCTCCATCATTTGATAATCCAAATGCAATATTCCTATAGGCATATGTGCCCCATTTAGTGGTGAAGGCTATTTTGTATTGATCACTTTCTTTCACTAAAATCTGAGTGTACCTAAAATAACCATCTAGGAGAGAAAACCTCTCACTTCCTACCACCACTTGCATAATTTGCTCCATATAAGGGAGGTGGTAATGATATCTCAAATACATTGTATTTAAGTCCCTAAAATCCACACATAACTTGATCTCCCCATTTTCCCATCTAACAGGGACTAAGTTGGCTAACCAAGAAGAATGCTTGATAGGAAAAATGATTCTAGAATCAATCAACTTAGTGAGCTCTTTCTTCATGAGTGGTTAAATTTTGGGATTGATTTTCCTTTGTTTTTTTGTGGTGGGTTTGGAATTTTCATATAGCTCTATGGTATGTTAATCCAATCTTGGATCAAAACCTTTCAAGTCACTATACTCCCATGCAAAAATATCACTAAACTCCTTGCATAGTTTAATGAAATCATGTTTCTCTTGAATAGTGCATACCTTTCCAAGAGAAATTAACCTATATTTGAAGATATCTACCCTTTATTAGTTATCTTTATTGGTTTACATGCTTACCTTTTCCTTCTTGATCTTGTCATCCTCATTAAATATGCTTTCAAGAGTCACTAGGCCTTTGGGAAGCTTGTTAGACTTCAGCTGGACAATCTATCCTCTATGTTGTTGTTGAAGCTTAGACTAATTCTTTGTGGAGAAATTAGATTATTATTGTATGAAGAGAGCTATATTTTTGTCACTATCAAAAACCTACCAATTAGTGATAGTGTATGGTATATAAGGTCTCACAATCACCTTTAGATGAGGTTGATTCTTGTCTTCTCTTATGCCTTTTGGAACATCAAACTGAGTTCTAATTATTGATAGCCTATCAACATGTTTGTTACCTTCTCATGTAAAATAAGTGATTTTAAATTCCATTAATTCTTCTATAAGGTCCCAAAAGCTGAATCTTCAAACTGATGATTAATGAAGTAAAAACCTCCAAATCTTGAAACATTTCCATTTATGTGTATCACATTTACCCCTATAACATACTTTAAAATATTGGGCTCCCATGCAAAATATATGAAAAGTTACCATGTGAATGAAAATTGCCTATGGGGTTTAGCTTGCATTCTGGGCTACCTACGCTCTTAGTGATTGTTCATAAATCACAACCCCTAAAAATGATCTAAATTTTTCATTAATTATAATCACATAGGGGTCCTAAAAATTTGATAAGAGTGTTTGACCAAATTCTACACGTGGTGAACAAAATGAGCATCTGAACATGAGGCTTTGAAGGGTGCCTAAAACTATAAAAATTGAAAAACTTCACTAAAATGAAAATAGTTCCTTCAAAGCTTTAAAAATCTTGAAAAATTTATTTTATGACCTGTACCATTCTATTAAAACACTCTAAAATTCATTTTTGCTTGAGAAGTCCGAAAATACCTTTTTGGCCTATGTGCCTATTTTCTTGTAAAAGCCTATATGAGCATGGTTTGCATAAAATTTAGAGTTTTAAAACTATTTAAATGTCTTATTATGATTTTAAAATATCATCCCATACTTTTTAATGTTTTACTTGGGATTATAAGCTTCTGAGGCACTCTAGAACGAAGCATGCTCCAATGGTGATCTCAAACAAATAGGCTAAGGTCTGAGACAAAACAAATAATATGATCACTTTAAAAATGGCCATGAAATTTTTTCATATGGTTATCCAACTCATGAAAATCTTGTTTACAAAATTTGATGTCTTAAATCCATTTGTAGCTCTCAAAATCTTCAATTTTCCCTTAATTTTAATCTCTATGCATGGACTGTCTGCATTTTTGACTGAGTTTTGGTGTTTTGAAGATTAAATTCATGTATTTTATAGGTTTTAAGATAAAAATAATATTAATTTATCTCAATATCCTCCTTAGGATTTTTGAAAACTCCTTTACCCCTATTTTCAAGCATGATTTAACCTCCAACAAGGCATTTAGGCTTCAAATGACTATGTTTACACAGTTGTAGGTGAGATATGGTAATAAATGAAGTTATTTATAATATTATCACATTCATGGTGCCTTGGAGACCTTTAAATCACCTGAAAACCATTTTCACATGCCATTGACAACTCTATGACTTTCAAACCATGCTCTAAAGCTTTTGAACAACACTATTATGCACATGTCTGATGTACTTGACTGTATGGGTGTCCTCTAAGATTTTATTCATGAATCATGGATGATATTATCAACATTTTACTCATCAAACATCCCATGTTTTGGACATGAAACAATGCTACAAGCCTCTACCTTACTCTTATTCTTACTAGCATTGAAAGGTCCTTGACTGTGCTTAAGTAGGTTAAGGCTTGCTTTTTTGAAGATAACTTACTGTATGCTATTCTTGAAGCTTCCTTTTTAAAAAAACTTACCTCCTCATTGTCCAAATCACTTTTAACCTTAAATTCAAATACCACTTTCACTTGCTTGAAACCCCTATTGCTGGTTTGGAGGAAAGCTCTTAGTCTTATGATGGCTGTAGAAATCCTTTGAGGTGGCTGAAAGGTGTGTTTAAGCTTAACTAAGGTCCATTATGATAGTGATTTTAAGGTGATATTTGCAAATGAGTGAATTATTATATTAAATTCTTCATCCTCAGATGAGTATGTCAATCATGATTTAAGAACATTCTTTCAAATTCTAAGTGGATCCATGACCTCTGAGATATATGACCTGTAGAATTTTGTCATCAATAGGACTATAGCTGCTTTCAGGTTTGTTGTAGGTCATTATATTTGATTTTATGTGCACTTTATCTCTTGTTTCAATAAAAAATCATTCAAAGACTATCTAACTCCTTCAAAGCACATTTGAAAACTTCAAACCTAAAGAACCCTTCTCCCTTATACTATATACTTGCCAATCTACAGTCACTTCTTATGACTGTAAGCAGGGTCCCTTAGGGTGAATAGGATGCTTATGATTGAATAATACCTGGAGAATGAATAATAAGGATCAAATTCTTTGCTCTTTAAATAAAAAACCTCCTCCATACATCACTGATATTTCACAAACTTTCCTTTTCCACAAACTTTCATTAGGTATTGACTGTGTTTAAGGTTGATTATATGGACTGGGTCTATAAGATTGAGGTGTCTCATGGAAATAGTCAAAGAATTAAATGTGAATGAGTTTACCATTGGCATAATTATTACTTATAAATTCACATAACCCTTTGAAATTCCATATGATGATGTAACCCTCATATAATCATTGCATCAATCTACCTTTTTAGCTGTATACTAGCTCCCAACGTTGGTTGTAGATGTAAAACCAAGGAGAAGAAATGAGTTTGGTTCATTAACAAGGTGAATTTGACAAAAACCCTATGGAAATTCTCCTAAAACATTACCTTTCCATCATATTTTACTTCTTGGTGCAAAAGATACTTGACTTTCCTTTGTATGGTGAGTCCTTGCCCTGAGTGTACGGACATGGGACTGTAGGTGCATATCTAATTTAGTCATGGTCATACAAAGTGATTTTACTTAAACCATATTGACTCCCAATATGTTTTTAACTATACCTTTCTCTAGAATATCCATATTCATTCTAGGTCTTCAAAAACCCAAAAGCCCACATGTATGCAAAAGGTCACAAGAGATGGCTGTAGATGGAAGATTTGGGCTTGTTATAGGTGGCAAACCCTACTAAAACTCCTTTCCTATCTCATAATCTCAACTATTATTATTTATGAAACCTCCATAAATATGAGACCCCTAACAAGGATCGATGTGCTTGAGCCCCTAATACATGGCTAGTGAGCTACCGTGTGAGATTAATTTGACTGTAGGGTACCATATTATGATGGCTATAGGTCTCTTTTCCTTGAGAATATGTAGAAGATTGTCTTATCACTTAAGCCCTATAATTAGGTTAAGGATCCTCATGGCCAACCAAGCAATTATAGTGATCCAAGAAAGGTCTTTTTTTGACCAAAGTCTTGTTTGGCTAAAATTGAAGGTTCAGTACAGGTCTGTAGTTTCATTTCAAGCAGTGTCGGTCTCCATGCTAACCCCTTCTTGATGTACAAAGTATAAAGTGCCATTTTTATCTCCATGATAGTATGATCAATTTAAAACATCCAAAAACTTATGAAGTGGTCAAAACCCTTTCAAAATCCATCCTTTCTTCACATTTACCTACTTGGTTGTAGGCCACTTTTAAGGTTGCTTGTAGGTTTCCATGCTAACTGTAGTTACTGTTTTCCTCCTCAAATATCCTTCTTTAAACTTTATGGTATGCCTAAACATCTTCCTTCTTCATGATATTACCACTACTTATATTATCCATGCTCTCAAAATCTTACCATGATGATAAAATTCACAATGTCTGAACCTTCTTTAATGTAGATGACTGTATATTCCCTATTGTATGGACTATTGCATGTTCATGACCTTAAGGAAGGTCCAAATTCATATTTGATCTTCATTCCTCCTTATGATTGCTTGATGAGGTCACCTTCATTAATCATAATAGAGAGAACCTCACATTATCACCTTGATATTGATGCCTCAAGGTTTCCTTGACTTCATGAACCTACTTTTTTGTCTCTTTCCATGATTGTATTTGGTGTTTGAATAACCTGTAAACACTCTTCTCATGCTCATAGTACTCTTGATCAACCTTTGTTTCCTTGATAGTGGTGACTTGGAATGGAGGTGGGGTTTAAAGGGTGAGTGAAGTGTAAAGACATGAAGGATGATGGATAAAACACAATTAAGGGTGGAATGAAAGTGAAAACACAGTGGTATGGTTGTGTATGGCAATGATATGGTGAGAATGAGGTAGAGGTGGGAAGAAGCATTTAGGAGCATGAAAATACCAAGAGAAAGAATGAATGGAAAGATGAATACCAGAAAATTATTTTGCTTTAATTTTTAAGCCTAAAGTAAATATAAAGATACCAAAATTTTATCATGGTTTTCTCCAAAAAACCTTAAAATTTGCAAATATACCTTAAAACATGCTAAACTAGCCCTTTTGAAACACCTTGCTTGTGAGCATGGAGAAGGCTTTTTGTTATGAATCTTGGAGATATCCTAAGATTTATGCATGGAAATCATGAAAAATTTATGTAAACCCTAAAAAATAAAAAAAATGAAAATTTGAAGCTAACTTATTCTCCTTAGACTGTATAAATTCTCTTTGCAAGCTTGCCAACTGCAGATTGACTGGCTGACTTTGAGACCCTTTCTTGACCTTTAATTGGATGAATATCAACTTCATAATTAAATTTAAAGATATATATAGTACTTAAAATTATATAACAATAAAAAAAATTGAAAATTTTAAGCTAACTTATTCTCCTTGGACCATACAAATTCTCTTTGCAAGCTTTCCAACTACAGATTGACTAGCTGACTTTAAGATCCTTTCTTGACTTTGAATTGGTTGAATAATACCTTCATAATTCCATTTAAAGATATATAAAGTCCTTAAAATTCTATAACAAGTTTAATTTCTCTAAGACTCTACCCAAGTGAGGAGAAATTGAAGAAAACCAGTTGCCTTCCTGGTTGCAAGGTAGTAGAATTAACCTGTCTTCAACTGGATAGTTCATGAACATAGATAATCCAATTAAGAAACATCTTAGACCATCAAGAATCCCTCTGAGTCTACTTTCTTCACTCCAAATTTGATATTTGTATCCTCTTCTAGGAGATCGTACCATCAAAAAACCCATAAGTATGTCTCTCTATGCCAAGAAGCAAGAAACCAAAAGGAAGCTAGTTTAGTGCCTGTATGGCCATGAATTGCCATGAAATTGATTATGGATCCTAGAAATGCCCCGTATATGATAATACTTGACCTTTATTATATGGAAACCATATGGATTTTGTATTTCTCTTGTAAAATAGGTGAAAAAAGTGTCTTTTTGCCCTTTTAAAAGCTAAAATTCACTTTCCACCACTTGATAAAGAATATTTGAGAATTATTTCATGTAAATAATGAAAAATTAGACTTTTCCATGTTTTAAACTTGTAAATTTGGCATGTGAGAGCTATTTTGGGGTCTTTTTGGCTTAATTAAGATATCAAATGACCTTTTTATGACTTGAACTTTTAGAATTAGGCTATTTTCACCTTTTTAAACCTATTAAAAGCTGTTTTTGAGATAATTAAATGAATTTTGACACCATTTTTAATGATTTTTACCCCATTTTGGGCCAAAATTTGCATTTTTAGACCATAATTGATCAGTTTGACCAACTGCAAAGGGTTACAGACTGGATTTTGGAAAGTTTCGATTGATAGGGGTAGCAATTTGACCTTCAAAATCTAAATTACTAACAATAATAATCAAATATTTTGAATATCTCTAGGATATGATTTTCATTAGAACCAAGTGAATATAGGTTAGTTATCTCACATTCTACAGTTGTATCGGAGTGTTCTCTAAATGCAGCCTTGTATACTTTAGTGTCTTTCCCCATATGATCTAGTGTATTGTGATACCTAATGAATTGATGGATGGAAATCAAGTTAAATGTTGAATCTCATGCTGACTCATTCTTGATCACTGCTTTGAACTTGTCTTGAACCTCTTGTACTGAAAGGATTTGGTCTTGACAATTTGTTGCTTCATATGATAATCTATTAAGCAAATCTTCAATGTCATAGATCATATTTTTGACCTTATCATATGTATCCTTCACATTATTAGTACTCTCAGTGAGTATTCTTATTTTGAAATTAGCCGCCCTGTCTAATTCCTCATGCTCTATATCATTTTTTAATATCTTTTTTGCAATGAGGGTGTTAGTTTCAATAATATCAAAAGATTATAATTTTTGGAAGAATAGGTCCAACCATTCAATATCCTCCTTGCATTTGCTCACTTATTCCTTTAAAGATTCCCAATCATCTTTTAGAGTTTTGTAATAATCCATTCCTAGCTCAATTAATTTGTTTCCCTTTATGATGATCTCCTTAGCCCAGTCCTTCGTATCCCTTCCTGTACTACCAATATTTGATACCACTTCAAGTTTTTCCTTATTGGGTAACTGATTAATAGATTGTGTTGGTTGGGCTATGGGTTCTATGAATTTCTTTAGTGGTCATCAATTGTTCAACTTTATTCTTCAACTTATCTTTTGTGACCTTCACACTATCTATCTTCTCAAAAAGAGACTTAATGCTTGATTAAACATCATATTTTAATCCCTCTCTTGTAGGATGACCTAGGTCTACTTTGGATATTTGGTGATCCCCCACCACTAAATCTTTTTTTTGTTTGTCTGGTGGGGGGACTATAATTTCTACATATTTCTCCCCTGCTAAATCATATGATATTTTGGATATAGTTTTGGGAGCTACCTTTGATTTCTTTGATCCCTCTATAAGGCCAAAATATAATGTGTTATGAGACACCATTTGTTTCCATTTTTTCCCCATTGATTGCACTAGCCAGTTTGGAAGGGCATCCTATGATCCTAACATTATCAACTGTGAATTTGCAACTAAAGTTTCTGCACTAGTGGTTATTGTGATGAGTGCTATGTCTATCACTGATATGGTTGCTAAATCTTTTGCTTATAAGACTTGAGCAAGGAGTTCTTGGTCAAATTTTGCCCTCCAATTCGATTGACAACAAGCTCGCTATCTCCAAACACTTGCAATTCTCTAACACCTCTTTTCCTTGCCCAATAAAGTCCATGAATGAGGGATTAATATTTTTATACATTAAAATAATAAGAGAACTAAAATCTGAAAATTGAAAAATACCTTTCCTTTGAAGGTGAAACCAGCATAGCTCCACCACTAGCCTCAATCTTGCTTCTAGACCCATCAAAGAAAATTTGCCACAAGCCATTAACATCTTCATTTGAATTCATAAAATTTGGAATTAAAGAGTCTATCTCATTTATATAATAAACCCCAAGATGAGATTCTTCAATAAACTTGTAAGGATCATGCACACAGTTGTCATCTCCCCACTCATCTAGGAACAAATCAGAAACTCCTTCAAGGGAAGATGATGGGGATTGATCAATGTGAAACTCCTCTTAATTAATGAAATAATAGTTAACATTTTATACCTTAGGTTAATATGGTTGAAATTTATCTCTATGAATAGGTTCTAACTCAATCTTCACTTTAGTGCCATATTTTGTTCTAAACACCATGTAAGACCAGTTAGCCACCAAGTATCTACCTATTTTGGATGTGAAGTCTCTTGACAAGAAAAGAGAAAAATAGTGAGGTAAATATGCTACCACCACATCATGAGGAATTTAAAAATTACTAAAATCATTAATAATCAAATTCAAACCTTTCAGTACCCCCAAATTTTTGGCTGGTGATCCATCTAACTATAGAACTCCTTTAGTCATTGGCTCGTATCTGATGCCTAGCTTATCTTCTATGCATTTGGGCATAATTGATGTCTTTCCTCCACTATCTATGATGTAATTATGAACCAAGAAATAACCAATAATTAAAGATATATATATAAAGGAGGAGTCTTATCATCTTTATTCACTTGACCATCTATAGATTGAGTTTCATTTACCAAAACCACATTGTCACTTCTAGATGGGTCAGCTTGTGTATCTAGTCCATGCAATTCCTTTTGGAGTATATATTTATACCCTAGCCATGTTATATAATCCCATAATTATATTTTAATATTAAGCTTCTTCATTTGGTCCACAACATTAATGAAAGGATTACTTACCTTGGGGTTCTCTTTATGAACATTTGTACCTGTGATGTAGCTTGTAGAGGCAGAGTTGAAACAACTATCCTAAAATTTGGAATCCTCTAAGTTTATTGTGCTCTAAAAGTTGAATTAGGACTTCCTACCATCTTAGCTGATGTAGGAGTCAAAATAGGTCCTTGATTTATTCTTTAAACTTCTTTAATGGCCCTTTTCTTTGATCTAGTGTTGGCAGCCACACTAACATTTTGATTGCTTATATTCCCCATGTAATTAATGGCATGAAAATCACCCTCCAAATGATTCATGAGAGTGGAATTAGATTTAACCTACCTGTTCTCCATCCTAAATTTCATTGGCATCTAAAAATTTCAAAATTGAGATGTTTGATCACCTTGTGTAATCATGCCTTGATTTTGCATCTCATTGGCATAAGCAACCTATTCTTGACCATGTTCAAAAGATGGATAATTAGGATATTCCTAGACCAATTTTTTTTTGAGTGGGAATAAGGGATTTGGAGGATGAGAGATCATTAGGATTATAACTTTGATAAGGCTTGACATGGCTGACTTAGCCTTGTCCCTGATTATTGCCCTGAAAAGGAGGTTTGTTTGTTTGTCCAAATTGGTTGTAGGATTGATAAGGCCTATAGCTTTGGGCTTGTTACATTTTGATAGAAAATAACTCATTAGTAACACTATGAATTAGGATATTGACTTCATGCATTTCATTGGTAGGAGCAATGGAAATTTTTTCTTGGCTAGGCAAAGGAGCTAAAGTGGGTAACACACTTTGACTAGGAGTATGTAAATCAGGGAATAGTGGCATTGGATGTCTAAGAGCTATGTTTTTGACATGGATAAGATAATTCATAGCATTTATGGCTATTCCATATATATTAGACAATGTATTTCCACCCATAGACTAAATCATCATGGCAATTTCACCATTCAACACTTTTAAGTAGTAAAAAAATGCATAATTTGTAGTTGGCCTCACAAGAATTGGGATTTTATCCCAAGTTTTTTGAAACCTAGTATTTAAATATTACATGAATTCATGTGGTTCCCTCTTTATTGTGGTCAATTTTTTAGCAAGAGATAAGTGGTCATTTTTCCCCCAAACTTATTAGTTAATAGGGTCCCTTACTCATCCCATGAGCCAATAGAATTTATAGGTAGGGTCCCATACCAATCCAAAACTTTTCCTTTGAAAGATAAGGCCAACAACCTAATAGCTACATTTCTCGAGTGATATTTTGGATATTATAAAAATATGTACTATGTTCCTAATATGCTCAATGGTAGTAATAGGACCATCTCCACTAAAATATGGGACACTTTTGAGAGCAGCTCCTAGGATTTGATCGTATTTGGAAAGCTTCAAGGGAGATGGCCCCCCAAAAAAGCACAAAAGGTTGTCTTCTAGCCATATTGGAAATATTATTATGGATGTTAGGAATGGAATGCAATACAAACTTGGAAGATTTGAACACAAAACCTCTTTTATAAGGATGAGTGTTTACAAATCTATACCTTTTGGTGGAATATGGAGGTAATTCCACAAACTCAAAGTGTACACCTTTAGCATTTGACCTAGTGGTCACCTTTAGCATGGAAAGAAGGATTGATCATCAACCAAAGACTTTGAATTCTTAAATGGACTCTCCAAGTATTAAATGTAGATATTTCTTTATCTATAACTATTTCAAGACCAACACCAATCTTGAACAATCTTCTAAGACTTAAATGTCCCACTGGGCATGCCAAAAACTATTGATGCTTGGATTTGAACCCTTGAGAAGATGCTCAGTTCTCCTCATCCAAGCAACACAATGGAATCATCTCTCTTGCTATGGGTGAAAATTATGTTGAGATGAGTCTTTAGATTATGGGCTAGCTCCCCTTGATACACCTTGAAACTCTTTCTAAACTAATAATTGTGAATGAAAAGGGAGAAGGAAAACAATTGGGAAAACAAGCTATGATGAGCCAATATTTGATATCCTCTTAAGACTAAAACCACTACTTAAAGATAAATAGGGATGTTTCACACAAAGTCACAACAAATACATTACTGCATCAATATTTTAGAAGTTAGATTCAAGAAGGTATTTGACATTTAGGAGGGTGATGAATGATTCTACAAAGAGAATACACATATACCACTTCTAAGATGTTTATATACTTAGTAAAGAATGCTAACAGAGACCTACAACATCATCTTTTCTACACATTGGTCAGTGACCATATATTGATATGCTATAAAATAACCTTTTCACTAGTCATTATCAACAAGATTTGAACTTATACTTAATAGTTCAATGTGAAAATGGTAAAATCACTTGTATATTTCTGTAAGAGTTATAGTACAAATCTAGCCAGAGTTTTACCATAACTAGTAGAAGTTCCCCTAATGAGTAGAAAGAGTACATATATATACATTTTTGGAAGAGGTCAAGCAAAGGAAAGTCTAAAAATTATTCAAACATGTGTCAACTTGAGACTAGAATAGATATGTTGCATTATATAAGGTGTTCTCTTTATAGTTACACCAACATAATTAAGATAGTACAAACTATATTTTTCCATAAATGGATCCATTGGTTGGAGTTTCATTTGGCTGTTAGCTACTCTTTGTTGCCTTGTTGAGCTATGAAGCAAAGCATAACAACTTTAACTATCAACTACATATTTTTTCTTGCTATACACAGTTGTTTAGGATCTCGCTATCTATCACCTTTATCTTTGCCTTTTGGTTCCAACACTTTATTTTAAATTCTAGCAGTTATTCCTTATAGTTTGAAATTGACATTCTGTGGGTTTTCACTCCTTTGTTTGAATCTCAATGACTAATTTTTGTAGTCTAAACTTTACATTCTACTAGCCATCACTCCTCAAGCATTTATTCAAATGTTTTGTCTATGGCCACTTTACTGAAAGAATTCATTCAGACTTTTTGTTTCCTTAGGCTTTGTTGATTGGTTCATTTCCTTTAGAATAAAAGTCTGAAGGAAATATTATCTTCAAAATCTTCCTCTTGGGCCATTTATTTGGACAAAATATTTGAAGGAATTCAGTCTTTCAGGCCCCTCATAAACTTCCTTTGAACAAAAAGTCCAAAGGAATTCTTTCCTTTGCAAATTTCCCTTTAGGATTTTTGAAAAGAACCCTTCAAAATAAACATACCCTTCGATATTTTAAAATGGTCCTTTGGTAAAAATTAAATTGTCTACCTTTTCTTCGAAAAAATCCTATAGACTTTTTGGAATGGTCCTTTGGGCTTTTGGTCACCTACCCTTCAAAAATAATGAAGTGCCTTTCAAATTTTTTGGAATGGTCCACTTGTCCCTCGGCTTCAATTCCTTTGGGTTTTTTTGTAAGGGACAATTTTTTCAAACTTTTTTCAAATTTCCCTTTGCAATAATTAAAATATCCTATGGCTTTTTGAAAAACATCCCTTTAAACTTTCTAAAATGCCCTTCAAACTTTTGGAAATAGTTCACTTTCCAAGGAAAATGCCCTTTAGGAAAGTAGCCAATGTACCCTTCAAAAAGATGAACATACCCTTCAAAAGTTTGAAAAGGTCCTTTTCTTCTTGAAAGAGTCTTCAAAAATTTGTCACCTACCCTTTGAGAAAATTACTTTGGACAAAAAATCTAAAAGAATTCACCTAAGTAAAAGGCTTCAGATAAAAAGTTTGAAAGAATTTGATAAGGACTTTAGAATAACAGCTCAAAAGAAATATACTTAGAAAAGGACCAAAAGAAACCTTCCAAAAGAATTAATTAGTGAAGACTTAGCCAAAATACTAAATAACAAAGCTATCAAAAGGAAAACACTTGGGTTTTTACATGTAATAGACTTCAACTTTGTATAAGAACACTTCTTGCATACTAGACATGAAATTTGTGTACTAGACATGAACAAAGGTATAGACTCAGATACTTTGTTACAAATCGGGGTGCCCCTTTTTGGCCTAAAAGGCCAAAATTTGGTAAACATTATGAAAGTAGATGAAATATGACTACACTTGTACTATTATTTATATGTAATCTTAGTTAATTATTTAATTGTTTATCTTCTATTATATTATTCACTAGTTAGTTCATACTTGTTATGCTCTTAATGTTTACCTCTAAATGAATAGAAAGTTTTAATGAGTTACAATTTGTATTTAAATTAATATTCTCATTATAGTGTTAATAATTATTTTGGGTAAATTTATAAACTCGTGATTAGTTGTGTAGAAGATAAATGATGTTAACAGGATGCACACAATTTAATTTTTATAGTTCATGGGTTATTCTATTATGGATGTCGATTTAATTATTTCATGGTGATTAATCTCATGATCATAATCACTTAAAACATAAATCACGTATAAGCTATATATTTTTGTTCTTAGATGCTAAAATGCACTATGTTGAATTCATTATTAAGTGTTGGAAATGTCATTTAGTGTATTTTTATACTATTGTAAAAGCATGGTTATGTGCATAATAAGAAGTTAATTTTATGTTTTAAAGAAGCACTATGTATGACTTTTATACAGTTGCACATAAATTCTCTTGGTGACATGATAAAGATTGTTGTTAACAAAGTAAAGGCTTGTGTTGAGACTATGTTCCCTTTAAAATGATATGTGATTTTTATCTTCCCTTGGAATTATAAAATCAAGTATACTAAGTTTGTAATTAAATATTGATGTAAAATAATTTAAAATAATTTGAGTTGCATTACTAAAATTTGTCCAATCTCTATTAGAGGAAAAATCAATATATAGTGATAGTGTTATGGATATTTCATTCTAATTGTTAAAGTATGTTTCATTTAAGTCCTAAATTTGGAATTGATTTCTTATTTATTTAATTTAATTCAATAAGTGGAAATGGTTTAGGTTGCATAAATAGAGCATCTTTTTCTAATTCAAAACTCTCTTGGTCTTCATCACAAAATTCCTTCTCTTGAGATGTAGTGATGCATTAGAAATTTTACTTGATTGAATATTTCATTATATATGCTTGAAATAAGATTCACTTGGGGAAGTTAATTCATTATTAAATAGATTTTTTTTTAATTATTAAACTATTGTTTGTAATGTTTAGTTGGTTGTTCATAAAAAAATAACAATGATAAAATTGACACCATGTTGTCAATATAACCTCAAGTGATATTTAAGAAGGTTGTCTTCCATTTAAGCTAATAATCAAAGTTAGAATTTATTATTATTTCAAGGGAATAATTATTTTTATCAATACAACAGTCATAAGAATTGTGATCCTTAAACAAATTAATAAAATAGTTACAAGAAATAACCATAGATGTAATCAATGCATTAGAAGCTAGTTTTGTATAGGCATGCCTTGGCTTAAAAATGGAATAAACCTATTTAGAGTTATGACTTGAATATGATGACCATTAAAGAATTACAATAGATTGTTAATTGAAATATTTTTGGTATTCATAAAAGGACAAATTGTGGAAACTAATGAATAAAATAAAGGATTTGTAATGGTATAGATTAAGATTAAGTGATGTACTTTCATTATTGATTTAAAATCAATCCTACACTATAACTAGTTATTATGATAACAACCAAGTTATAAGTAGATAGTACTTTAGAGATTTGAATTCTAAATACTTACCTATAGGATGGTCTAGGGTTAATATGAGAGTGAGTTAAGAAATCTTGGTCAATGGTATGGTGCTCATTTATATGATGACATCGATCTTTGACAAGAATCATGGTAACTTAATTAAATCATAGAGTTAAATTATTTTGTGTATAACGATAAGTGGAAGCACATAGTATGATGATCCCTAAAAAGCTATAAATCATGGTATAATCATCTAAATAGAGATAATACTACAATGAGATCTCTACTTATATAAAATTCATTAAAATCCTATTACAATTTCAGGGAATTTTCCCATTTGCTAACTTGGTAGAAGAACATCATTGATTAAGTCAAATAGAACAATGTTGATTTTATATTATGAATCATGGCTTATAAAATAATATCTTAACTCTTAAACTTAGGAATAATAAATGAATTCCTATTTATTTTGACTTGTCCCTAATGTTCAAATGTATTTATTAACTTAAGCATCCTTAATACAAGGAAGGGGAGAATAAACTACCCCAACCTATACATAGACTTCCATAGATGTGATTATCATAGGTAGAATAAGGACATCTAGGTCATTATATTGGGAAGGTATTTTCCTCCATATAGTTCAAAGTTTATTGTTATAGATCACATATCGATATGCCCCAAACTACATGTAGATTTTATAGAGAAATAATCTTTTGCATAGAATCTTCTAGGGGTAATTACCCTAATTAAGGGTCACATGTGCATAAATTTGGTTATGGAATTGTGGGTATGTTATGCAAAAACTAATTTATGTGTAGTGGACCCTATTCATAATTATGCTTTGTGCTCTAAATGAAATGATGCTCAAATTTTTTTGGGGACATTTCACCTAGTATCAAAGTATGTACTAATGTTATTAAATCATAAAAATAACTCTAAATAATACTTTGGAAGGGTTTAATTATCCTAATACTACCTAAGAGACTATTTTTTTGACTCCTCAAAAAATGGTTAAGATTGGAGCTAGCAATAATTAGATTGAAAATGATCAAGGTATTGATAAGCCAGTATTGAGAGTTAGAAGTCGAGGTTGGGGTAGAAGCAGGTTGATGCACAAAATTGGGGAAAAGATTATGATAATCCCTCAACTTTCAAAGTTATTTTAAAAAGTGAATAGGCCCTTTTTAAAATGGTGTATGCCCTTTTTTAAAAACAATCGAGGCTTAGGATGGTGCCTGAGCCTCAAGGGTGTACACCCTTTTCAAAGGATGTATGCCCTTTGTAAAGGGCATATGCCCTTTACAAAGCATAAAGGGTTTATACCCTTGCTATTTTATATTTTATTTTATTGTAGATCAAAGTCATGGACTTGGAATTTCTGTCTTTCTCCTATCTTTATTTATCAAATTTAGATTCACCTACATGCTTTGGAATTATGTCTTACCAATGGGATTCAACATTTGCATTGCTACAGGTCAGGTAGTTGATTTTTAGATTTTAATTTTTTCATTTCTATTTCTATTTATTTATTCAAATAGGTTTTTTTAATTTAGGTTTGAGTTATATTCTTTTGCATTTCCTAATAAAAACCTATATTCCTATTTAAATTTAGACATACAAGTTTTATGGATCCATTGCATGAAGAAAATGTTGGATAAAACCTTGAACAATTTGATTTTACACAAGAAGTTCAATTGTATGAATAATTTAATTCAAAACATTAACAATTAAAAATAATTATCAATGTTTTTCATCACTCTTCAAGTAGTACTAAACACATTTCACTTGCCAATATAGTAGACACTATTTTTAATGAAGTGTGAAATATAACTTCTCAATTTGATGTAATGTTGCATCGAAGAGAGACCATGAAATAATTTTATTTTGATAAATTGTCATATGAAGATGTTAATAAAAAAATAACATAAGTTGTGTGCACTCTGTTTGTTAAGCGTAGAAACAACCAACCTCCACCAATGAATTGTAAACATGTTAATATTGATTGGTGTGTTCATGAGGAGATGAAAAATAAATTTTGCGATAGGTGGTGGATGGTGTTTGATGTGTTAGGGTGTGGAGCTAAAAGCTTCACCAAGGAGCACACTATGACAGTTTCGGGTCTACACAGACACCGGCGTCGGTCAGGAGTGACCGACGTCGGCCAGGTGCAGTTGCAGAGGCACCAACGTCGGCAGTGGGTCGGCCGACGACGGTCACAGGCAAGCAGCAGGAACCGATGTCAGTTACCTGTGCATCCAAAAAGCTATTTTTGAGGATAGAAGCGAGTGTTTACATGATGAGTTTAAGTTGTAATCTTAAGCTCGCATCTCTATTATTAGTAATATTATTTTTAGAGCCCTTGTTCAAGTGGCTTAACTGCTTGTTGTAAGTGCATGCTCAAGTCTCCTAATTCTATATGTAGAATTAGATCTTCTTAGCTTTATGTGAATTATTGTAGAATTGGTATGTTGAAAAATAGTATAGAATTGAATCAATCCAGGTTTGTTGGAGTTGATTGTTCTTGAGAGAGAGAGCTCTTGAGGAATAGAGATCTAGTGAGAGATCTATACGTCTAAGAGAGGTGTGGAAGAAAGAAGTTTCTTCAATTATATTATTTTTGTAAAGAGTTTGTTAATACAAGTTTTTAGGGTGGTTTCTTGTATCTCTTGTTCTTGCTATTTATCATTCTAGTTACTTGTCTATCTGATTTATTTCCGCGTTTATTGCTTTCACAAGTGTAATCTATTGTTGGTTGATCCCCAACAAGTTGTATCAGAGCTCAGGTTCACTAACAGGTGGTTCAGATCTGTGTAGTGTGTATTGATTACAGGTTCTCACATGGATTTCTGTTTGAGTGGGAGAAGCAATGGCAGATGAAAGTAAACTGAGAATGGAAAAGTTTAATGGAAAAAATTACCAACATTGGCGAATGCAGATAGAGGATTATCTGTATCAAAAAAATCTCTACTTACCGTTAGGTGGGGTTGCAAAGAAGCCCAAAGACATGGAGGATGAAGAATGGGAAGTTCTTGACAGAAAGGCTCTAGGGTCTATAAGACTGAGTCTAGCATCCACTGTGATATCCAATTTATCACAGGCAAAGTCTACGGTAGAGTTGATGACTACGTTAGCAAATTTGTATGAAAAACCCTCAGCTTCTAATAACGTATATCTTATGAAGTAGTTATTTAATTTGCATATGAATGAAGGTGGATCTGTTTCTACTCATCTAAATGATTTCAATGGAATTGTGAATCAATTAAGTTCAGTCAATATAGTGTTTGATGATGAAATAAAAGCTCTTTTAATATTATGTTCTTTGCCTGAAAGCTGGCATGGCTTAGTAATGGCAGTAAGTAATACTGCATCTACATCAAATATTTTGAAAGTAGAGGATGTTGTTAGTGTTATCTTGAATGAGGAAATTCACAGAAAAAGCACAGAAGAGACATCTGTGAATGCTTTAAATTTTGAGAGCAGGGGGAGGCAGAAAGAGAAGAGCAAGAAAGGCAGATCTAAATCCAGAAATGGCAGAAGGCCACAATGCTGGAATTATGGAAAGATGGGGCACATAAGCAGAGATTGTTGGTCAAAGCCTAAGGAGGATAATTAGCACGAAGGAAAGGAAGAAGCCAAGGTTGCAGGTATTGCACAAGATGCTTTAATTTTCTCTCTGCATAATAATATAGAATCTTGGGTGTTAGATTCTGGTGCATCTTTTCATGCTATCCCTAACAAGGAATATTTTAGTGACTATATCCATGGAGATTTTGGAATAGTGTATCTAGGGGATGATGAGCCCTATAAAATAATTGGCAAAGGTAAAGTGCAGCTGAAGATGCAGAATAGCAACACATGGGTGTTGAGAGATGTGATGCATGTTCCTAGCTTGAAGAGAAATTTGATTTCTACAGGAAAGTTAGGGGATGAGGGTTGTACAGTAACTCTCATAGCAGAATCTTGGAAGGTGACCAAGGGTGCACTTGTTATGGCCAGAGGTAAGAGAGAAGGTACTCTCTATTTGTGTAATTGTGTTACTAACAAATCTCCTTCTGTATTATCGACTTCAGATGTGGATGCTAAATTGTGGCACTCAAGGCTTGGCCACATGAGTGAGAAGGGGATGTCAATTCTTAAGTCCAAAGGTATGCTTTCAGATTTAAAAGTCATAGATCTAGAGTTTTGTGAGCACTGTGTATTTGGAAAATAGAAAAGGGTTAGTTTTCTCAAGACTGGGTCTACTAAGAAGAGGCATAAGTTGTAGCTTGTTCACACAGACGTGTGGGGACTAGCTTAGGTTGCTTCCATTGGAGGATCACAGTACTATGTATCTTTCATAGATGATGCTACAAGGAAGGTATGGATCTATTGTATTAGGAGAAAATCTGATGTATTTGAGACTTTTAAGATTTGGAAAGCTATGGTTGAGAATGAAATAGGTAAAAGATTGAAGTGCCCGAGATCTGACAATGGTGGTGAGTTCTACAGTTATAAGTTCAGAGATTATTGTTATATGCATGGAATCTATAGGCAAAGGACGGTTCCAAGGACACCTCAACAGAATGGAATTGCTGAAAGGATGAACAGGACAATAATGGAGTGTGCAAGATGTATGAGATTGCATGCCGATTTGCCCTTACAATTTTGGGCACAAGCTGTTGACACTACAGTATACCTGATTAACAGAAGACCCTCTACAGCTCTAGATGGTGGTATTCTAGAAGAGGCATGGACAGGTAAAAAGGTTAATCTCTCATATCTCAAAGTTTTTGGTTGTGAAGCCTTTGTGCACATAGATAAAGAAAATAGAAAGAAGCTTGATGCTAAGTCTATGAGATACACGTTTATTGGCTATGGCTCAGATGATTTTGGTTACAGATTGTGGAATCTAGAAACTAACAAGGTAATTAGGAGCTGTGATGTTATTTTCAATGAAAGAGTGATGTATTGTGATCAGCTAAGAAAGCTGAATCAATCTGAGCAGAGCAATGGTGAATTGGACGAGGTGAAGGTTTAATATGAGCTCGCAGGAAAAAGAAATAATCACTTGCAGGAAAACACAGAGACCGACGTTGGCAAATTAGAAACCGGCGTCGGTAGAACAAAAATTGAGGTCGGCCATATAGAGACCGACGTCGGCAGGACAGGCACCGGCGTCAGTCAGACAGAACCAGCGTCGGCCAGTAACAGGTCTGGAGGTGACCGAGGTTAGTCACTGTCAGAGAATTTGGGTGGACAGCGTGTTGTGAACGAGTCTCAGACACCCATCAGGAGGTCAGAAAGGGTGAGTAAGCCTCCAATTAGATATTCTCCTTCTTTATTTTATTTATTGCTAACTGATGGTGGAGAACCAGAGAGTTTTGAAGAAGCAATACAAGTGGAGTCCAAGAGTCAGTGGGAGTGTGGCATGGTTGAGGAGTTGGAGTCTTTAAGAGAGAAACAAACATGGGATTTGGTTGAATTTCCAGCTGGTAAGAGAACACTCAAGAACAGATGGACCTACAGGTTGAAAGAAGGTGAGAATGGATAGATGAGATATAAGGCCAGATTGGTGGTAAAAGGATTTACACAAAAGCCAGGTATTGATTTTGGTGAGATTTTTTCTCTTATTGTTAAAATGACTTCTATAAGGGTTGTATTATCTTTGGTTGCTTTCGAGGATTTGCATCTTGAGCAGCTAGATGTTAAGACAGCGTTTCTTCATGGAGACTTGGATGAGGAAATTTATATGGAATAGCTGAAAGGATTTGAGGTCAAAGGTAAGGAGAAGTTTGTGTGCAGATTGAAGAAAAGCTTGTATGGCCTCAAGCAAGCTCCAAGGCAATGGTACTTAAAATTTGATAGGTTTATGACTGAGAATGGCTATAGTAGGTGTCAATCTGACCATTGTGTGTATTTTAAGAGATTTGATAATGGTAGATATATTATTCTATTGTTGTATGTAGATGATATGCTGGTTGCAGGATCACACATGCAGGATATCTCTGAGCTTAAGGTGAAATTAGCTCAAACGTTTGCTATGAAGGATTTGGGAGCAGCAAAGAAAATCCTTGGCATGAGCATTAAGAGAGACATGAAAAATCACAGGTTGATATTGTCTCAAGAAGATTATGTGGACAAGGTGTTGAAACGGTTCAATATGCAGGATGCTAAACCGGTAAGCACACCTTTGGCTGGACATTTTAAGTTGAGTAAAGAACAATGTCCTAATTCATATGATGAGGTAGAGTACATGAGTAAGGTTCCATATTCTTCCGTAGTAGGGAGTTTGATGTATGCAATGGTGTGTACTAGACTGAATATTGCCCAAGCAGTGGGAGTGGTAAGTAAGTATATGGCTAATCCAGGTAAGGAACATTGGAAAGTAGTTCAGTGGATCCTTAGATATCTGAGAGGAACCAGCAGTAGGCACTTGTGCTATGGAGGTTCAGATACTTCTCTACATGGCTATGTAGATTCAGATACGGTAGGTGATTTGGATGGCAGGAGGAGCACTACAAGTTATGTTTTCACTGTAGGTGGAACGGCAGTTAGCTGGATATCTAAGTTGCGGAAGGTTGTTGCCTTGTCAACTACAGAAGCAGAGTATATTACAGCCACAGAGGCTAGCAAAGAGATGATATGGATGACACGGTTCATGGATGATCTTGGTAGGGAGCATGAGAGTTGCAGATTGTATAGTGACAGTCAGAGTGCAATCCATTTGGCTAAGAATTCAGCCTTTCAGAACAAAGCACATACAGCTAAGGTATCACTTCATATGACAGGTATTGGAAGATGGTGAGTTGAAGCTGGAGAAGATCCATACGGATAGGAATCTTACTGATATGTTAACCAAGCCGGTTAAAAAGGAGAAGTTGAATCTTCATTCAACTTCTGTTGGTCTTCATGATTGAGTTGAAGATGGAGGAGCTAAAAGATGTTGTTTTACAGGTACTGGTGTAGTTGTTTATCTCCAAGTGGGAGATTGTTAGGGTGTGGAGCTAAAAGCTTCACCAAGGAGCACACTATGATAGTTTTGGGTCTACACAGACACCGGCATCGGTCAGGAGCGACCGACGTCGGCCAGGTGCAGTTGCAGAGGTGCCGACGTTGGCAGTGGGTCGGCTGGCGGCAGTCACAGGCAAGCAGCAAGAACCGACGTCGGTTACCTGTGCATCCAGAAAGCTATTTCTGAGGATAGAAGCGAGTGTTTGCATGATGAGTTTAAGTTTTAGTCTTAATCTCGCGTCTCTATTATTAGTAATATTATTTTTAGAGCCCTTGTTCAAGTGGCTTAACTGCTTGTTGTAAGTGCATGCTCAAGTCTCCTAATTCTATATGTAGAATTAGATCTTCTTAGCTTTATGTGAATTATTGTAGAATTGGTATGTTGAAGAGCAGTATAGAATTGAATCAATCCAGGTTTGTTGGAGTTGATTGTTTTTGAGAGAGAGAGCTCTTGAGGAATAGAGATCTAGTGAGAGATCTATACATCTAGAAGAGGTGTGGAAGAAAGAAGTTTCTTCAATTGTATTCCTTTTGTAAAGAGTTTGTTAATACAAGTTTTCAGGGTGGTTTCTTGTATCTCTTGTTCTTGTTGTTTATCATTCTAGTTACTTGTCTATCTAATTTATTTCCACGTTTATTGCTTTCACAAGTGTAATCTATTGTTGGTTGATCCCCAACATGATGCACCTTCATGCAAAAATAATGAGGTTCTATTATACTTTTTGAGAAAATTGTATTTTGAGTTTGTGTTGCAATAAATTTCAAATTATTTTGACATGAAGGCCTCCCAAGGTAGGGGATGTGGGTCTTTATTTGATATACCTAGTGTTATAAGAGAGCAAAACTATCATAATCAAGCTTAGAGAAATATAAGGAAAATATCACAAGCCTATATTACTAACATTTTGCATCATAACGAACAAATAAACACCCTTGAGTTAGTTACAAGTTTGACACAAGTTATGATTGAGCATGGTATGCATACATTGAAGACTTATACTTAGCCTAAAGGTGGTACTAGCGGTAGTGGTGGTGTTGGTGGTAGTGGTATTGATGGTAGTGGTAGTGGTGATAGTGGTTTTGGTGATGTTTGTATAGGTTATAGTGTCCCTCTTCTTACTCATGTTATAATTCTTGTGCATCATTGCACATCATCTAGGAGGAAGTGTATAAGACCTCTTTTCAAATGAAACATACAAATAGTAAATTTATGGAGACTAATATGCTATAATATACACCACTTATATATTCTTCAAAAGTACATAAAACTAACATTATAGACACTATTATTCTAGAGCATATGCCACATATAGATGCTTTAGTAGTGCATGACACTAGCATGCTAGACACTATGCCATATGTACTAGCTTCATTGACTCTTATCAGGATACACCAACCTATTATGTAGGAGTTATCAACTTCACCATCTATATTTGATACATAGGTTTAATTTTAATTATAGTCTATTTATGTTTGTAAAAGAATATTAAGTTTATTTTATAGTTTGTGTTTACTTAATTGACTAATTTATTTGACTAAACTTGTTATTTGTTGCTTATATAGATTATTGGTGATATTTTAAGTAGCTCAATAGGCCTTGACTCTATTTTAGAGGCTAAAATTGGCATGGGTGTACTCTATATATATGTTCAGAAACCTTTTAAATTGCATATTTATTCATGCACATATTTATTGGCCTTTAAACAAAAAACTATGTTTTAAGATATTTATTATAATCATAGATTTTTATGATGTTCATTAGATTCACACATTATTCATTTATTGATTTTATAGATGATGAGGGATGTTATAGGTGCCCCTCATAGAAAAGAATAAGTTTTTGTTAATTTTAGGACTACATCATAGAATCCACTATCTCCGCAACAAGGCATGATTCAGGGATGGAGACTGGTGAGAACATAGTAAAATTATTTTTAGCTTTAAGAAATGATATTTTATGTCATATTTACATAATTGTATGCACATCTAGATCTAAAGATATATGTATGCTTTATAGGATTCCCAATCATCAGTGTATATGTAGTATTATATCCCTAAACAACCCTTTAAATGGAATACAGTGAGTATAGAATCATTTTACAAAATTTTATTCTTGAAAAAATTATCAAATTTTCAATATAAAATTTTAATGCATTAATTTTTATATTTCATATGTTGTGCAAACAATAATTTTTAGTGGTTGTCAATGAAATAATGGATGACTCAAATGCTAAGAGGATATTCTCTCCTCATATTGAGCCATCCAATACCCCTGACTCTATGCCTATGTTAACAAAGCACAATTTATTTGGTGGCACTGAGGAGTAGGAGAGCTAATGGTTGTGCTAGGGGTCTAGTTGTAGGCACAATTGATTTTGTATGCTAATATGGCGCATATGATATGCCAATATGGCACATTTTTTCTATGCACATGTTATCATCTACATTTTTTATTGATATATGTTAAATTATGACATAGAACTTTGCATGTATCACATATATACTATTCAACAATATAATTCCTTTACATACGCATATTTTATATTTTTATAATTTAATATTTATACATATTATTGGTTAATGATCATTATTACTTCATATGTGGTTAAAAAAATCACATTTTTATATAAGTTAAGTGTTTCATCATTGTGTATATTTTACATTTACATGTGATATCTACTATTTACTTGTTTCACTTACATTTGATTACATATCAATTTAAAGTTGTGACGTAAGTGGAATTGTGATCAATTTCATGGACATGTAAATATTATAAATTTTACTTGATCATAGTTTTTAGGAGCTCTAGTGATGCTAGATAAATTTTCTATTTACTTGTTTCATTTACATTTAATTACATATCAATTTGCAATTGTGATGTAAGTATACTTGTGATCAATTTTAGGGATATGAATATTATAAGTTATACTTTATCATAGTTGTTAAGAGTTTTAGTGATGAAAGATAAATTTACTATTTACTTGTTTCATTTACATTTAATTAAATATCAATTTGTAATTATGATATAAGTGGAGTTTTGATCAATTTCAGGGATGTAAATATTATAAAGTTGTGTTAGATCATAGTTGTTAGGAGGTCTAGTGATGATGTAGGAGCATCTTGCTAACATGTAATAAGGTCCTTGTTTAAGTTTATTAGAGGTCCTATAGCTTTCATTTACTCAATAAGAGGTCTCACTTAGCCTTCAAAGAGTGAAATATAGATCCTAGATGGTACTTTGGTGTTTTCCCACAAAATTTTCAATTTGAATTTTCAAATATCAATATGTAAGCTTGTGGATAAATTATAATGCTTTATAAATTATTAAGAATCTAATAGGTTTATAATGGTGTTTTATGTGTCTATAAAGGGTTCTAATTATCATGAAGATAAAATTGGTTTTAGGTTAAATGAGAATGAATAATAGCATTTATGACTAATTGAGTTTATGAAAACCCTGATATCTCAGTGTTCTTAAAAGCGAGAAGGAAATTTTGCCTCAAAATCTTCAAATATAAGTCTATAAAGGTGAATTAAATTTTGGATCACATTTATTATGCTTGTACAAACTAGGGGCATTCTTTACATTTGGAAAGGAGTATTTTGTGTTTTGACCTATTAGTAGCCATTAGGCCTACTAGATGTAAAACAAGGTTTCATGTACAAAAAGACCTTTACTTCTATTTGTAAGTAGTGAAAACCAATAAATTTTGGCATGTAGCTTGTATGTTGATTAAGCCAAGTGTCCAAATTGGTTTCAAATAGTATTTTCACTTATTGAGTTATCTATTAGGCCTAGAAGCCTAAAATAGGGTTTTAGAGTTTTAGACCTAATCTCTTAAGAAATAAATAATTCAAATTGGTTTATTACTCATTTGAAATCAATACTATAATATTACATACTTACCAAAACCATATATATTTATAATATATTTGAGAATTAAAAAATAGTCCAACTAAAACTCATTAAAAATTAGACCTAGTTCAAGAGTGTGTTCAAAGTAAAAGAGTAAGAAGTACCAAAGGTCATCAAGTGATGTAGGAGCATCATGCATTAGGATGTATATAGTATGTTTTTGGTAATAAATTTCCTTTCATGGATTCAAGTTATTTTTAATAACTATACTACCTATACACATTACCTTTCATGTTTCAGGTAGTTTAAAGCTTTAGATGAGCCATAAGATCTTCCTCCAACTTTGATCATGCATTGCATCATAACTATGAGGGATAGAGACTAGCCATCAGCTCCTACATGTGCATCAATGAGTCCTCTAAGAAAAACCTAGAGGATTTTATCTAAATCAACATCGATGAGATGTTTAATAAGGTTTATCTCACAGCCAAATCTATCAAAATGGGGTAAATTTTGGTTAATGGGGGTCGTATTTTCTGACTCATTATCCAAATCAATGAACCATATACATGGACACATCTAGATAATAATTTTAATTTAGAATGGACATTATCTAGTCTATGTTAGGCCCTAAGAGCAAAGGTTGTAATTGGTCAGAGGCATCCCTTAAGAGAATTCACTCATCCTTGAGTGTGCAAAATGAGAAAACTTCTATCAAGCATTACATCATAACCATGATGGATAGAGACAACTTGTCATCTCATACACATGCACATATTAGTCTTATAAGAAATATCAAGGGTATTTTATCTAACTTGATATGGATGAGATGTAGCAAAGAGATTTTCATCATGGCCAAATCTCTTAGAATAGGCCAAAAGTTGGTCAATAGGGGTTGTATATAATAACAACCATTATCTAGTATCATTTGACCCTTGGGAGTGAAGGGTGAAATTGGTTAGAGACATCCCCTAAGAGAATTCACTCATCTTTGAGTGTGCAAAATAAGCAAAATTTCATCACGCATTATAACATAACTATGAGGGATAGAGATGAATCATCATCTCTTACACATACATGTATGAGTCCTATAAAAAATCCCAATAGGATTTTATCTAACTCGAGATAGGCAAGACACAATAATGAGGTTTATCTCATGGCCAAATCTCTTAGAATGGGTCAAAATTTGGTCAATGAGGCCCATAAATTCTAACTCTTTAGCCCAATAGATGAACAATTTATGTAAACATATCTAGATAGGCATTTTAAAGCTAGAATAGCTATTGTCAAGTATCTATCAGGCCTCAAGAATGAAGGTTATAGTTGGTCAAAGGCATCTCTTAAGAGAATTTAGTCATCTCTAAGTGTGTAAAATGAGTGAACCTCCATTGCATGTTGAAACATAACTGTGAGTGATAAATACTAGTCTTCAACTCCTAAACATGCATGAATAAGTACTATAATAAAGCCTAGGATGATTTTATCTAAATTGAGATGGATAAGATGTGGAAATGAGGTTTATCTCATGGATAAATCTTTAAAAATATGCCAAAAGTTGGTCAATAAAGGTTGTATATTCTGACTCATTAGCCCAATCGATGAACCATCTATGTAGACACATCTAAATAAAAAATTAAGGATAAAATGAATATTTTTTGGTCTCTATCAAGCCCCAAGAGTGAAGTTTTTATTTGGTCAGAGACATCCCTTAAGAGAATCCATTTGTCCCTGAGTGTGCATAATCAGTGAATTTCCATCATGCATTACAAGAGAAATGTGAGGGCTAGAGATGAACCATCACTCCTACACATGCATGAAAGAGTCCTCTAAGATATTTCCTAAGTATTATCTCTAACTTAATCTATAATATAAATGTCAATGAGGTTTCTCTTGAATTCAAATCTCTCAAAATAAGCTAAAATTTGGTCAGTGGGGGCTATATATTATAACTCATTATCCCAATCAATTAACTAGTCTATGAAAACACATCTAGATAGGTGTTTTAATGCTATAAATTCCATTTTATGGTCTCACTTAGGATTTGGGAGTGAATTTTTTATTTGGTTAGAGGCATCCCTTAAGAGAATTCACTCATCCATGAGTGTGCAAAATGAGTGAACTTCCATTATGCATTGTATCATAACCATGAGGGTTAGAGAATAGTAATCAGATTTTACACATAGATAGATGAGTCCTCTAAGAAATCTTGGGAGATTTTATCTAACTCAAGTTTTATGATTTGTATAATTAAGTTTCTCTCATGGCCAAATCTCTTATAATGGGCCAAAATTTGGTCATTGAGGGTAGTATATTCTAAATAATTATCTCAATAAATAAACTATCTACATGAACATGTATAGATAGGCATTTTAAGGATATAAAGGTCATTATATAGTCTCAATTGAGCCCCAAGATTGAAGGTTTTAGTTGGTCATAAGAATCAATTAAGATAATCCACTCATCTCTGACTTTGTAAAAAGAATGAACTTTTATTGCATGTTATAGGAGAACTATGAGGGATAGAGATGAATCATCAGGTAATAAATGTGCATGGATGAGTCTTCTATGAGAGCCCATGAGGATTATCTATAAATTGATCTAGAGTAGATGCATTAATGAGGTCTCTCTTATAGCCAAATCTCTCAAAATAGACCAAAAGTTAGTTAGCAACAGTCATATATTCTGGCTTGTTATCCTAATCAATGAATAATATACATAAACATATCTACATAGGAATTTTAAGGCTATAATGTCTATTTTTGGTCTTGATCAGGACTTAGGAGTGAAGGTTACAGTTTGTCAAAGCCATCCATTAAGAGAATTCACTCATCCTTGAGTATGTAAAATGAGCAAACTTTCAGCACACATTACATCATAGCCATGAGGGATAAAAACTAGCCATCAACTCACACACATGAATTGAAAATTACTATAATAAATACTAAGAGTATTTTATCTAACTTGATATGGATGAGACATGAAAATGAGGTTTTTATCACAACCAAATCTCTCAAAACGGGCTAAAAGTTGGTTAATAAGGGTCGTATATTCTGACTATTTTCCCATTTGGTAAAATTTCTATTCAAACACATCTAGATAGGTGTTTTTAGGATATATCAAAGATTTTATAGTCTCAATCATTCCTAGAGAGTGAAGTTTATGGTTGGTCAAAGGCATCCCTTAATAAAATTCACTCATCCTTGAGTGTACAAAATGAGCAAACTTTCATCGCGTATTGTAGGAGAACCATGAGGGATAAAGGCAACTCATCAAATCTTACATGTGCATAGATGAGCCCTCTAAGAAATACTAGGAGGATTTTATCTAACTAGTTATTGATGAGATGTGACAATGAGATTTCTCTCATATCGAAATCTCTCAAAATGAGCCAAAAGTTAGTCAGTGAGAGATGTATATTCTGACTCATTAGCTCAATTGATAGACCATTTATGCCAACACATATAGATATATATTTTAAGGCTAAAATGGCTATTTTCCAATCTTGGTCAAGCATTAGGATTATAGGTTGAAATTGGTCAGTGGCATCCCTTAAGAGAATCCACTTGTCCCTCAATGTGCAAAATGAACAAACTTTAATCACATGTTGTAGGAGAACTATGAGGGATAAAGATGTACCATCATTCCCTACACATTCATGGATGAGTCCTTTAAGAGAAAAATGGAGTATTATCTCTAACTCAATCTAGAGGAGATGCAATAATAGGGTTTCTCTCATTATAAAATCTCTCAAAATAGGCCAAAAGTTGGTCAATGGGAGTTGTATATTCTGATTCATTAGCCCAACCAATGAACCATCTATGAAGACATGTCTAGATAAGAATTTTAAGGCTAGAAAAACTATTATAAAATCTCAATCATCCATTAGGAGTGAATTTTATAGTTTATTAGAGGCATCCATTAAGAGAATCCACTTGTCCCTAAGTGTGCAAAATGAGCAAACTTCCATCATGCATTACAAAAGAACTATGAGTGATAGAGATGAACCATCAAATCCTACATATGCATGAACAAATCCTCTAAGAGATACTGGGAGGATTTTCTTTAATGTGATCTAGAGGAGACATGGAAATGAGGTTTCTCTTATAGTGAAATCTTTTAAAACAAGCCAAAATTTGGTCAATGGGAGCTGTATATTCTAGCTCATTAGCCCAATCTATGAATTGTCTATGTGAACACATCTGGATAGACATTTTAAAGATAGAATGACCATTGTATTATTTTAGTCAGCCCTAGAAGTGAAGGTTGTATCTGATAAGAGGCATCCCTTAAGAGAATTGACTCATCCCTAAGTGTACAAAATGATTAAATGTCTATTGCATAATGCAAGAGAACCGTGAGGTCTAGAGATGAATCATCAGCTCTTATAGGTACATGAAATAGTCTTATAAGAGAGCATAGATAAGATTATTTTAATGTTTTCTTGAAAGTAAACATATATAGAAGGTGAAAAATGGTTTGATTAAGGTAGATAACATTAATATGAATTATTGTTTGGCTTCTCTTCATTTCAAGAAGATAGCCTTCTTTTCTCATGATAATAACCACATGAAGGTGGAAGCTCATTTGGTGCCACTAACCTACATTAAAATTGATAGTAAAAATTTTAAATAGAAATAAAGACATAATGATAAAATAGTTGAAAACTAAAATACATTAAAACAAATAAATTTACTATATTGATTTGAAACACTAGATAATCTTACTAATTCAATCTAATGCACCTCCAAGTTTAACTCTATTTACAAGTGTTTCAAGAATCACTTCGTTGTCAGATTCATGCACTTTCCACAAAGTTATATTGTGAGAATTTTCATGATATTTGATCATTTGAATATTTCTAGTAATAACTTGGTTTTAATAATGAAACACCACCATGTGTGTTTCAAAGTCCTCAAATAATAATTATTTTATTTTTTTATGATAGTACCTATGAAGCCAAGTTCCAGTAACCACTACATATCTAGTGGGATAAATTATCTCCTCTCCATTCATAACATTTGTGGTTAAATTTTTTTGCCTCTACATAATGACACCAATAGTATTTTATTCCCTCATCATTATCACTTGGTATAATTACTAAAAAAAAATTCCCTCTATTTAAAGTATAATCAAATTTTAAGCACATATAGGAAAAAATAAAAATATCACTAATATATAACTAAGGTTGTAAATTTAATTAAAGAATAAATTATACTTGGTTGAATATGATTTGAGATGTGGTCAAATTGAATTGATGATGACATTTCATGATCCATCAATTGTTTGTGTGAATGGATACTCTCTACAGGTTATATGGGTCTACAATACCATTAGTCAACCCATTAAATTCCATACATGGGGAACATAAACATACCATATCCCTAGTATAAATAGTCCATGAACTTGAATTTGAGATTTGAATGGAGTGTAAAATAATTGATCCAGGTACTATAATGTAATCTTCATACATTGCCTTGTGTTTTTCTCTATTAACCAAAAGAATCTTCAAACATGAGAATGTTTATGTGATCCATGACAAATATTTTCATTACACCAAGTCACAATACTTGAAGCATTGATAAAATTAGCACTATCCTTGTGCATTTTTTCTCTCTTTTAAGGGCTCTTTTTACACATGCACTTTCACCATCATGTTCCCCTTTCCATACCCAACCTCTAAGAAGCTCCAAAAATGTTAAATGCCATTCTTCTTATTTTTTTGTTTAACTAGTAAAACATTCAAGAATTCTTAAAATACCCTGCATAATTGTCTAACCAAATGTAGTGTGTATTAAACATGATTTATCTTTCATTCATATTTATATAAAATATCTCAAAAAACCCTAGACAAACTTTGCATAATGTTATTTGTCATCGCTCATGGTCATGACTGAGGTACTTTCCCCACTTTTAATCAAATAATTATGAACTAATGAATCTCCAATGATTATAGAGAGGTAAAAAAGAGGATTTTTATCTACTCTTTCATTTTTTATTGGATACCCATCCTTAGTCTCCAATTAAATTATCAAAACTACCCCTCTTTCAGTAGGCTACCTAGGTGTTGCATTCAGCTTGGAAAGCTCATTTTTAAGTAGGTCTCTTTGTTTAGGAATGGAAAATTTATCCCACATTGGGATGATTACATGAAAATTCTTCATTTTTTTAATAATGTTCATAGGAGATATTCCAAACCTTATCATGTCCTCTAGTAGCCATAGCACTACCAATACCTTGTGTTACTTGATGCATAGGAGGACATCTAGCATTCTGGAATATCTAAATTTCTTGAGTAATAGGGTTTGTATTTAATACACTTGCTCCTTAAAATGTTAGAGAGTTCATGATTGGACCATGAGCTATCCCTTGTACCTCTTCAACTTCTCTTTTCTTTGACCTTGTGTTTGTAGCTATAAGATTTGAGCCTATGTTCAAGTTCCCTTGGTAATTAACTACACATGAATCTTATTAAAATTAGTTCATCAAGGTAACATTTGATTGAGCATTCTCTCTATTAATTTATCCTCTAATAGGTATCTCTTCTTAAGTCATAGCAGACATTATCCCCCATTGTACCATATAATCTTGATTAATTATCTCATTTGCATAGATAGACAGGTCATGAGGTTGATCCAAAGGAATTTTCTCTCCATTATCTTTCACAAGGTTATTTTAGATAGGCACGAGAGATTTTGAGGTAGAAGAAGCATTATGATTTTAACCATTGTTTTGTTTTACTTGAGTTAGTTGCCCTTATCCTTAAGAGTGGCCTTGAAAAGGTGGTCTAGGGTCTTGATAAGACTAATAAGAATGATAAAGAACTTGAAAATATATTAATTTATACTATTTTTGTTTCTCTTAATATTTTGGTTCTCTTCTCTAAGATCCTTAATCAAATCTACATCATTTGACTTACTCGACTGATTAGAGGCAACTTGCTTGTGCTTGGCTTCAGGAATGGGATCCATAATGGGAATATGAGTTTGCACATTAGGAAATAAAGGCATAGAGGGTATAAGATAAATCTCACCAACCTATATAAGGCAATTATCATCCCTTATAGTAGTCTCATAAGCATTAGGTATTGTATCCACTCCCATAGATTGAATCATCATGGATATGCCACTATTAAAAGCCTTGAGATAATAAAGAAAAGGCTGATGTGCAGTAGGCCTCACCAATATTAGTATCCTATCCCATGTATTTTTAAATCTTTTATTAGCTCTTGAGGTGCCCTCTTTATAGTAGTTAGTTTCTCGATCAAAGACAAGTGGTCAGATTTGTCTTCAAATTTCCTCCTCAAAGAATCACCCAATTAGTCCCATGTAGTGATATAATTAGGAGAAAAATTCCCATACCAATAAATGTAACTCCACTTAAAATAAATATCCAACAATCTGATAGAAACATTTTCTTTAGTGATGTTATGTATGTTATTAAAATTGGTAATGTTCCTTATGTGCTCAATAGGAGTAATGACAGATTATATTATATAAAAAAGGCACAATTTTGAGGCCTAAAATAGGAATGTCATCATATTGATAAATTTATAGAGTAATATTTCCATTAAAGGCAAAAAATGGAATGTTCCTTGGTGTTGCCATCTTGAAAATTAGACCCAACAAGAGTATCTTAATAGGTATGTGAGCAGTAAAAGATTTCTTTGGATATGGATGAGTGTCATCAAACCTCTTTCATCTAACTAAATAGTAAAGAAACTCTAAAAATTCAAAAGGAATACCTTTAGTATAATATATTTTTCTTACCTTAGGCTTGAAATTGATGCACTAGTCTATAACCAAGAGACAATAATTATTGGAGTCACTAGATACTACATGAAATAAGCTTGTATAACTTCAAATTTTTCAAGATTAGCATCCACCTTATATAAATTATTAGATTATGAAGTCCCATATTGCATGCCAAAACTATTATAGACCAAATTTTCAACTCAAGGAGGGATACTCAAGCCTCCTCAAATTTGGGATAACATTAAAACACTGCATATGCTGTGGGTAACAATTCTAAGAGGTAAATCTCTAGATTATGGGTTAGCTCTCATGTAAAACACCTAAAACTAATCAATAACCTACCTGATTTGAAGTAGAAGGGATATAAAAAATTAAAAAAATACTCTAATGGAGGTGACACATCAATGCAAACTCCACAACATACTTAAACTTACACTATAGAAAATAACTACAAAATTGATCTCAAAACCCAAGGTTTTCTTAACAAAATTATTTAAATATGAAGGTAAAATGCAATGTATCCTTCAAATTAGAAGTATAATAGGCATGATAATGATCACTAGTAATCCTCCTTACACTTAAATCACACAAAGCTACTAGATACACATCATATGACCTGCTAGATAGTAAATTGCTCACACAAAGACATGAAAGAGATAAAGTAATGTAAGGAAAGAGAATTGTCACTTATCATTCAATAAAAAACTATTTCATACACTTATGAAAGACTTTAATAAACTAAAACTAATTTGAAATATTTATTCCAAAGGCAAATTATTATTCAATTCAATAGGACTTATCTGTACCAATATGTGAATGTCTTAAAATACCAAAAGAGGTAGCATATATAGAGAAATGAGGATGAGAGAGAGAGAGAGAGGCGTTCCAAGTGTATTTCAAGAGTTATAATAAATAATGAAGTTATGAAATAGTATCAACATATATTCAAGGACATGTTTTTCTATTCTAAAGATTCTTCATCTCCTAAATAGTGAGGAGTTTCATTCCTTGCTTGACACCTTTGTCTTCTTTTTCAAAAATTCCCTTTAGGGATGTGAAGAGTGAAAAATGGGTTTTTGTATCATTATCTTTCCATAAAATTCCTTAAAAATTCCTCTTTAACACCTATCATGCATTTTTAAACTCCCTTATTCTAACATTTTAGTGGCAATCATCACACAACTCCTTAAGTGTTTTGAAACCCCTTTGTCTACTAAGCCTCTCCTTGTTTAAGAGATTCAAAACTTGAATTCATCTTTACCAAGGAACTATATCTCCATGAAATGAATATTTATGCCTTATCATACTTAAGCCAACTCACTTGGATCCATCAAATACTCACTAAGACCTCATTTTACACCTTAATCTCTCACTAGCCTTCCATTCCTTTTATCCTTGAAAACATGTAAAGCTCATTATGTAAGATAATGTACATATTATCATAGAAATATAATCATATATTTGAGTACCCAGTATGGAATTAAAATTCCATGCCAAATTTCATTACCTGAAACTAAGTGGAAATGTCCTTTTTTGCTTATTTTTATCTAATTAGGTCTCAATTAGGTCTCTCAGCCTAGAAACTAAGTTTTAGCTCCAAAGACCTCCCACACATGTGAAAATTATATTAAGTGTTTGATTAAATTTCCCCAACATATAACCATGATCCATGATAAATTTGGATCTTTGATACCTTGTGTATATAGTGAACCATGAAATGGTAAAAAAAACCTAGCCTTTCACAAGCCCTTTTCACACTACCTTCAAGAATCATATTTGTTTGAGTAATTATATGGTTGATTGTATGGATTTTTGAATATAATGAGGTATAAAACACCTCAATCCATCCTACCCAATGATATACATTTTTACATGAGATCAAAAATCTTGTCTTGAGCCCAAATCTTTCTAAAATCATAGCATGTAATGCATTTGTACAGCTACAGGTACAAACAAGTATCATGGTGAGGACCCCCCAAGAGTGATAAATTATTTTAAATAGGTTTAAATAATAATCCAACTCATTTTAGTAACCTTACAATCCAATCTCTCTCATCAAGGCCTTATTAGGGTTTTAGGAGGGTTTAAGGTAGTTTAAGTTCTTAACAATTATTCATAAACCCTAGGGAAATAACTCCTAAACCAATGACACAAATTTCAAGTGCGTAAGTTTTTTTAACTACCCCTATGTGATAAGGTTCCCATGCAACTTTTATATATAGATTTTATCTTGAGAAAGTGTTCTTTGAGTCTCTACTATGTCATTAGATTGTACTATGTAGTCTTAGCCTTTGTTCATAAAGGTTGGAGACCTAAACCAACAATTAATGTTGTAATATTGGAGTATGGGGACCCTTCACCATCCCTAAAAACCATTATAACCAAAGCACAAGGTTAACGTCACACTAAGTAAGATAAATTTTGGCTTAAACTATTGTCATGCACTTGAAGAGCTAAAGAAGGTCTTATAGGCCTAAATGGTCATTTTATTGTCTTAATCTACCTATTAATTACCTTATATGGTATTCACCAAAATTATACAATTTATTAATGTCCTTATATTACCATTTTACTCTTAAAAACTATTATTTTCATGACTATGCCTACAATCTTGTGTGTTTGGTTTTAGGCTTACTAGGCCTAAGTAGACCTATAAACCTTGTTATCTTTTTATTGACTGTGAGGATCATATAAGGCCATATTAACATTATATAATCACTCTTAATTGATTTTATTCCTTCAAAATACCTCTTCTCTAACCAAACCAAGTAGGCATACCTCACTCTAGGTAGGCCTATAGGTGCCAAACTTACCATGTCTGTAGGAGTTTAAAGTGGAACTATTTTGATCATCCTTTGTGTTTCTTTGACTTCAAGTAAATATTTTCACTTTTTCCATTCACTATTATTAACTCAAATTACATTATTATTTATTTTATCATTTTTTAAAGTTTGAAACCTTCCTGAGTTGCTTAGGAAATCATGTACATGGTGATTGGGGTTTTGATTGCAACTTGGAGTTTAGAACCTCAATACAATTCAATAGGAGCTTCAATGGTATTTATCACAATATTGAGATTTATTTGTTTTATTTTAAACTCTTCCACCTCTCTAATAATCACATTTTCACAAGCATACCCCTTATCTCTCATATATACTTAAGAGATGGTTGTAGGTGGTGATTAGATGAGTGTATTTTGAATATTTATCTTTGAAATCTATCATTCTTCAACTAAATTATTGAGACTTTGATATAAATTTAATTTCATTTAAATCTCTTCACATTCAAACCTAACTCTCTACAATCTTATTAGCACTTTCTCCTACCTAACCATGCATGTATGTTCCTTTTGCTCTACCTATATAACAAGTTTGTTTAGGTTTCCACTCTCTCAATGCATTAGTTCATCACATGAGGGAATTGTGAGGGGTTATAATCTAGCTAAATATATCTCTAGGTTTCACCTATACCTCTTAAAATATTCTCCATGCCAACTCAAGGATCTAAACTATCCAAGTCTTTCCATTTCACCTATAGGTCATTATTGGG
Source organism: Torreya grandis (assembly GCA_037957365.1). Classification (NCBI taxonomy): domain Eukaryota; kingdom Viridiplantae; phylum Streptophyta; class Pinopsida; order Cupressales; family Taxaceae; genus Torreya; species Torreya grandis. The sequence continues at coordinate 3,743,630 of JARHVA010001033.1, read as the reverse complement.
TGTCTTGACCTTGATCCTTAAGACCACACCTTCTCCACTAACCTTGAGATATTCAAAATGTATAGACCCTACATCTCCCTCAACACTTCAATTTTCAACTCAAGCCTTAGTACACAATTTCATTCTATTTCACATGAAAATAGACCTACAAATCTACATACCTATAGGTCTACATTTTCATGTTTCAAGCCTTCATATGATGCATGTTTGATCTCTTTTGAACTTGAGATAATTTTTACATTAACTCATTACTGTTATTGTGAGATATTTATCCTCATTCACATTTGACAATGCAGACAAAACCCTATTAAAATCATCTTACAAGCAACATCAAAACATTGTCTTTAAACATGAGAACATGAGTGCCACTTCAAGGTGTGGTATAGAATGACCATTTACGTGAGATAGACTTGAATGGAATGGCAGGATGATGAAAATAGTTAACTAACCATTATATACATTGAGCACTATCAACTCCTCCAAAAATTAAAGTGTAAACCTATAGATTTTCTCAAATGGAGGATCTTCTTGAAGTACTTGATATCCACAGATGTGAATCTAATGAAAATAAGCATGGAATGATTTTTTATATCCATACAAACCTTATATAGTCCTCTTCATACTCCAACAATATTCAAACTACATGAAATTGGTGTAAAACATGATCATGTGGGGTTTACTAGTTGTTTTTTACCACTTATCTTGTTAGCGATGGTTTACACAGCTTAGCCCCTTAAAACCTAAAATATTTTCATGAATATTAATACCATGAGGGGTCCTTATTATTCCTAGTATCATTTATCCCAATTCCTCTATATGTTCATGAAGCAATCATAAAATTTTGGGTTTTTGACTACTTTTTTTGCATTTGTTGAACTCTCAACATCTATATATGTTTATTTCCAATGTGGATAGCCTAAATAAGTTGAAAATACACTCTTACACACATTTACACCTGAAAGTGGATCTTATTGGCCATACAAGTGACTTAAAACTACTTATTTTTAGATGATTCTCCATCTTTGGATGTTGGTCTACTAATTTATCTAACTATGACTATTCTCTAACCACCTCTTGACACCATACATGTTATAACCATTCTTTAAATTCTTTTCCTTGTGATAAGTATGTACTATTCTTCAAATTTGGCCTATAATGACTTAATAGACTTTAGGGTACATGACAAATGATAAAATATTAATACATAACTAGATGACCTCCAAGATATAACTAAACCTAATGAAATGATTCATCATAATGATTTGACCTTGATCACACACTAAAAATCAATATTAGATCATGAATGACCTTGAATACTATACAAGTACATAAGAGACCAAACCTTAAACAATTCTAATCAAGGATTTAGTTAACCACTACAAGACCATCTTCAAGCTTGGATAACCCTATGAAAAAGTTTCAAACTATAAGGTTTGACCAATTTTAACCTAGGGGTCAAAATTGAACAATAATAAATAATATTCATTTTTCTCAAAACAACTCCTATAAGTTTTAAAAATATTGGAACATAGTTTATAGGAAAACAAATTAAAAAAATGAAATTAGAAAGTAGAGTCTTGAAAACAAAGAATTGGGTTCACTAATATGTTTTACCTTATTTTTTGATAAAACACTAATATTAATTAAAAAGTGTTGATTATATATAGGTGTAAAATTAAAAATATTATAATATTAAAGATATATAATATTAAAATATTTTGATTCTAACTAATTACTAAATATGGAAATTTGTTATTTTGAGAAATTACTAAGAAGGAAAATAATTAGTTCACACACTAATATTTGTTAACTGTTATGACTAATTGAACGTGAAAATTAGAAGAAGAGATGACTATATTGGATCATTATAAAAAATCAATATCATAAACAAAACTTGTAAAAGTTCACTATATGTGGATGTCAGTGTAGTGCGTTCCAGACCATTAACCTCAAACATGTCTTATTTTTTAGTATTGGTAAAAGAGGGTTTTAATGAGGGACCCTACCCTTTACAAAAACAATGCATTTTAGGTCATGAGACAAAATATTACAATAAACATTCCAATAAGGACAAAACAAAATAACCAACTAAAAAATAGTAGAAAATAAGTAGAAAAGTAACAAATTAAGTTCTAGGTCCCATCCTTTCTTCATACGCCTTGGTCCAATTTTGAGTAAGATTTTCTAGTGGGAGTTTTTTGTTATTAATGTATTGTAGCTCAACTTTCTCATCATCAGTGCCCTTCATCTTTTCTTCCATTCTAATAATCTCAACATTTTCATCTTTTATTTTAGTGAGGGAGTTATGGGCCTCCATAATTTGAAGGATTTTTATGAAAATGAGCATGCTATAGTCAACAAACATACTCATATTTTCATTAACAAATTGATTTTCTATTTCTAGAGTGAACAATCATCCCTTAATATTTTAGAATTTTGAGTTAATTTTTAGGAGCTTAGATTTTATGCAGTAGATGACATCATTAAGACTGAGTTTGTTGATTTCCTCAAACCTTTTCTAGTCTTTTAAGAACCAATGCAAGATAGATTTGTATAGATCCACCTTATTTTCAATTTTGTTGAGTTTGGTTTGGTATTTATGATCCTCCATGAGTTCATTTAATTTCATGGGGTTATATTTCATGGGCTTGGAGATAGGATGGTCCTTCTCAAAAATATACTCTTGAGCAATAACAGATGTAGGGAAACTTCCTTTTAGCATTTTGATGATTTTGTTAATTTCCTTTAATTTGTTATTTTCATTAGGATTATGGGAGGTGGAGTGGGGAATGGGAGCAAAGGAAGTGGGAGCAAGGGAGGGGGTGGTAGTAGAGATAGGAATGGGATCAAGGGAGGTGGGAGCTAGGGAGGGGAAACTAACTTTTTTCACATATTTTATATTTTTGGTAGGGGTGGGGAGATCTTCCATGGGGTCTACAACATTTTTGCCAAATTTTTTATTCTTGACAAGGGGGAAATAATCTAGATCATTTTGGTCACTATTAATTTCAATGGTATCTTTGGAATTATGAGAGGAGGCCTGGGTTTGGAATAATTTCTAAGGATTTTGTGGGGATGTTTTTCTAGGATTAGGCTTCTCCATTTTGGGAAAGATAAGGAATATGGGATTGAAGGATTGGAATAATTTGTGAATTATAAAAATCACAGATTGATGGATAGGTTTTTTTATTGACCATCTTGAATTCATATTCAAGGATTCAAAAGAATACAGGAAATAGAAATGCAGACCTAGGGGGATAAGATGATGAAAATAATTTAGAATTGGTAAATGGAAATGATGCATGAGATAATACATTCCATACAAGGTCATGTACCTCATAATTTGTTTTTTAACTCTGTCAAAGGGTTTAGGACATCCTTTCTTAAGAATCTTCCAATGCATTCAAGCATATGCTCATTTTATTTTAGTAACATTTCCCTCTCTTCCTTGTAATCTTTGTTGAATTTCGTGAACTTGGCTTCTTTAATTTTTAAGCATGTGACTTGGGTAATGAGACATTTGGTTATATCAATAGAGGCATTTTTTATTGTAACCACACAATCTTCCCACTAATAAATAAATCTCCTCAAAAATGTTTGTCATATTGGCTAATGTTGTTAATTAAATTCATTATCCCACTAGTTTTGAGGATCTCTCATACCTTTTTATCCTTTCTAATATTATCTACAAACATGGGTTCTATTATGTTTAGATCTTCACCCATGGTGTAGAGGGTGTAAATCTTGTAGTGAGTGTTGTAGCAAAAGAAATGAGTCATATGGAAAAGAATGGTATTGGCTCTTTTCCTTTTATCTAATTGGTGGTTCTCAGAGTTGCCCCAGGTCTCACATGCCAAGGAGACAACAAATCCTTTATTATGATTTTTATTGATCATTGTAGTTTTCAGAGTGTAGCTAACTTCATATTCATTGGTGTGATAAACCATGTCTATCACTTATGATGATTACATTGCAATTATTTATAAAAGTGTCATCTTTTTTCCAAATTTTGAAGGCTATCACTATCACCCCTCTGTTAGTAAATAAGTTAGGTGACTACCTTCATGATAGGTATGTTGTAATTTCACCTCTTGGAAATATTTGATGATATCTAAGATTTATTATTTGATATAATCAATGGTCCATTTTAGCTTTATTGATCTTGTTGAGACATTTTATTATGTCAAGGGAGTCACCCTCAACTAGTAATTTGTTAACTCCTAGATCTTTGGCCACTTGGATACCCTATAGGGCTACTAGAGTTTTTACCTTGTGGTTGCTTTGGTATCCCATTCCTCCTTTATATGTAGCTATAAATTAACCTTTGTAATTTATAAGAACTTCTCTACTGAACATTCATGGGTTTCCTTTGGAAGCCCAATCAAAATTTAGTCCACTCCATCCTTGATTTGGAGGAATCCATTTAGTCTTGATTCTAATTTCCATTATAGAGTCTATTGTAGTTGTATACAAAGGGGATGGAAGCCAATTTTTAGTTATGTTTTCCTCATGGTTTGATAGCTATTGATCCTTGTCTTTTTTAGAGATTTTAAAGTTTTTAATAATTGAATTGAAAACGTTAATGGAAACCCTATTGTAAGTTTTGGGAGATTCCCTGAATATCTTGTTATTTATTTCTTTCCACACTCCCCACATTAAGTGGGGAAAAGAGAATGTCCATATTTTCTCAAGATTTTTATTGGTTAAAGGTGGATCCCACACATCCCAAGTGTCACTAAGAGAAAAATTATGGATCTAATGAATTTCAATTTTTTTAAGGAGAAGACTCCATATCTTATGAACAAACAAACATTAAAGGATGAGATGAGGTATAGTTTAAAATTCTACCTCATAGAGAGCACATCAGTTGACCAATGTGAGACCCTATTTAGCCATATTATCAAGAGTGAGGATCTTATTTTGAATATAGATCTAAATAAATATATTAAATTTTTGAATCAAATCCTTATCCCATATTTTGGACCATTGGAAGCTCTCTTGATTTGGAGGGATAATTTGGGTATATCCCAATCTCACTTCATATTCTCCATTGGGAGTTATATTTTAGGATAGGGATTCCTATTTGAATAGGTTGGGGATATGATCACTTTGAATAAGATTATTGAGGTTTGAGATAATTATATCATGCTTATTACTAACATTGGAGATCTGAAGATGTTTCCAAGCTCTTTCATTACCTTGAATCTAAATATAATTAGCCACCATTATGTCAAATTATTATTATATTTGATCTTTGATTTGATACCAAGGTTTAAAATAAGATAATGGATGATAAAGTGTCTCAGGATCCTCCTAGAAACTTATATTTACTCCATTCCCTATATTTTATCTATTCCTTATCTGATGATATCCTTGTCCTTGACAAAAAATTTCCAAATGGAGGAGCCCATAGTGAAAGAATTTCCATTGAGCAAAGAGATAGTTGGTCTATGTTACATATATTTTTTCCCTAAGGAAGCTATCTAGATATAAGAATCCTTTATGAGCCTCCAAACCATATTTACATCAAGAGACTTGTTCATTATATTGAGTCTTTTGATTTCCATCCCACCTAATTTATTAGGTATAGTAACTCGATCCCAATAACCAGAGGGAAATGCTACATTGTTTCTATACCAGTCCAAAAGAAGCACTTTTGGATTTGGTTGATATTTTTTCTAATACTAGAATTCATCTTGAATAGGGACATGATAAATATCATAATACTTTGGTGTACAATTTTAAGAAGCATGAGCTTTCCTACATGATATAACATTGCTCCCTTCCAACCAATTTTTTTTATTAATTTTTTCAATTAGAGGATTCCATATATGTATAGGCATCTTACTAGTGAAAAGAGGCATTTCCAAATAGGTTGAGGGTAGTGGTTTGATTGAATATCCCATGATTATTTATATATATATATATATATATATATATATATATATATATATATATATATATATATATATATATATATTATCAGAGGAGTATCAATGAAGAAGAGAGTGATTTTATCAAAATTGTTTTTCTACATAGACACTTCCTCATATTCTTGAAGTATTTTCTTGAGTTATTTGGCTTATTTGATAGAAGTGATATAAAGAGCAACAATGTCATCAATAAATTGTTGATGTAGAGTGGGAGGAATTCTATTAGTATAATTAAAACCTTTGACAAAACCTTTTCTTTGAGCTTTGAGGAGATTCATGTTAAGGGTGTCAACAAGCATTATAAATAAGAAGGGAGATATGAGGTCCCCTTGCCTAACTCTTCCTTTGATGTTAAATTAACCTACAGGGGAACCATTGAAAATAATTGATAACATGGAGGTGATTATGCTATTTTGAATGAGTTTTGGTATATGTTTTTGAAATAAATATTTCTCAATAACCATATCCAAATAGTCCCATTCAACCCTATCAAAAGCCTTGTTCATGTCAAGTATAAATACCATTCTAGCATCCTTGATTATTTTCATTGAATGCATGGTTTCATGAACCACCAGAATTACATTTTGGATTTGTCTTTCATGGTCAAATCCTTCTTGTTTGGGATTGATGAGTTTGTTCATTAAAGGTTGAAGGCAGCGAGACAAGAGTTTTATGAAGATTTTGTAGATAAAGTTGCAGAGGCTTATGGGATGAAAGTCCTCGAGACATAAATCACTAGTATTTTTAGGGACCAAAGTTAAAAAAAGTGTTGGTAAACTCCATTAATAATTTTCCTACCAATAAAAATTCATCAACTTCTTGAACCAAGTCTGACTTAATAATTTCCCATAAATTTTGGAATAAAGCTATCAAGAATCCATTAGGCCTAGGGACCTTGTCCTTAAGAAGGAACACTGCAACTTTAACATCCTCTTTTGAGATTATTTTTAAAATATTGGCATTATCATAGGCAATGATTAGTGAGGTAACTGGTTGAAGGAACTCTTGAGTTTTGATCTTGTTGATAGGGTTGTTGGCTACAAACAAATTCTTGAAGAATCTAACAATTTATTCTTTCATCTAGGTGAGTTCTTGACAGATAAAACCATCTTCATGAGTGATTTTATTGATCTTGTTGTGGCTTATATTTTTTAAGGTATACATATGGAAGAATTTCTTATTCTAGTCTCCCTCTTTAATACAAATTGTTCTTGATTTGAGTCTCTAAAAAGTTTCCTTAGGGGCCATAAGGTTATGGTAGTCACTTAATAAGATTTTTACATTAAATCAAAGATCCAAATTCATTTATATATTTTCCATTTGTTGTTCAATATTTTTGAGGTCATTTTCAATTTTTTGCTTCTCATGAAATATATTTCTAAAGACATTATGATTCTATATTTTGATATTTATTTTGACATTCTTTAGTTTTTAGGCTAGTTTGTACATGGTAGTTCTTGTGTTTATTACCCAAATTTATTGAATCCTTTCCTTTATCTCTGGGTGAGATAACCACATTTGTTCAAATTTAAATGAATATTTATCCTATTTTGAATTCTTTTCCATAATCATAGAAATTGGGTTATGATATAATCCAATTTAATAAAGGGAGGAGATGTTTAAATCTTCAATCATGAGCCATCTTTAATCAATGAGAGCATGGTCAAGTCACATGTATCAATCTATCTCTAAGCCATATGTTAGTTCAAGTGTATGGTGAGACTCTCAATTCCACATCAAAAAAGATGTTGTGGGAAATGAAGTCAAATAGGTCCTCCATGTAGTCTAAGTATATTTGAGATCCTCCTTTTTTTCATAGGGATAGAGGGGAGTATTAAAATATCCAATGATAATCCAATTGATTTTTTTGTAGGTTTATATAAAAACACTAAGATCAAACAACATTTTTTTTATCTGAGGGAGTGTTCAATGTATAAACATTTAAGAGGATCTAAATCTTATTGGAAGTATAATCAGTGAATAGGATGGTTGGATGATGGGCATTTTTGAGGATGGTTTCTCTTGTTAACATATGTTCATCCCAAAAATTTGTTATGCCACTTGAAGCTCCAGAAGAGCTGATTTATGCCATCTTGGTATCTTTTCCCACTTTTCACTTAATTTATTCTATATTATTTTCTTAGATTTTGGTTTCTTGAATTACAATAATAGTAGGAAGTTTGTTATTTTGAAGATCTATAAACATTTGATGTTTTTTTGTTGTGATTCATTCCTCTTATGTTCCAACTAATTATTTTCATAGCAAATTCTTATGAGGGGTTTGTGGAGCCTTTCATTTATTGTAGACTAAAGATCATTAGTAATGTCTTGGTCTATTTGCTTATTCCTGATTTCTACCCTATTTGGCCTTCCCATTTTTTTAGATTACCTACTTATCTTATTTAACTATGAGAAACAACAAACAAATAAAAGATGAATATGAAAATGACAAATTAGAGGTAAAAGCATATGTTGGTAGACTTGTCTACTCAATAATATGGAGGTGTAGTGTGTTAACTCCATTGACCATAGACTTTTTTATTTTAATTGTGCATATGAACTAACATTACACTTGTTACACATGTAGATGATAATTTTGAGATATCACACATTTGATTTTACCATGAAAAAATCATTTTTTGACTTATCTTTCCTTTGAAAAACTTTAGGAAATTTGATAGTTTAAAAACTTATGAGAGAAAGAGGTTAGTTTAATGGGCTAAAATAACCTTAATCACCCCATTCTTGATTGACCTTGTCATATGTATCTAGTACACTACGTAGGGAATTTAATCCCACGTAGTTATACCAATTATAGTGAATGCAAAATTATGCTCCTTTAACTATGTGTATGTAGTTATAAGATGGTTTATATATTTGAAAATTATGTGTCTTCACTTACTTTAGATGGATCTTGACTTGGATTATGATTTCTCCTTATGAATAATGTAAACTTGGGTAAAATAGGGAAGATATCCTCAATGTGTAGAAGTGTGTATGCTTGTACTGAGTGAATATTAATTGGTTCTAGTGAATGACTATTGACATGTATTTATACAAAAATATTTGTATAATTTACTTTAGTTGACTTAAAAACATATGTAAATATAAAAAATGATAGTTTTGAATTATGAAATTAGTATTTATTTAGTGTGAAATATGACTTACCTAATTGGATAATGACACATTGTGCCCTTGTATTCTTATGGTGGATATTTAAAAAAATTTCAAGAACCCATGTATTGATATAGAGACATTATAATGGTAATTTTAATTAACTTAATCATTTTAAATTGAAGGTTATGTATATTTATAATGGCAAACAAAGGGTCAACCCTATATATAGTCTAATGGCCTAGATGAATGATAAATAAGAGTCTCGAAATTGAGAAGAGGTTGAGTTGTTTAGAATGTGTCAATAATTAGCATTACAAATGTAACCACATTTATGGGTATATAATTATATTATATTGTGTAGTCACTAAAATTAATATTTAATGTTAAAATAATGAACTTGTGACCATCATTTTATACACACTTAACTCATGCTCAATTCTATAGTTTTTAACTATTATTCCTCTATTTATATGTGGATGGCCCTTACCCTTAATAAATTATGATACTTGATATTCATATTTCTCATTATAAATATAATAATCTTGTCCATGTGTTAATTGACACTTATAGCTTAGCTATCTTTCCTTCTTAGATAAGGTCACTAATTCAAGAATATCCCACTCATCGATAGTGTGTAAAGATGCTTGTTTGATCCTCCTACAAAATAAAGTTTATTTTATCAAATTCAAGTTCATATTAATAGGTCATCCCTCATGTTTCAAAATTCCTATTCGTGGAGTTCTCAAAAATACAACTATAAAATAAGAATTTATATCATTTTGAGAGGGGAAAGTCACTATTGTAAATTGCCATCTTTATTCTAACTAGACACTGTGAGGAAAACATACATTATTCCCCATTATGAGTCCACATAGTCTAAGTAGACATGATCTCAGTCTAAATACACCTCTAAGGTCACAATTCATGATTGAAGCACTTAATCACACCTAAATTTTACTAACATATAACATTTCACCAGTATTTTTCACACACCACCATAGCATAGGATAACTAAATTAGGTTTTATCCCTCTTTAGATTAGGTAACATTAAACATAAGGGATGTTAAGTTCAAGCAAAACTTCAACCATTAACCTCTTTTCCCCATCTATATATGTTTATCCCTCATTGTCTATTGAGCTAGGGTTAAAAGTGAATAAAATAATATGACAACTTGTGTAGAAAATTGAGTGACTATGATCACACATAGGACCTACTACTAAATTCACACTAATATAAATTTACATAGAGGATAAAAACCCTACTAGGTGTTGACACACCCTAAATATGCCAATAAAGGACGACTTCGTCTAAATATCATGACCTTATCCTAAGAAGATGAAAATCTATGTTCCTAATCAAAGTTACCACACATATCCCAATAATAAGTTACATAATCATAATCATAGTCCTACATGCCTAATTTCTAGCTAATTCATTCATCTTTGGTATTTTTTCCTTTTAGTACACTTTTATATTTAGTAAGTTGTAAATAAATTTATGTTATTTATACCATATTTTATGCAATATGATCTTACATAAAACTTTATCATAATTAAGCTTTAGTAAATCTTTATCAAAATTTTTGATAAAACATATTGGTGAAATTGTTTATTGATTGAATATGAGAAATCAAAACCATCCATGTTTCTAGGGTATATTTCATTATTTTTATTATTTCTAATTACTATATTAGGGTTTCATATTTGGTAAATCTTTGTTAACAACAATCTTCCAAGATTTAATTTCATATTTTGTGCAATCTAAGAAAGTTGTTTCTACCTATCTTAGACAAAATTATAGAATCAATTGTAGTCAAGTTAAACACTTTCTAATTTTAGTTTATAACAACATAATCATAGAACATAAGATAATTAAATTTTATGACATGAACAAAAGATAATTAACAATGTTTATTTTATAGAATTTGGATATACAAGATGTGTTCTAAAAATTGTTAAAGAGGAAATAAAGAAAACATATAAAATTTGATCCTCTAAAAATTCAATTTCTATTGGTACCTTAACTTTTTATACACCATTTGATATAAATTTTATACCACCATAAAATATGGGGGAAACCCAAGGATTTCATAAGATCAATATGCCAATTCCTATTCAGTCATTTATGAGACCACCTTTGGCTAGCACACATTATACTCCTAATGTAAAATATCTTATGCAAGAGGTTTTAGCACTAAAAACTAAGGTGTTACATTTAGAACAAGGTGATTCAGAACCTAATCAATAACTTGATCCAAAAAATTTATTACATACTCCATTAGCTTAGGATATTTTATCATTTTACCAACTAGTTTTGGGGCACCTAAGTTTACATTATATGTTGAAAAATGTGACCCTGGGAAATATTTGAGAGAATTTCACGTAGCATGTTTCGACTACGAATCCAATGAGAGGTTGTTAACCAAGTTGTTTCCTAGAAGATTAAAATAATATACTTTAATATGGTTTTACAATTTACAACATCAATCAATTCACACATTCAATCCTTTGGTGGATTTTTTCCTTTCACATTTTTCAATTAACATAAGTAAAAATATTTCATATGCTCAGATTGATCATCTCAAAAAATAATCTAATGAGACTATCACATAATATATATTTGTGTATAAGACCATGTTATCCAAGATGGAAAATCTTATAAAAGATAAGGAATTGTAATACATCTTCAAACAAAATTTATTTCCACCCCTACATGAGTATATTATGTTTAATAATTTTTTATTATTCATGAATTTATGTCACACAATTAAAGAAAGAGAGGTTAAGTTGTTGGAAACAAATAAGCTATGGTATGCAACCAAACCACTGTTTACTTCTCATACAAAGAATCTAATTACGCCACCATACAAATTGAGACCAACCTAAAATAAGAATGATCAGAAGGAAAAAATGAATGATGTTTCATATCTTACTCCACACATCGTATTATCAACTCCTCCAAGGTGAAAATTTATGAACTTACTAGAACCTATTTAAAAGGTGTTAAAATATTTATGATAATGTAATCTCATATTGATCCATCCCATTAAATAGGTTGATGTGATTAAACCTCTTCCAAAATGATTTTATCAAAACATTTTTTTGTGAATTTTATATATCACTAGGGCATACTACCAACATGTGCATTAATTTGAGACATTAGATTCAGGGTTTGATAGATGAGAACATTATTGATGTAATACACCTTATAAAATTACATAGGTACAAATAAATGATTAGAAAAATAAAGGTATTTATTGAACCCTTCTCTAAACATACATGCCAAAAAATAATATATAAATTAGAAGTGCATTATGCTTATAATTCACATCCTCCACCAACTTATTATCATCCTCATATAGAGGCATAACATCCTTTGAATGGAATCATTGGTATATATCATGTTTAAGCTCCATCTAGATCACTTATCACATTCACAAACCAAGAGATAGTTGACAATGAGTTTGACGTGAAATCTTTGTTCATTTGAGCTTACATTAATCATCAACTTATACAAAGTGTCATGGATGATAATGGTTCAAGTGTGAATATGTGCACTATCACACTTCTCTCACATTTAAGATAATTATATCCTTCCCACAACAATGTTAATCAAGGGATTTAATGGCCATGTTCATATTTTTACTTATGAGATCACCTTACCACTATAGGTTGGTATCTTACATGTGGTCACCAAGTTTATAGTAGTACCCTATTTAAGAGTATTTGATATATATTTTTGGGATGTCATTGGATTCAAAAACTTCGTGTAGTCACTTATAAAATACATATATGTTTGAAATATATTTATGTTAATGATGTTATCATAGTTTATGGTATTTCATATGAATACCCCCTCCGACTAAAGGCTATTATCCCTAAACAACAAATTTTAGTTGAACAGCCTGAAAAGGTTAGATATACTCAGATAATTTAGAAGCATGTGGTTTAATTTCTAAGGAGACATATCCTTGAAAATCCACTAAATAAATAATTTTTCACATATTCTAGAGAGCCACTCTCTACTCCAACACATCACAGATTGATTTTACAAAGCACTATGAGTGTTCCCCAAAGGATGCCAACACAAATTTCTTATACCCCATGGTGGATTATGAAGAGTCATATAGTCCACCATGATAAAATGCATACATAATATACTACAAATTATCATCATGACAATGGCACTTATGTTAGAAATTCATATTATTTTTCAGATTTTAAGTTGAAACCAATTACTTCATAGTGGCATTATACTTTCCATTCAATATAGGCCATCTCTCATATGCTAGATACAAGAACTATTGACTCTTAGGCTCTTGTGGATGTGATTGGTTAGTGAATTCCTTTTTTATTTTTATATATTAAAAAATACAAAAATAACTATAATAATTCAAAAATTATTAAATCAAGACCAATGCATGATATGTCTAGTTCATTTACATAAGTTAATTCTACTTCAAAATATGTAATATTTATCTATGTCTAGTTTTATATAAAATATGATTGACAAGTGTACTTAAGTGAGTTTCATAACATATAATTTTTCACTTCTTAACGCATTTTTATGTGGTGATATTATCTCAAACCTAAAAACATTACAAAAACAAAACCATTCTAACCAAGATAGTCACGCACTGCAATCTTGCCTAATTCTAGTGGTCTTGTCCTAATGAATACATGCTCTAATTTTTTATATTCAAACCATTCACATGAATTTTACAACTTATTTTAATCTTAGAAATTTTCATTGGGTGAATATTTTACACATGTTATATTAATCTATAAATATCCTTATTTTTCTTACTTCAATACATTACATTGTGAAAATATTTTCTTGCTTACTTTCACATTTCCATATTATCAAATCCCTGAGTTGTTGAATATCATTATGTTTCACAATGTTTATGTAGATCAATTTAACGTATTCTTGTGTGCTTATCATGTTTGATTTATTTTCTTCATGTTTTTTTGTGTACTCTTTGCTCATTATTTTGGACAATTCAATATGTCCTCATGAAATGACCCCCCAAAAAAATTGAGCGTCCTTTCATTCAGAGTATAAATTGAAATTATGAATAGGGTACAATACATACACTTTGGTTTTTACATAACATACCCACAATCCCATAACCAAATTTACGTACATGCAACCCTTAATTAGGTTAATTACACCTAGGAGATTCTATGGGAAGATTATTGCCCCATGAGATATGCATGTAGTTCAGGGCATATCGATATGCATCCATAAAAATAAAATCTAAATTATATGGAGGTAAACACGTTCCTAATAGGACCACCTAGGTGTCCTTATCCTACCCAACAAACTCACATCTTTGGAAGTTTGGATATAGGTTGGGATAGTTTAGTCACCCCTTCTTCATACTTATGATGCTTAGGTTAATAAATACATTTGAACTTTAGGGATATGTCAAAACAAACAAGAATTTATTTATTGTTCCTACGTTTAGGACTTACAACTTTTTTTTGTAATTTATGATTCATAATATAGAAGAAACATTGTTCTCTTTTACTTAATCAATGATGTTCTTCTAAAAATTTAGCAAATGCAAAAATTCTTTGAAATTGTAATAGGATTTTAATTAATTTCATATAAGTAGAGAGCCCATTATTGTATTATCCCTATTTTGATCATTATGCCATGATCTATAAGTTTTAAGGGATCATCTTACTACATGTTTCTACTTATCATTTTACACAAAACAATTTATTATTATGATTTAATTAAGTTACCATGATTATTTTCAAGGATCGATGTCATCACACAAGTGAAGATCATACCAGTGACCAATACTAATTAACTAGTTCTCATAGTAACCCTGGACCAGCCTTTAGGTGAGTATTTAGAGTAAAAAACTCTAAATTACTATATACTTGACACTTGGTCTTTGTCATAATAACTAGTTATAGTGAAGGATTAATTTTAAACCAATAATAAAAGTACATCACTTAGTTTTAATCCATATGATTATAAATCTTTTGTTTTATTAATTAGTTTCCAGAATTTGTCTTTTTAGGAACATCAAAACCATTACAATTAGCAATATATTATAATTATTTAATGGTCATAATATTCAACTCATAACACTAAACAAGCTTATTCCATTTTTAAGCCAAGGCATGCTTGTACAAAAATAGCTTCTAATGCAAAAATTACATTTATGGTTATTTATTGTGGATATTTAATTAATTTGTTCAAGGATCACAATAATGAATCCCTTGAATCAATAATAACTTCCAACTTTGAATATTATTTTAAATGGAAGACAACCTTCTTAAATATCACTTGAGGTCATATTGGCAACATTGTGTCAATTTTATCATTGTTATTCATTTATGAACAACAAACTAATAATTATTAACTATTTAATTATATATAAAAAATCTCTTCATTTAATAATCAATTAACTCCCCCAAGTTAATCTTATTTCAATCATATAGAATTAAATATTCAATCAAGTAAAATTTACAATGCATCACTAACTCTCAAGAGAAGGAATTTAGTGATAATGTCCAAGAGAGCTTTGACTAAAAAAAGGATGATTTATTTATGCAACCTAAACCATTTCCACTTCTTGAATTAAATTTGATAAATATGAAATCAATTCGTAACTTAGGACTTAAATGAAACATACTTTAGCAATTATAATGAAAAAGCCATAACACTATAACTGTATATTCATTTTTCCCCTAATAGAGATTGGACAAATTTTATTAATGCAACTCAAATTATTTCAACTTGTTGTGCATCAATATTTAATTGTAATCTCGTTATACTTTATTTTAGCATGCCAAGGTAATATCAAAAGAACATATCATTTTTAAGATAACATGTTCTCAACACAAGCCTTTACTTTGCTAATAACAATCTTTATCATGTCACCAAAAGAATTTAAGTGTAGTTATATTAAATTCATATGTAGTGCATCCTTAAAACATAAAATGAGCCTATTATTATGCCCATAACAATGTTTTTACATTAGTATAAAAATAAAATAAATGACATTTCTAACACTTAATATTGAACTCAACTTAATGCATTTTTTGGATAGATATTAAGGTTGGTAGGATCCCTTCCCAGATTGCTTTTAATTGAAGCTAAAAACTAGATCTAGGGCACAATTATGGCACCCAATCCTCAAGAACCATTAAACCAACACAAATGGAAACTACTAAGCACTGAAACCACTAAGTCAACTCAAATGGCCACATCTAGCCTATAAATGCCATATGAGATTTGAACCTAGGCGGGGTTGGGCACAACTAACCCACTTAAACAACCCTTCTACATCTTATTGTATAGCTTAGTTAATTTTAATGTGTAAGTACAATAGTACATAACTTGTACAAGATTTATGTTTCAATTGATTATGATAATGAGCTTGATCACCAAGCAATAATTAAATCTACAACCATAATAGAATAACCTATGAACTATAAAAATCAACTTGTATGCATCATGGTAATATCATTTACCTTTTACACAACTAATCGTGAGTTTAATAATTTACCCAAAATAAATATTAACAATATAATCATAATATTCATTTAAATATAGATTTTAACTCATTAAACCATTATATTCATTCAGAGGTAAATATTAAGAGCATAACAAGTATGAGCTAACTAGTCAATAATATAATGGAAGTGAAGTAATTAAGTAATTGATTAAGATTCATATAAATAATAATACAAGTATAATCAAGTTTCATCTACTTTCATACATTAAAAAAATATTGTATTCACATTTATAAAACATACTACTATAAACATAACACCATGAGTCATCTTCCAGATCAAGATCAAAACAAATAACTAGCTAAACAATTCTGAAGAAATTCTCTCCTCACAAACCATCCCACCCTAACCTGTCTTATGAGACTCCCAATCGATGGCCCTTACCACCCTTAACCATCAGTTGGGATGTGGAGTCTAGTTTGTGGGTCTTATGGGATGAGGATGTGAGAAATAAGGGATATAAAATCCATTATTAAATTACAGTAGTCACTCAACAGATAATTATTTCACAATTGAAGGATCAATCTTAAAACTTGACTCAAAACATAATCACCAACATCCATACAAATATTAGAAACCTTTGTCCTTCTTTAAAGTTTTTATTGGCATCGATTACATTATCAATCAAATCCTATAAACCTTTATGAATTATTCAAGGTATACCAAAGGTCAAATGACATAATCCAACTATCATAGTGAGATAAAATCATCACCTACAACCATGAGTAAAAATTTAAAATTTACATGTAAATGGTATTCAAAACTAGTTAAATAAATCACCTAGGAATTAAATATCTCACCCCTTCACCATATAATTAGGTAGAGTCATTAATCACCATAAATAATTGTGCTAAGTGATGAAATAAGTATAACTGACCTTCATATGGCAAGATTTAATCATCAAAATATATTGCAGGTAGATGATATTTCCAAGGATCTAAATGCCTTGGACAAAGTTCTAATAACATAAATTGATTAATATGAAAATTCATGATATCAAAATAAATATACATATGAAAAATAATACCAACTAGTAAGCCAAAATCACCCCAAATTTTAGTTATTCTACCTAGCCACTTCTAACAGGTAAAATAAATAAAAATCTTAAAATGCCATAAATAGATAATAAATAAAACCCATGATATTAAATAGATAACCTCTACAAAATGGTTGTAGTAATAAATAAACCTCATTTTTAAAGCCAAATGAATTTTACATGATTAAGGCTAAGAAAAATAGATGCAATAGAATATTCAATCTACCCATATTCTAGGTATTGATTATGAGTTCAAAAATGGAGATTAAAGTTCTATGGTTTAAGCCCAAAAATTTAAACTAACTTGGTAACACAAAATCAGAAAAGCCCATATGCCAAAAGAAAGTTTTATACTAATTTAAATCAATTTGGAAGGAATTTTTAAGTTTATCAAGAAGTCTTATGATTTCCTCATGAACCTACAAATAATTATTTACTTACAAAACACAAAACATATATTCATTTCCTTTTTTCCAAATAAGTACAGCACTTGTGATTTGAATTGCCTTCCAATAAGGAGATGGAGTTCTTGATTAATTTCCAAATAGATTATTTTCATTGCACCATACCCAACATCATTTTATAGACATGCCACAAGTTATTCTCTTCTCACTCCATTCTCTTAGAAGGGTTTTTGATCCCATCTACTCACAACTACTACCATTCTTCTTTTAATGTTTTCTTTTGTCCTCCTAGTCTTTTTTCCTACTCTTCTCTCTTCCAACTACCCCAAAAATATGCTATGGAAGAGGATCCAAAAATCCCCAAATGATCTAAATTAATTTCATACAATAATTTTAATCCATCGACCAAGATTACAATTATTTTAGAGTCGAATACCCATAACCCCCTACTTAGGCCATTATGACCAAATCAAATCTTAGAAAAACATTTAATTAGGGTCCCTCTACCTAGTAAATTAAACAAATATAAAGAGGCTCAAAACCATCACTAAGGGGATCAAATACAATTAAAAATAATAAAAATAACCCCATAACAAATAGGACATTAAAACAACTAATCACGAGATAATAATAAAATGAAATAAGATAGGCAAAGTTCACTCACCAATAAGAATGGTTTGAGTAAGATGATTGAAACTAGAATAATACAATAATAAAAGGTAATAACAAGCAATGAAAAAACACAACTGATAGATTGTTGCTACTCAATGACTAATGGATTATGCATGATATCATTTGACCTATGTCGGTGTCACCTGACTGCTCACTGCCCTGACCCATTATTGCCCTAAATGTTAGAATCCACTACCAACCTAACTGATGTACATGTACTTATAACTAAAAATAGTCATCAATAACACCTAAATAACTTGAAAGTATCATAACAATATGACTAAATTGAATAGTACAAATTACAAGAATTAAATCAGAATCAATGTTGTAATGAAGATAACTAAATAACCTTATTTTAACATAACTCTAGTTGTAGTACTCAGTCAAGTATCCACCAGAATCAAATAAACATGATCTAAATCAAATTATAACATCACTAGTGCAATAATGTCAAAATAATAGTTCTAAAAGTATAGCTTAGTGATGAAAAACATGTAGTAGTCTATGAAACACAGTATGTAAGTTAGATCATAACTTCCTCCTCCCCTTAATAAGGATTCATCTTGGTGATAGATCAAAATAACTAGGGATAATGATTTATAAACAATGATGTATCTTCCCAAGTGGCACTCCTTGTACTTAGTGGGTCTCATTATATTAGGATCTGTTTAATTTCTTTGTTTTTTAGTTTAATGTTGCAATGGCTTAGGATTTTCATTAAGTCCAACTGCATCTTTTCCTCTTTCATAACCTATAAATGTTTCCAATCCAATACATGAGATGGATCATATACATATTTTCTTAGCAATGCAATATGAAACACATCATGAATTATTCACAGAGATGGAGTTAAGGCCAACTGGTACATAATAAGGATGATCTTATCCACAATGCTGAATAGGTCCATAAAGTAAGGAGCCAACTTAGAGGTTTTCCCAAACTTGATTAAACTTTTTTATGGTCTTACATGCATAAAAACCTTTTAGCCAACAACAAATTCACTAAGTGTCCTTTTCAGATTAGTATAACTCTTTTTCCAATCTAAGGTAACCTTTAAGTTCTAGCATATTATGACCATTTTCTCATCATATTCTAGTAGCAATTCAGGACCATTAATGACCCAATTTTCTATGTTATCCTAGCCAAGTGGTGTTATGTATTTATGCCTATATATGGCTTCAAAGGGAGCCATTTTGATTACAGAATGATAATATTTATTCTAAGAAAACTTGACTAAATATAGATAATCCTCCCACTTATTTTATTGATCCATAACATACATGTGTAACATATCTTTAACTACCTAGTTTAATATTTCAATTTAACCATCTATTTTTGGGTGGTATGAGGAACTAGAATTCAATTGAGTGCCAAAATTTTTAGTAAAAGTTCACCAAAAATTTGATGTGAATAAATTATCTCTATCAGATATAATGACCTCTATCATGCCATGCTACCAAACCACCTCTTTCAAAAAGAGTTTAGCAAAAACAACATCATTAGTCAAGTTATCAAAAATAAAGTGACTAGCCTTGGTTACTTTGTCAATTACCACTAATATAGTATCATGTTGGCTACAAGATTTAGGTAGCCCAAAAATCAAATCAAGTGAAACCACTACCCATTTATCTCTTAGTATATTGTGTGGGTATTGAAAACCCTTGGGATGGCATTGTTTATTCTTTACATGCTAATATTCTAACTACCTTACCACAAAGTTGGCTATGTCATGATTTAAACCAAGCCAAAAGTAAATTTTTTTAGCTCGTGGGTCATTTTTTGACCCATAAATAAGCAAAATTAGGTGTTGTGTGCACTTCCTACAACATAATATTGCATATTCCACCTGATTCTAGTGAAAAAGATCTATTTTTATGCCTTAAAAGGCCATATTTTGCAATAAAAAAAACTAGTAAACTCATTTACTAAAGGCTTATCAGTAAGTCTTACACTTACATTTTAGTAATATTTATTAGAAAACTATTATTTTACGATAGAAATTTTGAAATTTCCTTACAAAATAGATAAGGCATCAAGGTATGTATGCCTTTTGAGTGCATCATCCATGTGATTCTCCTTTCCCTTCATATAAGATATGTATGTTTTAACCTTTTAGGACTTAC
Organism: Torreya grandis; assembly: GCA_037957365.1. NCBI lineage: Eukaryota > Viridiplantae > Streptophyta > Pinopsida > Cupressales > Taxaceae > Torreya > Torreya grandis. The sequence continues at coordinate 3,722,805 of JARHVA010001033.1, read as the reverse complement.
TATATAAAAATATTATTTTTATTAAAGAGATAATTAGACTAAATCAAGGAAATAATATTCAATAAATATAACCACTAATTTGTTACATAATTGACTATCTTTAACTTTTCTAAAAATAGCAATAAATAGTGCAAGTAATGACTTAGATGGAAAATACCTGATATAGATGATCTAGGTGATATAAAATGAGATGGAAGTTGGTATGTGTGGTATAAACTAGATTCTTTTATTAGAATCTCTCCTAGACAATAGCACCATAATTAAAAAGTGGCACCATTATTAAAAAAGTGATCCGTAAATAGTTTAGCAAAAAAAATTACTTATAAAACTCATTTAAAGATGAATTTATGATTTGTGATTACAATTACTCATATTTTATGAATATATAAAACCTTTATAGAGTTATATCAACTATTTAACAAGATAGCAGAACTTGTAAAGAGAATCATAGAAGAAGGAAAAAAAAACACAAAAATTGTTTATGGGATTCGACAATAGTCTACATCCTTGAGTCCACTATAAGCGTGACCGATCCATTAATGAATAATTGGTGTGAAACATACAACTGATATATACTAGAATTATGGATTCAATTTGAAAATATACCTCATCCATAAAGTACCTCTTTTGCCAAAGGACTTATGGCCTTCTTTTAATTCTTAACTCTATACTAATTCTCCTTCTATCAGGATTGTTGAGCTTCTATTGAATTCTTCATTCATGCATTTCCAAACATTTTCATTTGCTCACAAAAGCTTATCAAAGCTTTGCCTTTCAATAATGTTTTGTTGAAATTCTCAATGCAATACCAATGTGTTTATAAATAATTCCTCATAACCCCTTTATATAACTTTAGGAATCCATGTTTCATGGGGGTCTTCCTTATCCTTTGATAGATAAATATGGGATTTAATTTATCCCCTTTACATGATATGTGGGAACACAAATATTTATTTACAAGAATAATGGGATTGAATATAATCCCAATTTTATATGGATTAAATATTATCCATATTTCAAATGGTTTTCATGTATCCCTCATAATGGTAATTAAATAATATTATAATCTCTTTAAAAGAAAAGACTTAAAAAAATTAAATACCATGTCCACCTTTAATTTGGTCACCTTGACTTTAATTTTCACCTTTCTCATGGGCCTTTATCATGGTTGAAAGTAAATGGCAAGTAAATATTAAAACTATTAATATTTTACCTTATCCTTCCAAGTGTCAATATATGATTGTGCCATTTGTTGATTGGAAGTTGGTCTTTTGCTTGCCACATGTGCATATTTTCACATTAATATTTTGCCATGTGTTAATTTTTATTTTGTCGATGTTTCCATGCCACATCATCACACCAAGTTAACTTCCTTTACTTTGACTTTCCATAACTTCTGCATATGAACTCCATTTAACGAACTATAAATTGCATTAGAAAAATATCAAAGAGATTTTTAGATTGGAGAAGCTTTGAAGATGAATTGAGACCTTTATTTTTGTGACCTCCCTGGATGATTTCTAGATCACATCTTCCCACTAAGAAGGATTTTGGTCCCCAAAAGTCATTATCTCCTCAATTTTGTTAGTTTTTTCCATAATTTCTTTACATACATCAGCCAATCTATTTCTATTAGTTTTTTTTGACAATATGACTTTGCCTATTCTGCATCCCTATAAAGCTAGTTTTTCATAGTTCATTAGAGTTATTTCATAGTAGGATGAGTTGGTGTTATAATAGGTCACCACTCTTACAATTTTACCTTATATGGTCTCCTTACTCATGCAATTTAGTTGATGGGTCCTGACAAGATATTCTATCCCATATTTTACAATGGTATACTAATTTTCCTCTATAGAGAAAATTACATTCCTCAGAGACAAGTATGGTTTATCTAGGATAATGCCACTAAATTTAAGTGAAAAACATATAATTAAACTTCATATGGGAAGTTTTAGGTAATTGGAAACCTTAGCTTACATGTTTTGCTTACATGTAGGTTAACAACATCATTTATCCCAACCAATGAAAATAGTCTAAAATGTGGCTTAGTTTTCAAACCTAGGATTTATACAACATCTCCAAAAATTATTTTTTTTGATAATTTGGGCCAAAAATAGCATCAATCTTTGAATGCTTATAAATTTTTTTTTGAAAAAATGTTGTTTACCTCTCCAAGGTGATACATTTTTCACTATTAGCTTGTCCTTAACTATCATCTCCCTAATTGTTATTGTTTTAGGTTTTGCTTGGTGAGGCTCTGTCTTTTACTTGACTAAAGATGTGGTTACAACCTTTGCCTAAGGTTTTGGATGAATTTTCTCATATTCTTTCATCATTTTCCCCTTCACATTAAAGTAAAAACTAAACTTCATGTCTTCTTTAAGCAATTTTGTTTCATCTTGCTTCTTTTATAACTTGGCATGTCTCTTAAGCATCCTTCTAGGGATTTATTTGGCATAAATATAAGATACATTCAATTATTTCCTCTTTTCATACATTGATAAGTAATCTGAAGATGTCTCATCATATTTAACTACTTCATCTTTTAAGAATGCTTCCTTCGACTCTTTAGGGTATTTTGACTTGATGCTTGAGTAAATATTTAGCTTATCTTCTTGGGAATAATGTTATTTATTTCTATATCCTAATACTACATAATTCAATCTCTTCATAACTTGGATAGGTTGGATAATTCCTTAACCATTAATGCCAAGGCCCTTTCCATTAAATCTCATCTTGGCCAGCAACTTATAACCTATTCCCCTTGTGTGCTTCTCAAATGTATCATCACAATTACTTGATGAAATTATGGAGTTAGAACACAAATTATCCCTAACATTCTTAATATATCTAGAAGAATTTATTTCATTGCTTTCTTTTTATAAATGTATATCTGAGTCAGAAGACACATTGACAATTAGATCATTGTTCACTTATAAAATTACAATATTGTTCTTATTAGGAGGACTACCATGAGTATAATAATTAGAGGAATCATTGATATAACCAAAAATTACCTTGGTTATTTAACTGGTCCTAAATTAAATCTCATAGATGTGATTCTTAGTCAATTAGATTCCATAATTTGTTCTAAAAAACACTGTGTTATAGGATGCTAAGTAAACGCTTCCCAATATCAACTCATCAATGTCTTGGGGTATTATATCCAAGACCACTTGATCAATGAAGCATCCTATGACATAGAAATCCATAAGGCATTGATGTGTCACCTCACCAAATATGGTGCCATCAATCATGCCATACATCTTCCATTGAGGCACTGTAATGGAGTTTAATCCCAACCACTATAATAAGGCCTCAATAATGTAACTATCTCTAATGTTACAGTCAAAAAATATCTCCATGAACTTACCTTATAAAATGGATGTAATATTCTACTTATTGGCATATTCTAATTATAGCATAATATTTGGTACCTAATTTGGTGGTATCTCTTAGATGAATCCTTCATCTTCTATTTGATTCCTAGGATGATTGGGCTTTATAGATTCTCTGACAGGTGCCTTCCCCTTTACTTTTCATCTTTGTCAGTACTAGGCTAGAGATTTGTGAGTGTGTAGATTCTAGCATTGATCTGTAGTGTGACCTTCTTTGGAGTAGTAGCCATAGAATTTCGACTCCACTTTCATCCACTTAGTTTGATGATTTTCTTGATGTAGTTTCCCCTATAGAGAATCAATGCTTTATTGGAGTTTCTTGATCTACAACTCCTATCTTTATTCTACATCATGTTGTTCTTATGATTGTAAGTATTACATCAATGTAGTAACAATAGTATTCAGAAATAGCTAAACTTGAGCTAACATTGGATCTATAGTATTCCACATAATGTGATGAAAATCATAATTACACCAACACAAACTTAGATCTGATACCAAAATGATCCATAAATAGTTTAGTGATTTTTTACTTATAAAATTGATTAAAAAATGGATTTCTGATTTGTGATTACAATTACTCGTATTTTATGAATATATAAAATATTCATAGAGTTATATCAACTATTTAAAAAGATAATAGAACTTTTAAAGATAATCATAGAAGAAGGAAAAAAACACAAAAGTTATTTATGGGGTTTGACAATAGTCTACATCCTTTGGTCCGCTAAAAGCATGACCAATTCATTAATGAATAATTGGTATGAAATATATAATTGATGCACACAATAATTATGGATTCAATTCAAAAAAATAAGTCATCCATAAAATTAGGTGTATGCATCTAAATTCACTCTCTTATATTATTGTCACTAAGATTCCTATTAGTTGACACTAATTCCACTTAACTAATTTATCTCACTAATTTATCCATTTTCTAGTCATTTATCCAATGTCCCCTTCTTCATATTTCATCACTAACCATATTATATCCCACTTCATCATTAATTCACCTAATCATCTCTTTATCTTAATCTAACCCCACTTACCTATTATTTGGGAATTTTAAATTCCCATGACCCACCTACCAACCTACTAAGCCTATCCTTAGGCTCTCTTACACCCCTAGTCCTTAATCAGCTACCTAATCCCTATCTAATCCTCTATTTAAACATCATTAACCCCTAATAGGATTTTATAATCCTCCAATTCTAAAATCCTATTAATTCTCACCCTCCTCTCTAGAATCATCTAAATCTAGAGGTTTCTAAGAAATTTTAAATTCCTTTTAATTCTCCACCCTTGATCTCCTCAAACCAAATTTGAATCTCATCCATTGATTTCTCCCTCAAAAATATATTTAAAAAACCTCCTTCCTCCATTGGAGCTAACTAGAAATTAAGCATTGAATCCTTGTCCATGAGTCAATCATCAGTAATCATTAATCAAGCAACACCACTATGTCAAATTTTTTAGTCGAGTTAAGCAAATCCAATCCTCTTTGTTTTAAATCTATTTAATCATGGTGTAGTCAGTTAGATTTAGGATCATAATGTTATTTTTAATTGTTGCATTCATCTATTATATTAGGTTTTAATGGTTCTATCACTTTACCTAGTAGATCTATATTTGGGCTTGAATTTACATAGCTAAATCCATATTATGCCCAAAAAATTAGCTATAAAATGGTGACCACGATGAGAGAATCACTCCCAAATTAAAAAATTTCCTTGTTAGTGGTGATTTTTCTAGCTTTCAAGTCTGATAAGATCAAGAAAAATCTTGGAATTTTGAAATTTTGCATGTACAAGAGGAATCTATGATATTGCACTGGTATTCACAACTTTATCCTATGCAATCATGATATTGTCCTCGTAAATTATGACTTTGTGCCAACTACTTGACCTAACCACTAACTATCATATCTAACCATGCAAGTTTTTTCCCTTGGATAAAACCACAACTTGTGAATCATGATTTTGACTCTAGAGTTGTGATTTTGACTATAGAGTAGTGATTTTGAAAACCACTAACAATCTATTCTATAGGTTAGTGTTTTTTGAAAAAAAAAAACTTTCAATTCATGACATTTTCCTAGTAGTCGCATTTTTATCCTAATAAATTATGGTTTTATAGGTTCTAAATGTAGGTGTCAAATATCTCATTTTACTTGTCGATTATTTATTTTATCTAACTTTGGGTGCTTATTTTATGTGTTTCAATGTTTTAACCCTCTGTGTCTATAGGATTTAGGTTGAAAAGGTCATCATGGAAGGATCTGGTTAAACTCGAAGACACAAAATCATTAATTTGATAGTCACAACATTATCCTACTAACTTTGGTACTGTAACCTGGAGTTGTGATATTATAATTTTTTTGGTAAGTCCCTAATAGTTATTGTCCTCTACCCTACAAGCTTGAATTTTTGGCATCCTCTATTTTACAAGGAATTTAATCATCACACAATCGGGTATCCAACCCCATTTTGTTATTATGTTTAATGGATTTTTGTTATAAAAGCATATTTGTTACTAACCCTATTCTATAAAAGGATTTCTTGTGATTTGTTGAATCGACAAGTGTAATAGAAAGAAAGAGGAAAATCTGGAGGATCATCCATAGTTAGAACAGAACACACAGCCTCTTAGTCATTTTTCCCTCTTCAACAAAATCTCAAGTCATGAAATTTTTAGAAACACGATATTAATCTGTGAACTTGCAGTATTGCAATCCATAGTAGCAATTTTGTAATTTCTATATTTTGTCTTAATTCTATCTACTAGTTATCATCATTAGATCATATAAGGTAGATTTAGGAAAAATATTTAACTGAAAAGACCTTTATTTTTAGATTAATTAGAATCTTTAACCATTTTTGATAAATATCTCAATATCCATTTTGTAAAATTTTGATATATCCTAAATCAGTCTTTAATCTACCATATTCACCTGTAAATAAGTATCCTTGGAATAATTTTTCATACTTTTATAAGTATTCATCTATTCTAAATATCTAAATCTAAAGTTTTTTTAGTTTATAACAAAATTATAACTCTTGTTTTGTAGCTAATAGTGATTTTGTCAGTTGTAATTTTTTTTCTAACTATCACGGTTTTACAAGGCAACCATCATGCCTAACTACCCACTACAAAATTGCAACTTACAATCTATGATTTTGCCTTGGATTTTTGGTTTTTCACTTTGTAGTTGTGATTTTGCATTATTTAATTATGATTTTACATTTTATTTTATCCTTTTTGAGTGTATTTTTGAGTCATTTTTAGTGAAATTTGAGTCATTCTAGGCCTTCCACTACCCCTAGACCCCATTGGGGGCTGCTATCCCTAGTCCCCCATGTCATGGCCCACCTACCCCAAAGGAATTATAGATCCAAATCATAATTTTTTTAGGGTGTTTTTCTTAAGGCCTATTGGACTAACATCTTGTTTCTAGCAAGGGTGAACCTAAAGGCTAATTTGTTTTATCTAACAACTTCTTTTGCATATCATTGTTTAGGGCTAACATTATGTCTTATAAGTTTACCCTAAAGATTATCAGTCAAAATACTAATCCTTGCGTTGCAGGTTACCTATTTTGGAGTGCTAAGGTCAAACTACTAATCGTGTGCCTATAGGCCACCTATTAAAGACTGCTTTAAACACTTTAAAAATGTTTTTTTAATCATTTACATCATTTTGTATTGTATATATCATTTTCATCATTTTATCATGTGTATATCTCTTCATCTTGTATATTCTTACATCTTGTAAATATATCACACTTAATATTAATTAGTTAATTAATCTTTTTGTCTACTTGTTTGTATCCTAAAGGATACAATAGTGTATGATCTCCTCATTACATCCTTAAAATGATTCCTAGAGGATAAAAAACACCTCTAAACCCCTTCCCTTTTTATTTTATAGGGGTCATTTATGTGTATTTCATCACCATGCACTAGACCAAACTCCCTATTTTGGTGGAGTCTAAAAATTAGGAGAGCTATCATTCAGTGCCTAAGTAGAATTCCCCATAAAGGGTTCTATGGAGTGAGGAGAAGTCAAGCACCAATATTTAGGGTGGTCAGACATCATCTTATATGGACTTGGGTCCTACTATACCTTCACATATATAGGGGACACACATAGAGAGCCTTGTTCAAACCTAGCATTGTATCCTTTGGCTGTAATAAGCACCTCACTACTAGAGTTAGTATCAACTCCTAAGTAGCGATCATGTGAAAATGGGGTCTATAGGGTTTGGTTGATTCCATAATAGTTCATTGGCCTATAGCCTCACCCATTAATCCATTTAATGGTGTGAAAATTAGGTTACACACCCTTGAGTTTACTAATCATAGGTTGTATGGTTTTCTTGCTTGGGTGTGTGATGTGCTAAACCCATGTTATTTATGAGTTGAGTCAACTTTCACCCAAACTTATACACACTTATCTAGGTCTTTTCACAACCCATGTTGTATATCATTATCTTATATTATATATCCTTACCCTCTTGTATATCCTTTCATCTTGTATCTCCTTGTCATGATCACATTATATCCTTTTTATTGGCCTATCCCAACTCCCATCTTGTCTTAACTCCATCCTAGTCAAACCATATTCATTCATCATCATCATCATCATCATCATCATCATCATCATCATCATCATTATCTTGTCCATATTGACCTTGCATATCCATTTTATCTTCACCCTATCTTAATCTAGTCATCCCATCTTATCATATCTTATCATTAGTCATACCCCCATCGCCAACATCTTATCTTGTTTATCCTTGACATCATCTTGTACATATTGTCCTTTCCTTAATCTCATCCTAATCTAACCATATTCTCCCATCATTAGTCATCACCCCATCACTCTCATATCCTAATCACAATTTATCTCATCCACATCTTGTGCTAAGTACATACCTAATCATTTGTCTTGTTTTTATCTCCATCACCCATCTAGTCTAACCTCATCCTATCTTATCCTAGTTGGTTTTCTAGGTCACACCCATTTCCATACCAACCATATCCCATTCATATTACCCTTGATCATTTCATCACCACATATCTATATTTGTCCTTACCCACTTTAGCCTTACCATCTTCATCACACAATCCTATTCCATCCCATCTTGAGCAAATTAGTCCAAGGAATAAGTTAGTACTTTTATCCTATCCATAACATCTTCTCACCTTAGTCAAACTATCACTTATCACTTAGTTAGGTATCATATCTATTAAATATATTGTTAGCATCTTATCACTTTATCAATCTCAATCTATCAAACCCATCATCATCCAACTAGTCTATAACATCCTTACCTATTTGTAAATAACACCCATCATATTATTATCTTACTAGTTTGAATCTAGGCACCCATCACAATCCTCAATACTTTTTCTAGATTTAGTACTAGGCATTATTGATAGGTCATTAACACTTATTGTACTATCAGTTTGAAGTTTGATCCTAGTATTTAATCCACTAGTCTATCCCATCCTCACCCTCACCTATCATATTATCTTGGTCCTTTAGATCTACTTTGTTCAAGAAGCCATATCTAATCCTTAGTATACTCTTGCATCAACCCCCTTCATCATCCACCTTCATTTATCCTCGTGGATTTAAACTCAGTTCATGTAGACCAATACATCTTGGCCAATAAGGATGACATTATTTTATGAGCTCTAGAAATGGGTGCTCGCCTACATTCAAACCTTGATCCCATTCACCCCAAACTAACATCCCACATCTTTCCTCATCCATAACCCTCTATCCCATCAAAATCAATCCCTGTATTCCTTGATGTGGTCACCCTAATCAATCAATACATCATGGAAAATATATATGAATTCATCCTATGACTACTAAAGATGGGTACCCACCTTCCCAACAAATTTGAGCCCAAAATCATAATGACATATCCCAATAAATTCCTTCTTCACTCCTCATCCCCATCCCATTATTTTCCACCATCAACTAGTACTCATCCTATCCATGGCCTCTCTAATTCACAAATTTCTTTAATTTATAAATATCTTGATGAAAACCCATAGGTAGTTTTCTTGTAGCTCCTTGAGATGGGTGTCCAATTTAATAATGAACTTAACCCCAATCAATTCACCTTACCCTTAATCTAAACCCATCCATGTAAGTCTCCTTCTAATCTCCATTCACTATTCATAATTAGTCATCTACTCCTTCCTATACTAGTAAAGGGAATCCTATCTTGGCCACCTTTTCTACTACCAATTCACCTACCCAGTCATGTCAACAATCATCTAATCATAATTCCAATTATTACACATCCCAATCATGCATTAAAGTGGGTCTTTATACTCCCCTTCTCATGTCATTAGAATCCTTCTTCAACCAACTCGTCACTACTAACATGATAGTTTATCCACCTATATGACATCTTAATCCCACTAACCTATGCCCTCCTAGTATAAATCACACTGATATTGTTTATATCATCAAACCTAGGGGTATTCCATTAAATGATGTCAAAAAATTTTAGATTATGTCAAAGACATTATAAAAAATGGTGGCATAGTAATCGAGGATGAATTAGATGAATTTAAATCCCTAAGTGAATAAGAAGAGGAATTCCAAGATTTTATTCTTGATCATGATCGAGCCCTTCCCTTTCCAATCTAAGGATAATACATCTTGTCCCTCTTCCATAATCCCCTCATTATCGATCAATCCTCCATCAACCATAAGTCCATTTCCAATACACATAATCCCCCTATATATCATGAATCCTTACATGGTCCTCTCTTTACTAAGTCCATCATTCATCAATCCTCTCCCTCTCTCTCATCACATAACATACCCCATGTTGAGAGGTCAGTCATGAATAATTCCTCCCCTAATAGAATCATAACATCATGTAAACCAACTTCAGAATTAAAGCCACTTTAAGGATCATGTGTAGCACCAACATGTGCATCAAATTCCTCATTATAAACTCATACCTCATTGATATTATTGTGGATGATGCTAATGCTAGCTCTTTTGAATAATCCCATAATTAAGATGATAAACAATCACTAGGCATATCTTTCAATCCCAATCAAGATGATGAAGTCATAATTGAATTTTTGAATGATTTATCTATTGCATATTTTTAGAGTGAATATGATCCTCCTTTGGATGCATATACTACAACTATTCTTTGTAATCCTTTTGTAGTTATTGAGGATATTTTATCTGATGTCAAAATTAGGTCTCTTAAAAACCCCTATGAAGACTATGCTTCCCCATCACCACTCACTAACTTCATCACACCATTACCACCACCTTCATCCATCATGGACCTTTTTCTCCCCATTGATGATCACTTAATCACCTCCCTCCATAAGGATGAATAAGAACATGTATCGTTGGAGCCTTCCTCAAGTAATATAATATGTGCCACAAGTACATAAGTCCAAGACCACATTATAAAATTCATAAATCATAATGAAGTCATCCTTAATCCTAGCATTCAAAATTAAGAAGATTTTAATCATTGGCCTAATTTGAATCTTTCCCTAATAAAGCCCAATATCAAGCACTAGAGGAATGTCAAAGTCAAAATCATCATTTATCAAGTCAACAATCAGTCTCCTCAGGGGAAGCCCAAAATTAGGCACTAGGGAGCAATCAAAATCCAAATAATATTAAAATCATGACCAATCATCCATAAAGAGATTAGATCAAAGATGAATCATAAAGTCAAAGTGACTTAAATATCCTATAATATTTTTTCAATTAAAACTAATTAAATGAAGCATGTCCCACATCTCCAATGATGTATGCGATTGATAGTTCTAATTCTCCATCATCCATCACCCCATATTATCACAATCCTATAATTCATTTTAGTCTAAATATTCCATCACCCATCATACCATTTTATCATGATCCTATCATCCATCAAAACCAAGCCCTAATTTAATCTATACCTAATATCACCTCCCTAGGTAGCATTGTATCTCTTAGGGATGACAAAGATACCTGGTCTATATATATGGAGGGGTTACCATCAAGAATCACTAAAGGTCATGAGGACATTAATACATCTAGTGGTGACAACATGATCACATGATCATACATCCTTAGAATAGGTGTTGGCTAGAAATTTCCATAATGCCTTCATTCTTACATCTCATCCCTATATCTAATAAACTGAGATGTCATTCTAAAAAGTCAAAATTAAAAAAAATGTGTGAAATAAAAATCATTCATCTAATGGTGAAAAGTAGTCTTCTAGTGCCTTAAACAAGTACCATGATGAAAATTGGTTTCCAACATCATTCTAGAATAATCAATTATCTGTATTGAACTGCAACACTTGGGGGAAAATCCATTCATTCCCTATCCTTTTTCAATCCCATTCATCTATCCATACTAGTTTCATCCCCTATCCACCTTATCTATATCAACCATAGTATCCCTTGACCTTCACCTCCATCCATTGTTTCTATCCATCATTTTCCATCATATCATGCATCTTATCTCTCCTTGCATCCCTTGTCTTGACTTCCACAAAGAAGTGAATGGTGTCTTGAGAACTATTCTCGAACCATATTGGCATATCCTCTAATGGAAACTCAAGTAACTAAACATTTGCTTCCTTCATGGTGTGGTCATTGGCAATCCCTATTCCCTTATTAATTCATCCTCATCCCATTTTTCATATCAACCTCATCCTTTTTGTCATCCAATCTATCATTCCCTCCATTCTTGTCCTAGTTTCTAGGCTTGATTTTGCCTTTGATATTACCTTGTTTGTATGGTGTACATACATATATCCTAAAAAATTCTAAAAATCATAAAACTTGAAAAATGTAAAAAATAGTCATGAAGTCTTGTCTTATGCCTAATCCCCTAGTTGCATCCATCTCCATCCATTTCATATATCCCCATCATTAGATACCACATTTAGTCTTATAACTAAATTAGAGTGGTCACCCACTCCCCATCTCTTAAATCTCATCTTTTTGACTAAGTATTATTAACATACATCACCTTGTTAAAATTTTTAATCTAACACCCATCAATTTTTATCAGTTGCCTTGTCATACCTAACACCTATCAAATAACTTCTTTGCTAATATAGAGGGTATATAATTCCATCATCTCCTAGTCTACTTTCTAGATTGGACTCTTATAGGACCTTGTATATTGATAATCCTTGGTCATCACTTTTCTAAATCCCCTTCTTGGTCATTTTTTGATTCAATTTCAAGACCAACTTAATATTCAAAGACCTTATCCAATCATCCATCCTTCTATCCAAAAATAGGGGGACTATCTCATCCTACTCTTTATCATGATCATCTTATATAAATCCAAGTTTCTCCTATTTCTAGCATCACATTATAACCAACTTAGTCCAACCCATCATCTAATCACTCATCCCATAATTAGATAAGACATTGTAACATTTCATGAAGATACTTTTTTGTGTTGCTTGTCTATTGTCAGACTTGTTTGTATTACTTTCATCATGTATATATCTGCTTGTTTAATATTCATTTATTTCTTTCATCATGTCTTTTTACCTATTAGTAAATTAATGAGGATGTTATGAGGTAACTAAAGCTATAAACTTGCTTATAAGTTCCTTTAAGGATGCAGAGTTTCCTATTTGCCCATGTACTTTGGCACAACATCCTCATGGTCATACTTATATCATGGGCCAAACTACTAAGTCACATATTTATCAAATTGATTAGACTATGATGAGCCTTATGATAGTTTTGATGGCTTGATCTCATACACTCTCATCATTTATCTTATCATCTAATCATCCCTATTCTCATCACTAATCCAATCTTTGCAACCCATTCAACTAACATCCATCATTAATCCTCACCTCATCATCTAAGTCATATCCTCTTATCAATAATATCATTATATAATCATTAATAATTACCATCAACATTATCATCTCCTCTATCATTTATCATTTATCCCCAACATAGAACTACATCAGCCTAAGGTATTTTTAGACTATGTAGGCAACACTTGGCCACTTTTCATTGCCCAAGGATAACTCAACCACTATCTCCTCTCTCACTCCCTTGAATGTACCTTTGTTAGGGTCATCATCATTAATCATATTAGGGCTCATTGATTTGATTTAATGCAGTCCAATTATTTTCCCCTCACTATTTTTCACTCGATCATATTAATTTATCTCTATCATCACCTACATCATATCAATTGATTTAGATTGGAGCTACACCCATCATCAATTATATCAAATCATAATCTTATCCTATATTATATCTCTCCCTTGCATGCATCCTTACTTGGTATGTCTAAAGCTTTTGGCCTTTTAATCTTATCATCATCATGTTATGGTTGATTCCCCCTTGGGATGTGAAAACAATCATGACAACATCATCTTTACTCTTGTGCACGTGTCCTTGCTAGGGACATCATCAATATTTAAATCATTTCTTAAGTCAAATTATACTTTATCATCTATCTCACATCTAGAATCCCATCCCCTTGTTTATCCATCTCATCCCACCCATCATTTCTTCTTTTGAGTGGTCATCTATCTCAATCTTCCTCGCATGTCCCCTTGAGGGGGCATCATATCCCCTAACATCATATCTACTAACATTCATATATGACTTGGTTTTTATTTAAAATACATTACTCTTTTGACTTCATCCACTTACAATACCCTTTCAAAAAGGGGTAAAATGTATGCATCTAAATTCACTCGCTTATATTATTGTCACTAATATTTTTATTAGTTGACACTAATTCTACTTAATCTAATTTATCTATTTTATAATAATTTATCCAATGTTCCCTTATTTATTTTTCATCATCTACTAACCTTATTCTATCCCACTTCATCATTAATTCACCTAATCATCTCTTTATCTTAATCTAATCTCACTTACCTATTATTTGGGAATTTTAAATTCCCATGACCTACCTACCCATCTACTAAGTCTTTCCTTAGGCTCTCTTATACCCCTAGTCCCTAATCAACTATATAATCCACATCTAATCCCCCATATAATCATCATTAACCCCCAAGAGTATTCTAAAATCCTCTAATTCTATAATCCTCTCTATTCTCACCCTCCTCTTTAGAAGCCTCTAAATGTAGAGGCTTCTATGGAATTTTAATTTCCTTTTAATTCTCCATATTTGATCTCCTCAAATCAAATTCAAATATCATCCATTTATTTCTCCCTCCAAAATCTATTTAAATAACCTCCATCCTCCATTGGATCCAACTAGTAACTAAGCATTGAATCCTTATCCATGAATCAATCACCAATAATCATTGATCAAGTAACATCACTGTGTCAAATTTTTGAGTCAAGGTAATCAAATCCAATCCTCTTTATTTTCTATCTATTTAATCATGATGTATATTAGTTATCTTTAATATCATAATGCTATTTTGAATTTTTTTTCATTTATCTATTGCATTAGGTTTTAATGGCTCTATCACTTTACCTAGTAGATTGATGTTTAGGTTTGAATTTACATTGCTAAATCTATATTGTTCCCAAAAATCCATCTACAATACCTATTTTTCCAAAGGACTTATGTCCTTTCCTTCTTTGAATTCTTGACTCTCTGTAATAATTCTCCTTCTATCAGGATTGGTGAGCTTTTACTAAATTCTTCCTTCATACATTTCCAAACATTTTCATTTGCTCACGCTTATCAAATCTTTGCCTGTCAACAATGCTTTGTTGAAATTATTAATGAAATACCAATGTGTTTTTAAATAATGCCTCATGACCCCTTTATATACCTTTAGGAATAAATGTTTCATGGGGGCCTTCCTTATCCTTTTAGAGATGATCATAGGATTTAATTTATCCCCTTTACATGATATGTGGGAATAAAATTATCCATTTACAAGAATATTGGGATTGAATATTTCCCTAATTTTATATGGATTAAATATTATATATATTTTGAATAGTTTTCACTTATCCCTCTTAATATGAACTAAATAAATTTATAATCTATTTAAAAGAAAAGACTTGGTAAAATTAAATTACATGTCCAATTTAATTTGTTCACCTTGAATTTACTTTTCACCTTCCATGTGGGCCTTTATCATGGTTGAAAGTAAATGGTAAGTGAATATTAAAATTTTTAATATTTTAACTTATCCTACCAAGTATCAATATATGATTGCATCATTTATTAATTAGAGGTTCATATTTTGCTTTCCACATATGCATATTGCCACATCCATATTTTACCATGTGTCAACTACTATTTGGTTCATGTGTCCATGCCATATCATCACATCAGGTTGACTTTCTCATACTTTGACTTGACATAACTTATACATATGGAATATATTTCATGAACCATAAATTGCATCAAAAATCTCTTGACAAGCTCTTCACATGGGAGAAGCTTTGAAAATGAATTGAGACCTTTATTTTTGTGACCTCCCTAGATGATCTCTAGATCAAAAAAGTGGCAGTAATATCCTAATATTAGTAGTAGTATCCTTCATGTAAGACTATCCTGAGCTTTTAGGTGTACTTTTTAAAGATCTTTGGGGTCTATTCCTATGTGCATGAATTTTAGAACCTTGTATTTTACTTATAACAATAGATTTATTATGTGAACCCTAATCCCCAATTAAACTAGGATATGAGATGAAAAGTGTAATCATTATTAGGGTAGGATAGACATCCTTAA
This sequence comes from Torreya grandis, assembly GCA_037957365.1. Lineage (NCBI taxonomy): Eukaryota > Viridiplantae > Streptophyta > Pinopsida > Cupressales > Taxaceae > Torreya > Torreya grandis. Next base: position 3,706,693 of record JARHVA010001033.1, on the reverse strand, counting down.
CACCTCATTGTGAAGAGAGTTGTTATAATTTTTTCAATGATGTCTCCAAGGTGGCCAAAGTTGTTGTTGAGGTGTCATGTGTGTTAGATTGACAATGGCAAAGTGTGCTTCAATGTGCTTCAGTGTTTTTGCATGGTTATTCAGTGTTTGACTTGGATAGGTACATGGTGGATGATATTGATGATATGGACATGTTATATAGACCCTATAGATGTTGATAATTCTTAGAGTGCTTATGGAACTGAATAGAATTCATCAGAATAGTCATATGAATGTCTAATCTCAAGTAGTCATCTTGATAGATAAAGCTGAGTGAGTAGATTGATGACATTAGATTTCATATGTGTGAAGGTTTCAAGAGAAATTTAATACATCGATGGATTACATTATGTAAGTAGATCATATGATTCAAATTTTAGGTTTGGACATGGAGCATATAAAAAGTTATTAAGGTACAAAGTTGGATTTGCAAAGAGAGTATACCAAGTTCTGATACGTAGCCAAATTTGTGATATTGAAGATCTATGGTTAGCATTTAATTAGATATTAGATATAATAGTGAGCATTTATTCTAACTAGATAAGGATCCAATGAAGCACATGATCTTTTTAGATAGATATCAATGGTGTGCATGAATCCAAATTATCAAAGGTTCCTAATATTTCACACACTTTTGCAAGTGTCTCAATCTAGTTAAGTTAATAGAAGATCAACAATATGCAAGTGCTCATATAGATGAAAATTAGTAGAGCACCTTGATTCAAAGAGTCAAATGTGTAGAAGCAATGTAGAGTTACAAAGTGGCACAATCATGGGAGCTTAGATCAAAGATCAATGGTGAGCATTATAGGATAAAGTCCATGATTTTCTCAAGGAGATAAATGATGTATATTTGTTCAAAGTTACCAAGAAGCATGAGATGAGGTTAAATTTTTTTGATGTTTAATATTTGAATAGTGACTGTTGGAACTTGAATTTTTAAATTAATGAAGGTAAACTAGTCTACAATTTTTGAGCTATATCTTTTGATCCAGGATGAATTTGATATTGAAGTAAAAATAAAAGTTGAAGAGGACTTTAAGGTGCATCTAGGGAAACCTAGTTATAATGTTTGACTATCTTTATAGTCAAATTTATTGAGTTATAAATTTTATTATGTTTGACTATGTACTGAAAGTGACTTGATAAGGATAATTGAGTTATTCTTGATAGTGTATTGATGTTTCAAGATGAACTAACTATTGGAGAGTGTTTTATACTCTATGAGGATCATCTATGTGTATTATGGAGGTTTTACCAATCCATATTCAATATGAGAAAATTCTTTAAAGTTGATTTTCTATTTGTTCATAGTGTTACTATGCCCATAATATTATTTGAGTAAATTGTGCTTTAGTGGAAGAGTGTTTTGGTAGGAGTCATTGATGCAGAGCTTGCACAAGTTTTCTTCTATAGTCCTTGAACAAAGGATCACTTATCTAGGCTTAAGAGCTCATTCACCATGAAAGTACAAGTTAAAAGACTAATATAAGATGAAAAGTCTTTAATTTTCTTAAGAGATTATATAATAACTCTCTATCCCCCTTTATAAACTTATCTCAAACACCTATCTTCAACTCATACAACTCTACCAAAGCAATCCTCCATTTTTGTAGCCATGTCTGACTACAAATAGGTTAGTATAGAAAAATTAATAATAATTATGACTTTCCAATATGATATTCACCTTTATCATGTTTAAATACACCTATTGATCAATTTTCAAGACCTAACTCACTTCCTAAATCCACTTTTCTCCTTTTAGCCCTTCTAAACTATATCTTTTTAGCCCTTATCCAAGGTCAATTGCTAGAAGTATATACTACAAGTATGATATAATCTTGAAACTGATTGAATCAGTTCAAGAAGATGAAAATACATATGATTCCAAATTTTTATGAAATTTTTTGTGTTAGATTTCTCAAAATCTTCAAAACCCTAGTTGTTAGGGTTTGTAAATAATAGACAAGCTAAGAGCATTATAAAATCAATATCTTGAAATAGAAAAGGTTTAAAACCAAAAAAATAATTGATTTAGGTATATCTATGGATAATAAAACTCTTTAATTTGGTGAGGACATTCTGAAAACCCTTATCTTGTTCACAAACACAAGATCTCAGTCCTTATTAACTGTGTGTTATAACAGGAAATAGGGGTATGCATAGGGTTTGGTTATTTCACTATATTTTCAATACTTGTAAATTATCCAAAGATTATATGAGGTTATTAATGCATTAATTGGATATTAAAAACTCCTCTAAAATCCTTTTAACTCATAATAAATTTTAATACCAAAGGAGACATAGAAAATAGTCTTATCTTAGGTTGTTTGTAGGTTTCTACAAGCAATATTCTTAACCAGATAATATCAAGAACAATCTTTGATTACCAAAAAATTTTGAAAAAAATCATTCATCTTATTTTCAAGTGGATTCCATTACCTATCTCCCTGAAATTCATTGCTAAAGTAATAATTCATAAATCATAGTTTCAATAGGACTATATAAACCTTTGCTCTCTTGATAGTTCGGCCTATCTCCTTAAGGGTAATTGATTTGAAATTTAACTCATGATATCTATCTCAAAATAGAGACTAATATTGATCACAATAATAACCATAATTAAATATCCAAATTTACTCATCACCTTTGAGTATTCAAGCAAGCAAACACTCTGTTATAGCCATGCAACATCCATGTACAAAATTTCATCAACACAATCCATTTTATTCATAAACTTCCATTGTTTTCACATCCATCCTCTAATAATTCAAGTGGAATACTCAACTAAATTTCTATAACTGACTCTACCATATTTTTTTACAATAACCATAACTAATTATTGGAGGTTTCTATTACATTGCCTTTTTTTGCATGTTTTCCCACTATATGCACTTTATGACCATGCTTCTAGACTTAAGATGTTATTTAGGGCCTTCAAATAGTATCAAGACCTGTTGGAAACCTTTTGAACATGTTTATAACTTTTACACCTTCATACAATGCATGGAAACTCCTCATCAAGGTTCAAAAATTCAAATTTTCAAATGTGGCAGGTTTGGAGGGAAACTCCATATTTCAAATTTTAAGCAACTTAGACTATTCTAGATCAATCCTATGACTTCGTTAGGACCTAATACACATAAAATACAAATTAAATCCAAAATGAGTCCATTTTAGGATCCATAAGGATGCCTTGCATCATACTACCAAGCTAAAGACATTTTGCCATATATGTCAACTTGGTATTTGTTCCTCCTTAATTTCTTTGTACCTCCTGATTGAAGGTTGTTGTTTCTAATTGACTCTTATAGAGGTTAACATGTTCTTAGGCCCCATAATTAGGCTTATTTTGGTTCTTCTTCTTTGTGAGTATACCTGCACATACAAAAACCATGTTAAGGAAAACATTGTTGTTACTTGCTTTAGATATGCATACCATGCTTCTTCTTTTGTAAAATAATCCATTAAAACCTTCATTTCATATGGTACTACTATTGAAAATGTTTATTCTATATCCTTCATCCATTCTCCTTATTTTTTACACTCCACCTCATGCATATCAAGTGTTTGGTCCTTACATGTCATTTTCTTTCATAAGTTCTTGGTTTTCTACTATATATCATCTTCAAAATTGCCCTTAACCTCCTTTATACATAATGACTACTTATTCTCTTCCATATTCTCATTATCTTGATTTAACACTTTCATACTATTATCTTCACTTGCTTTTCCTTCATGGACATTTTATACTTCTTCCATCTTATTTTCAACTCTTTCATTTTCAAAACTTTATTTCATGTATTGGAGCTTGCCTATCATGCCTTCTATGAGTTCAAAACTATAAATTTTTACCAAATTCTAAGACAAACTTGCAAACAACTCATTCACAAACTTACTTAAAGAAGTTTTATTTAACATAGGCTCACATTCGTCAACTCAGGTTGCCTCAATCTCCTTGGGTTGTTCATCCATATTCACATCTTCATCTTCCTGCTACACCAACTCCTTATAACCTATAACCAATACTTTAGAAAGGGACACCAACTACTTTATCATCATGATTCAAGGGAAATAATGTATACTTGACTCCTTTTTGCTCTAAATAATATGTATTCTTCACCCCATCATGACTAGTTTACCTATCAAATTGCCAAGGCCTTCCTATTAGTACATTAAAAACATCCATGGGGATGACATCACACATAACTTGATCATGATATGTTCCAATCTAAAAATGGACTAAGAATAGTTTACTCACAAGCACATTAGATCATTTTTAAAGCCAAGAAAATTTATAAGGTGTAGGATGAGGCAATATTTTGAGACCAAGTTTACTTACCATCTCATTGGAGACCAAATTATCCATACTTCTTGAATATATAATCATTTTGAAACATTTACCATGGGACTTACATGTTTTCCTAAAGAGTGTTCTCCATTGTGTAGGCTTTTTTTCTTTTGGTGGCTTCAATAATGTCCTCCTCATCAAGAGTGCCTCTCCTTCTTCAGGTGCCACTAAATGTGAATTTCATCCAACACTTTCTTCCTCTATAGGTTGTACCACTTTATTTCTACTCTCATTCCTATAACTCCTTTCTTATTGTTCCTCTAGACACTCTCAATACTTATGGCCTACATACTTGTTACATTTGAAACATTTTTATATGAAACCACTAGTCCCTCTTCCTCACTCATCTCCACCTCTATAATATGGCCTTCTACCTCTATAACCACCTCTTAGATGTGTTTCATGTCTTTGTCCACTACTTTCACCTTCCTCATATGCATTTTTTCTATCATACTCTCCTCTTCCTCTCACTTATTTTCCTCTTCCTCTTGCTTAATGTGTATGCCTTCTTTCCAACTTCTCTTCAGCTTTCAAGGATGTCTGGTATGCTTCTTAAACTATTTTCAATGTTATTATATTGATCTCATCTTGTATGGAGAACTTTAGACCATTCAGGTACCTTTTTATCTTCTTATCATCTTCTTCCAAGTGTCCTATTCTGATTGTCAATCTATGAAACTCTTCAGTATATTCCTTCACTAAATGTTACTTTTTTATAAGATTATACAACCTCATAAACAAATGTGTATGTTAATCCTTGGGCATGAACTTTGTCTTCATATTCATCACCAACATATCCATTGACTAGATTTTGGCTTTACCTCTTCTCCTTATCTCTTCCTAGATTCCATTTCACCACAAATAATCATTTTATCTCAATCTTTTGATTGAAAATTTCAATTTCTTGGTGTCATCCACCTCCTCATAATTTAATTACTTGTCCATGGCTTTTATCCAATCCACCAACTCATTTACATTCAAATTTCCTTCATACATTAGCATATCTAGCTTTAGTTTTAAACCCATATTCATCATGGTTTTGATAAATATTTCCTCAATTATTTATTTTATTTATTCCTCCTCTTATTATATAGGATCTTCCTCTTATTTATCACTATCATCTTCATTTATGGCCCTTCTTCTTTGAGTTGTCTCCATGGATGCCATTCTAGCCTACCTATTCCTCATTTCAATGACCAAATTGGCCACATTATGTTGCATTATTTGAGTTTTTATATTTTGAATATATATTTATACCATTTTTTACTTCTCAAATTATCCTCTAACCATCTTTATACTATGATACCAAATGATGCTGAGCCTACACAAATTTCCTTCTATAGTCCTTAAACAAAGGATCACTTCTCTAGGCTCAAGAGCTAATTCACCATGAAAGTAAGAGTTACAAGACTGATATAATATGACAAGGTATTTAATTTAATAAAATATTCCCTAATATCTCTCTATCCCCCTTTAAAAACTTATCTAAAACACCTATCTTTAACTCATGTAACTCTGCCAAAGTAATCCTCCATCTTTATATCCCTGTCTGACTGCAAATAGGTTAGTATAGAAAATTACTAACACTTCTGATTTTATAATATGATATTAACATTTTTCTTGTTTAAATACACTTTTGGGAAAATTTTCAAGACCTAAATCATTTCCTAAGTACACCTTTTTACTTTTATCTCTTCCAAACTAGGTCTTTTTAACCCTTATCCAAGGTCACTTCCTAGAAGTCCATACTATAAGTATGATATGGTCTTGAAACTAATTTAATCAGTTATTAAAGGTTAAAATACATATTATTATATTATTTTATGAATTTTTTAGGGTTATATTTCTCAAAAACTTTAAAACCCTAGTTGTCAAGGTTTGTGAACACTAGATAACTCAAGAGAAGTATAAAATCAATATCTTTAAATAGAAAATGTTTCAAATTAAAAAAATTATTTATTTAGGTATTTATAGGGATAATAAAATTATTTAATTTGGTGAGAAAATTATAAAAACCTTTCTCTCATTCACAAACATAGGATCTCAGTCCTTATTGACTGTGTGTTATGACAGGAAACAGGGGTATGTACAGGGTTTGGTTGTTTCATTATATTTTCAATACTCAAAAACACTATAAAACTTATATGAGTTTATTAAAACATACATTGGATATTAAAAACTCCTCTTAGACCATTTTAACTCATAATAAATTTCAATACCAAAGGAAACACAAAAAATAGTCCTCTCTTAGGTTGTCTACAAGTTTCCACAAGCAAGATTCATAGCTAGATAATATCAAGAATAATATTTTATTACCAAAAAAAAGGAAACAACATAATTAATCCTATTCTAAATTGGATTACATTACATATCTCCATTAAAATCATTGTTAAAGAAACAATACACAAATCATAGTTTCAATAGGATTATATAAACCTTGCTTTGTTGATAGTTTTACCTGTCTCCTTAAGAGTCACTACCTTAAAATTTAACTCATGTTATCTATCTCAAAATAGAGATTAATATTGATGAAAATAATAACCACAATAAAATATTCAAAATTACCCACCACCTTTGAGTATTCAAGCAAAAAAAAACACTCTGCTACAACCATGCAACATCCACGTACATAATTTTCATCAACGTCCATTGTTTTCACATTCATCATATGATCCTTTGAATGGAATAATTAACTAAATTTATATAACTGACTCTACCATCTTTTTTTACAAAATCCATAGCTAATTCTTGGAGGTTTCTACGTGGAAGTTATTGACATTACATTGCTTTTTGTTAATGTTTTCCCACTATATGCACTTTATGACCATGCCTCTAGACTTAAGATGTTATTTAGGACCTTGAAATAATATTAAGACCTCTTGGACACCTTTTGAACATGTTTATAAATTTTTACACCTTCATATAATTCATGGAAACCCCTCATCAAGGTTTAAAAATTCAAATTTTCAAATGTGGTAATTTTGGAGGGAAACTCCATATTTCAAATTTTATGTAACTTGGACTAATATAGATCACTCCTATGACTTCATTAGGACCTAATACACCTAAAAAACACCTAAAATATAAATTCAAGTAAAAAATGATTCCATTTTTTTATCCACAAGGATGGCTCTATATCAATGATCACCTAAATATGTCTTAGAGGTCATATAGGTTGGACCCATGTATTTGAAAGTGATCTTATGTTCTTGTTGTGATAAATGAAGTGATAAAGGGGTAATAAGTCTCCATGAGACCTATAAGGGCTACTAAGGCCTAATTAAAAGGTGTAGCTACTTAAGTGTGACCCATAAATGCTATGGTTGACCTATGACAATGAATTTGAGCTATGTATATGTCTTAAGTATTAAGGCAAGTATTATGGCCGACCTAGAACTTGATATTCAAGAAGACTCTATAAATAATGAAAGAAAAGGTGATGGTTTATAGAGTTGAGAGAGGAGAATTGATAAGTTGTGCAAGTGTGGATTCAAATAAAGTAGATAACCTTTGAAATAAAATGTATAGGTTAGTGAAGACCATCAAAGAGGAAAGAGGATCAGTCATGTTGATCTGATCAAGATGCTGTAGGAGGACACATAGGTCATTGGACGTAATGATCCTAGAAGAGGTAGTTTGAGAGAGTTACCCATAAGGCAGTTTGAGAGAGAGAAAAGTGAAAACAAAGGTGATCATCATCAGTTTAATAGTATCAATAGGTGTTCAAAGTGATTTATTTAGGTATCTAAGTGGGTGTTTGGTTGCCTAGGGGGTTGGTTCTTCCTTGCAAGGTAAATATTGCTAAAGGTCTAGCTTTAGTGGGTACTTAGATAGATAAGGGCAATATCTCCTTGTGGGATTTATGCCTCACTAAACTAAGGGATGGGTGTTCCTTAATCAGGGGTGATGGTCTAAATGTTAGATCTTGTTTTATAGGACTATAGTCCATTTTTCAAGGTTCAGTGGGTTTTATCCCCCAAGAAGGTTTCCCACATATATTATTTGTTCACATGATGTATGCTCTTATGTATGATTTGGATGTATGTGATTTCATGTTTATGTTGCTTGATGAATATTGATGTTTGTTGAATGTTTAAAATTTGGGAATTAAATTAGATTATCTAGAATCACTAATTCACCCCCTCTTAGTGAGTGTACCTCTAATAATTGGTATCAGATCAGGATCTTCTATGCAAGTTTAACCATTTGAAGGAGATCCAAGGTACAATAAGGATGAAAAGATCATCATGTTTGATAAATAAGTTTGTTATGATAGTGAGGAAGAAGTTGATCTAGAATCTAAGCTCATGAGTGCACTTAATGAACTAAAAGAGCAAAATAAGAGGAACTCTAAAATGAGGAATATGATCAAATGTCTTGAAGCACAAGTCAGATCTCTTGAGGGGAGTTTGTTGGGCAAATATATAAGAGAAGAAAAGGATAATCAAGAACTAATCAAGTCTATGAAATAGAAAGCATGTAGAATGAAGGATGACATGGATAAATAAGCTAAGAGGGATAAGGAGACTATCCAAGTTCTAAGAATTTAGCTAGAGGCTACAAGTTCAAGTATGAGAACTAAAGAGGATGAAAATGTTAAATTGAAGACCAAGATAAATTCATTTAAGGATGAGCATGAGCTATTTTTTATCAAGGTAAACAAGACTAAGAAATAGAAAGAGAGGTTATCTCAAAACAAGAAGGATATAAGTACCAAGGTCAAAAATAAAATATCCATTAAGTAGCCAAGTGCCATGATGTATGAAAGATCTTTTAATGGTAATTGTTATGCTTATCACAAGTTTGGTCATAAGATAAATAATTATAGAAGGAAGAGTAAATGGTCAACTAGAGGTATGGATAATGTATTTTTATATAATTCTCATGACATGGGACATATTTTTAGATTCTTCCCTAGAATGCATAAAAAAAGATAAACCTAGGTATGGAGACATAAGACAATCGAGCGTGAGCATAATAAATCTAAGAAACAAGATGTTATTTGTTTCAGTAGTCATCAAGTTGGTCATATTGCAAGATATTTTAAAAGAAAGCTCTCAAGTCATAAGAAAGTTCATGGACATCTGAGTGTGCTCAAGAAATTTCAAACCTTGTTATGGAATCCTAAGGAAGTGAAGACCAAGATAACTAATTTGATTGAGCTAAAATATCTTGATGGATTGCCTACTAAAGCAAAAGAGGAATCAGATATGAAGATGATTTAGGAATGCCAAGATAATGTGTCATTTGTCTAGATAAAAAAGGAAAATCAAAAGTCAGTTTAAGTCAAGCTCAAGAAAAAGACCAAAGTGTTAATTAAGGCTAGTTATAAGGTATGTATGGATCCAAAATATCATCAATTATCAATGCCTATTGGTTAGGTTATTTCTTGAGTTGAAAAGGTATGTCATGAATATATGTTGTCTCTATATGTTTTTAATCTATTCTTAGAAGAAAAGGAAAATATTATAATGGATGAGCATGTTACTTATCTTAAACCTAAAAATAAAAAGAACTATCTATATCAGATGACCGAGGATAAGGAATATGAGCATTTGTGGGCAACTCCTAGTTTCACATTGTTCTAGGACATTATGGGTTAGGGTGTCTTTATCTAGGCTTCAAGGAGACACTTATTAGCAAGAGGAAGCATGGTGGATGCTAGTTGAGATTTAGTTGATGTTGAAGGATAAGAAAGATCATAAAAATATGTGTTGGTTTATTATGGAAGGACATGATAAGATATATTTAGAAATAGTGATCCTAAAGTCAAAATTTTGACCAAATTTGAAGGATGGTCTAGTTGGTCAAATAGTGAAGAATGATGATGTTGGTTCTAAAGGTCGACAGGTAGAAAATGGAGGTTTCCAAGTGTCTGAACAAGGATGGTGTGTTATCAAGATATTCTATTGCATAGAAAGGTATGTTGATCTTGTTCAAATTTTCTCAAGGTGTGTTCAAGGTTTATGGTCCTAAAGGTAAGATCTTATCAATTGCTTAAATTGATTGATCAAATAATGAATACTAAAGACAAGGTTGATATGGATTACGAGGAGAATATTTTGTCATATTTTTGATATCATGAAGAAGGTCTTAGAGTTATGTAGATTACAAGTTGTGCATTCCATAGAGTAATGGGGTTATAACTTAGTTAGCTTGAGTGGCTTGAAGAAGCTGTGCATGATGTGAGGGGAAGCATATGTGAGATGTTCCAATCATGATGGAAATATGAAGAAGTCTATTATAGATGTGAACTCAAGCATGTTGATGTGATGATTTGATCAAATCAAGTTAAGTGCTTTGACATTGTATTGAATCCTCATGCATAAACAAAGGGGGAGATTTATAAATGGTTAGGTCTTAGGATCAGAGGACTGTGTAGTTGAATCTGAGAGAAAAAATATGGAGGCAATTATGTTGACTCATCATTGTTGGAAATGGTCAAAAAATGATCAAAAGGGTGCCTAAGATTAGAATCTATGTATGATCAAAGAAGAGTATAGTCATGGAGCATGTTTGAGAAGTTTGAGGTAAGAAGAGCTATGTACAATGTTAGGGGAAATTTGTATCATCTTTCAAAGGTGATCCTTTCTTATTATTATTCCTTGAAATATTTTTAGGTTTATAAGATCAAGAGTTGAGCCCACTTTGTCATTATGTCAAAGGGGGAGAAAGTGCGTGAAGAGAGAGATAGAGTCTTTATATTGGTGTTGACATAAAATACAAATGGGGATATATTTGGAGGTTTTTCAATGATGTCTCCATGGTTACCAGAGTTATTGTTTATGTGTCATGTGTGTTAGATTAACAATGAAAAAGTGTGCTTCAATGTGCTTCAGTGTTCTTCCATGGTTATTCAGTGTTTGAATTGATAGGTAGATGGTGGATGATATGGATGATATGGACATGTTACAGAGACCCTATGGGATGTTATGAGTACTTAGAGTGATTATAGAAGTGAACAAAATTTATTAGAATAGTCATATGAATGTCTAAGCTCAAATAGTCATATTGATAGATAAAGTTGAGTGAGTAAATTGATGACATCATATTTCAAACATATGAAGGTCTCAAGAGCGATTTGATAAAATTATGCATTCCCCTATGTAAGGAGATCATATGGAACAAATTTTAGGTCTAGACATGGAGCGCAACAAAAGTTATTAAGGTGCAAAGTTGGCTTTTCAGATTAAGCTTACCAAGTTCTCATACTTAGCCAAATTTGTGATATAAAAGATATACAACTAAAATTTAATCAGATCTCAAATAAAATGATGAGCATTTATTCTAACTGGATAAGGATTCAATGAAGCGCATGATCTTATCAAATAGAGATCAATGGCACACATGAAGTCAAATTATCAAAGGTTCCTGAGACTAAATGTGTTTGTGACAAGAGTCTTAATCTCATTAAGTTGATTGAATATAAATGTTGCATGTGTGCTCATATAGATTAATATTTATGGAATGTATCAAGTCAAAGATTTCAATGTGCATAAGGAATATAGAGTTACCAAGTGGCACAATTATGGGAGCTCAGATCAAAGATTAATGCTGAGCTTTACAGGTTAAATTCTATGCTACTCTTAAGGAGATCAATGATGTGTATTTGTTAAAATTTACCAAGAAGAAAGAGATGAGGTCAAATTTTTTGATGTTTAATATTTGAATAGTGACCATTGGAATTGGAATTTTCAAATTAATGAAGGTAAAGTAGTATGTAGTTTTTGAGCTATATCTTTTTATCTAGGATGAATTTCATATTGGAATAGAAAGGAAAGTTGAATAAGACTTTAGGGTGCATCTATAAAACCTAGTTATAAGGTTTTAATGTTCATATATTCAAATTTATTCAGCTCCAAATTTGACTATGTGTTTGACCATGTACTACAAGTGACTCGAGAAGGATAATCAAGTTGTTCTTGATAGTGTATTGATGTTTCAAGATGAACTAACTATTGGAGAGTGTTATAAAATCCATGAGGATAATTTTTGATGATTTATAATATTTTAACAATCCATATTTAATATTAAAAATGTCTTCAAAGTTAACTATTTATTTATTCATGGTGTTACTATGTATAAAATCTTATTGAAGTAAATTGTGCTTTAGCTAAAGAGCGTTTTGGTAGGATTCATCACCTAAATATGTCTTAGAGTTCATATGGAGTATACCCATGTATTTTAAACTTATATTATGTTATTTTTGTGTTTTATTAAGTGTTAAATGGGTAACATGTCTCCATGAGACCTATAAGGGCTACTAAGGCCTAATTAAAAGGTGTAGCTACTTAAGTGTGACCCATAAATGCTATGTCCAACTTGTGAAAATGAATTTGAGATATGTATATGTCATAAGGGTTAAGTAAAGTATTATGTATAACTTAGAAGTTGATATTTAAGAATACTCTATAAATAATAAAAACAAAGGTGATGGTTTCTAGAGTTGAGAGAGGAGAGTTGAGTAGTTATGTAGGTGCAGATTTAAATGAAGTAGAGAACATTTGAAAGAGAAGGTATAGGTTATTGAGAACAATCAAAGAGAAAATAAGATCATTTATGTTGATATGATCAATATTTTTCAAGAGGACACATAGGTCATTGGACCTAATGAACCTAGAAGAGGTAGTTTGAGTGAGTTAGCCCTAAAGGTAGTTTGAGAGAGAAGAGTGCAAACAAAGGTGATCATCATTAGTTAAAGAGTATAAATAGGTGTTCAAGTTGATCTATTTATGTATTTTAGTGGGTGTTTGGTTTCTTATGGGGTTGGTTCTTCATTCTAAGGTAAAGCTTGTTAAATTTTTGGTTGTGGTGGATGCTTAGCTAGACAAGGGTAGTAGCTTTTTATGGGTTTGATATCTCATTAAACTAAGTGATGGGTGTTCCTTATTCAGTGGGTGTTGGTTTGAATGTTAGATCTTATTTTATAAAAATGTATTCCATATTTTATGGTTAAGTGATTTTTATCCCCCAAGAGGGTTTCCCACATATATGATGTGTTCATGTGATGTATACTCCTATGTATATTTTGGATGTATGTACTTTCATGTTTATGTTGCTTGATCAATATTTATCTATGTTGAATTTCTAAGAGTTGGAAATTGAATTGGATTATTTAACATCACTAATTTACCCCCCCCTTTCAGTGATTATACCTCTAATAAGATTTTCTTACATACTAATACTCTAAGGAGGGATCAAGCTTGATGTAGTTATCCTCACCTAAGTGTTGGTACAAGTGCAAGTGATGTTAGAATGATAGTGGCATTGAGTGCCTTAAATTTTCTTAAGACTATAAATATCAATAATATAAGATTAGGGTTTCCATAGATGGTAGTATGGAAGAGTAGGATATAATAGGGACTGATAACCTTAATTATGCTCTCAACTTGTTCTATGTTTAAATGTGTATTTTGCATCTAATTTCCTTCTAGTGGTTAGAGGGATAAAAGTCATGTATATATTATTCCATTACTTGTGTAGATGATAAAAGATGTCTAGGTTGACCTTAGGATGTTCTAGTTTTGAAAAGATACCCATTTGAGAAAATATAAGGCAAAGGACATTAGTTCTATTTTGGGGACACTAGCACCATGTGACATTAGTGTCCTTATTATGGTGCTAGTGTCCAACTAACATAACACTACTCATAAAGGGCTAAGATTAGGAAATGAGGATATAATATTGCCTTTATGGCTAACTAGGGATGCATGTGGCCCACATGAAGGCTAGATAACTGTTAAAATAGGTTATAAGATAGGTTTAGGGTTAATATAGGGATAATAAGTCTCAAGTATTATTTTTAGCAATCAAATACCACTTTTATATGATTACACTCCCCCTTTATTCTAAACATGCAGCAAAGTGAAATGACTAGGATAAAGGAAAAAGAAGCATACCTAGACTTACCTAGGAGGTGAAGCCCATGAATCTGGGTCTGAGTATGTGACACACACTCCAATACATGTATTAAAAATAAAATTTGCATAAATCAATCCTTACTTAATGGATATCAAAATAAAAATACTAAATTGAGTAAATAAGTAAAACTAAGTAAAGAGATTGGAAAGAGGAAATGAATGAATACACCTGACTAGGTATGCAAACCAATGCATAAACCTGGTAACAACCTATGTGTGTGCACGTATATAGTGATAAATTGGTGAATATATTGGAATTAGATGATCTTTCTCAATCCTCATGTGTGGGTGGATCAAGAAATCAATTTGGTTTTGACTCCATCATTGCCCACCCCTTATTGGTGGATCATGACCTGTGAATAGCTTAGATTGGACTAATGATGTGTCCAAACCTCTCATGTGGGTGGATCAAGAACTCAAGTAGGATATCACTCCATCATTTCCCACCCATGTGTATTATATGAATATAAAAATAAAATGTGTAAATTACTATAAATGTCTAACTAGGTATATCTAATTGTTTATGTCAACTCTATGGCCACTCAAGTATATTAGGCATTTCTGGGCAAGTTAGGAATGACAACCATTATAGATGTAGTAAGTCATGAAAGTGGTGTTCAACTTGGAATATGATTTTGAGTGTATACATCATAGATAATGACATGGAATTTTTCATTCCATCTGATCAGTCGGTGTATAAATGAGCATATGTAAATAATGTGTTATGCACATGATTCCAAATTTGATTTCTGAGCATATAGATTCTAAACTAAGTTGTAACAAATTGTATCTAGTATCTAAACTAAATATGAGAATGGTCATGCCATGCATGATGCTAAGCAAAATAATATGAATATGAGCTAAATTAGTATGAATCAAAGAATAACTGAGTATAATTGATAAATTTGTAACTAAACCTATGTAAACATGTACTACACAGGTTATATTGTTTTGGATAATCTAGTTTTTATAAAAATGAGGCTACTAGATGGTAGAGCCATATCTTGGATAGTAACACTATGTAGAATTAGTGTCCCAATTTAGGCACTAGTATTCTTTTGGTATGAATTATTTGCAACTATACTACTTTATGGGTCACTATTTTCCCACTATGTTTACATGTGTCTAATTTTTTGTAACTGAGACTGTATACTAAAAAGTATATTGTGAGTGAAATATAAGAGCTTGATCTCTGTGATAAACCCATGCTAATGCCCCATATTTATATGGGATTTGTTGAACCTATGCAATAACTATACTCAAATTTAAAAAATCTCTACAAAAATTGTGTTCACTAAAGCATTTATGATAATGATGTAATAATCCAATAGAATGTGCATACATGACACCAGAATGTAAGATAATTTCAGCATAAGTATGTAATGTAATATGTATGTCATAACTCTCATTCACAATGGCATCAATATAGATATAATCAATGTATGTAATAGCAAATCAGAGTAAAATTGGATAACTACCTAGGGGGATGGGGTATGATGTCCATCACAACACACAAGTAGGAATGGTAGATGCATGAGGTCCCTCATGGCATAAAAATATGATGTGTTGAACAAGAAAAGACAAGTGTCATGGCCATGACAAATACAATAAATCATACATAAAAAACACATAAGGCATGCAAAGTAAGCCAAGGGGCCATAATATAAGGGACATGGACACATGTCACTAAATATGAAAAAATAAGACATAGATTGACATGATAAAATTTCCACATAGAAAAGAAACAAACAAGTTGGCTTAGAGACACATATAAGGACATGTTAAAATTCCACATACACAATCAAGAAAGCACACACAAAAACATGGGCACATGTCCAAAGCATACATACTATGAATAGAAGTGGTGTATATCCAAAAAATAATGGCATATTCAAATTCCCTCAAATATAAGAAGCAAAGAGATAAAATCAAGTCTAAACTAGGTAAGCTATAAAATTAAGGTATGCATTAACATGTAATACAAATCTATGTAATATATAGGATGTACATATGCTAAGTTGAAATTAGTAATATCTATAAAAAAAATCTAAGAGAAACTTGATTAATATCAAGATATAACAATGTTAAAGATGGTATGTAGAGTATAAAAAGATAGAACCAGGTAATAGAAACTACATATAGGGTACCCTTAAGTGGTCTAATGTGTCAAGTGAAGACCCATGTATTGGTGTATATTCCCCCAGTGGGTAGATAATGGCAAGTTTGGATCAATGTAGTGGACTTGAGTCCTATAGAAATATACAATCACTTGATAAGAACATGTGAAACATGTATAAATGATAAAATTGACTATGCTAAGATATTTAGCATATGTAATGTCTAGAAAATATAATACATATAAACATAAAAATGCATATAATCTAAAATGTTGTGTTTTCTGAGTAATATTTGAATGTTTTTGTGTTTTTATAAATATTATATTATTTTTGGATTTTTTGGAAATAATCTATGTACAACCAACATTAAAATGAACTATTTACAAGGAGAAAGAGATATGGAAAGTATATACAAGAAGAGAGAAACAATACTAACTGATGAGTCTCATGGGAGACTCACTATCATTATGGCCTATATCGAATAAGGGAACTGTGATCATGTGTGTTGTTTTAAAGGGTAATTATGGTCCAAAAATCTACTGTACTGAGTGATTTATATCTATATCTACCTATGTAGTGGTGCTAGGAATCAATGGCACTGACTATGGTGTCTTATGAACTATATGGGTCTTAATAACCCATATGGTAGAAGAAGTTGTAGGTGGCATAGGTGCCATATGATAATAACCCCAAGAAATAAATAATATTTATATAGGTAGAAAGTGAGTTGAGGTAGGCCCTTTAAAGTCTATAACATATCTATGATGCAAGGGTCTCTCTAATAATGTCCTCCATGGGATAATATGTGTACGTGTAAATAATATAGGAGTACACCTCATGTATACTAGTGGCTCTATTGAAAGATGTGGTGTATCAATAGGAATTATTCTCTAAGATATAACTAATAACTATGCAATATCTAGTAACTATGATGTAATTAGTAACTATGTTATAACCAATAACTATGTTATAACTGTCTATAGGATAGGTAGAGGATACTCATATTGAAGACCCTCAACTATGACCACCTAATTTAAATTTATATATTTTAGACATATGTGCATTATGGATAAAATGGTTTGTAGTTATTATATCCATGGACTACCTAGTAACATATCAAATACACCTACACTAGGTATTACTAATAATCTAGTGTCCACATGTGCTGGTCCAACATATCATGGAAGTACAATCTCCCTGATGGAGCTCTGAACATGTCCATTGAAACCATTGATAAATATGTCTATAGGGGATATATCCTACTATAAATACCCCAAATGATGTATAATTATGATATTTCACATGTTAATACTTGACCAATTGTCAACGACAACACTCTAAATAGGATGATGATCCATGTAGGCTCATACAAAAGGGCATATAAATATGTATCATCATCAACAATTTTATGCTATAATAAAGTGATTAATGTTCTATTAGAACTTTAATTTATTATGCACCATTTATATTTTATAGTGGGTGTGCCTCCTTTGTAGTAGTTTGATATGAAGCTAGTGGTGGGTGTGACTAATATGTGTAGTGAACACCTGAAGTGATCCTTGCCTCATTTTTTGTATACTTTGGAAATGAATCTAAGAATATTTTCAATGATTTAGCTTCCATTTTCTATAATTTGAGTGCATATGTAGGTGTGTCCACATGAATAATGTTATCCTCAATCAAATCTTGTATCTTATATTTTAAGATCTTTGCACTATGGATGGGATAGCTCATAGATATCATATCCATATCCTACCCAATAAAATATTAAACATGATTGTAGTAGGTAATACTAATAATTGATTGGCCACATGTGTTGGACCAACATATAATGGATGTATAATCTCCCTAATGGATCTCTAAACATGACCATTGAAACCACTGATAACTGTGTCTATAAGGGATATATCCTACTCTAAATACCCCAAATGTTGTAAAAGTGTCATAGTGCACATGTTAATGCTTGACCCATTGTAAACCATAAAACTATAGATAAGATGATGACATATGTATACTCATATAAAGCGTACATATAAATTTGTATCATAATCAACAATATCCTACTCTGAGAAGGTAATGAGTGGTATAATTTATAATTATAGTGTGGTACATATGAATGATATTGTGCAATGGGTGTGCCTACTCTATAATTGTGTGATATAAAGTTGGTGGTGGATGTGTTTGATATGTGTAGTGAACACTTGAAGTTCTCCCTACCTCATTTTTTGTGTGCTTTATAAATGGATCTAAGAATATATTTAATGCATTAGCTTTCATTTGTTATACTTTAGGTGCCTATATAGGTGTGCCCAAATCAATAATTTTATCCTCAATAAAAAAAATTATCTTATATTTTAAGCATCTTTGCACTATGGATGGGATGGATCATATATATCTATCCATGGCCTACCCAATAAAATATCGAACATGCCTATAGTAGGTAATACTAAGAATTGATTAGCCACATGTGTTAGACCAACATATAATGGAAGTATAATCTCCCCAATAGAGCTATGAACATGACCACTAAAACCACTAATAATTGTGTCTATAAGTGATATATCCTACACTAAATACCCTAAATGTTGTAAATGTGTCATAGTGCACATGTTAATGTTTGATCCATTATAAACCATAACACTCTAGATAGGATTATGACCTATGTATACTCATATAAAGAGTCTATATAAATTTGTATCATCATCAACAATCTTATACTCTAAGAAGGTGGTGATTGGTCTAACTAGAACTATAGTGTGGTACATACCAATGATATTGTGCAATGGGTGTGCCTACTTTGTAATAGTGTGATATGAATTTGGTGGTGGATGTGCTTGATATGTGTAGTGAACACCTGAAGTGCTCCCTACCTCATTTTTTATGTGCTTTAAACATGGATCTAAGAATATATTTAATGCCTTATCTTCCATTTGTTATATTTTTAGTGCCTTTATGGGTGTGCCCACATCAATAATATTAGCCTTAATAAAATATTGTATCTTATATTTCAAGCTAATGCATTTGTTTATTGTATGGTTTGGTTCCTTATGATACTTGAAGAATGCATTAGAATAATAGTTATTTGGAATATGGCATATCATATCAACCTATTTTTTGGGAGGGAGAGATATGACATTGCATTATAAGGGATAATGTAAAACCCGTGCTAATGATTATAGAAGTTTGGTGAAGACTCTACGTGGAGAAGTTGATAAATCTAAGCAAGGAGATTGATCTAAAGTTGCATTAATTATGGCCTTTTGATCACTCTTATTTTTAGTGTCCCTTACCTTATATAAAGGCTTATTTAAACTCTTAGCAATTGATTCTGATCCAATTGTATATTTTATTTTTCCTATTGATAAAAGCTTGACTTCTCTTTCTTTTGCTATGTGGCACAAATTTATGAATGTTGGAAACTTATTAAACAAGATAGCTTCATGTAATATTGGTAGAAGACTCTTTTTGGATATGTCCTAAATCTCTTTATCTACCATGGGACTAGTCAATTTAACTAATATAGTCTTGTATCATAGGACATATTCTATAATAGGTTCATTTGACCTATAGATGATCTAGGTAATAGAAACTAAGATGGAAGCTAGTCTAAGTCTCATAAATTGGATCCTAGTGTCAGAACCCATCTTGGATAGTAGAATCACAATTACATAGTGGTGAAATTATTGGCAAAGTGGTGGTAGTGTCTTGATATTATTGGTAGTGTCCTCTATGCAAGACTATCTTGAGCTTCTAGGTTCACCTATATCTAGATCTTTAGGGTTTGTTCCTATGTGCATAAGTTTTGAAAATATGTATTTTTACTATAATGACTAATGTATTATGTAAATCTTAATCCTGCATGTAACTAGGGTATGAGATTAAATTTCATTTATTAGTAAGGTAGGTTGGACATCCTCAACACCATGTTGTGATCAGAGTTGGCTACATACCAATACTCTGAGGAGGGATCAAGCCTAATGCAGTTTTCCCTACCTATGTGTTGGTACAAGTGAAAGTGATACTAGTATAATAGTGACCTTGAGTTCCTTGAATGTGCTTAATATTTTAAATCTATATTATATGAGCTTAGGGATATTGTAGATGGTAGTATGCAGGCATAAGGTAGAATAGGGATTGATAACCTTAATTATGATCAACTTGTTCTATGTTTAAATGTGTATTTTACATATAATTTATATCCAGTGACGAGGGCTAAAATTCATGTACATATATTATTTATTGCTTTTACAAATGATAAAAGATATATATATCGACCTTAGGAGGTTTTATTTTTAAAAAGATATTTATTTGGGAAAAGATAGGGAAAAGGTAATTAGTGCCATTTTGGGGATACTAGCACCATTTGGCACTAGTGTCCTTATTATGTCTCTAGTGTCTAATTGGTAGAATAGTAGGCACAAAGGGCCAAAATTAAGAAATGAGGATTTAGGACTACTTTAAGCATGACTAGGGTCTCTTGTGGCCTATATAAAGGCTAGATGAGTGTGATAATAAGCTCTAAGATAGGTATAGGGTTAAGTTAGGGATAGGTAGTCTCAAGTAGCACTCTTAGCACTCATATAAATACCAATTTTAGGTGTTTTCAAAGTCCATGTCAAAAAATTTGAAAAAATCAAACCATCTACATTTGTGGGAATTCAAATCATATTACGTGAACATGTGTTCTAAGTTAAGGTGATAAAACATCACTTTGAAATATTTACCTAGAAATAAATGTTTCTCATTTTTTATTGTATGCACTATGGCAGCAAGCTATAAATCATGAAAGGGATAGTTATTTTTAGATTCATTGAGCTTGAAAGACTCATAAGCCACCTCTTTACCTTATTAGGTTAATATGCCACCAAAGACTTCCTTAGAAACATTAGCCAATACCTCAAAATGACCATTTCAATCATGTATAATTAGAATAGGAGTGGTTATCAATAGCTCTTTGAGTTTTTAAAAATATTATTCACATTGAGATGTCTATGCAAATATTCTACCTTTACATTGTAAGGATGTAATGGCATTAGATAGGCAAGATAAATTTTTCATAAATTATTGATAGTACCCATCTAAGCCCTTAAAACTATGCACTTCATGCATGTTAGAAGGAACATGTCACTCCTAAATGTCTTAAATCTTGCTAGGTCTATAGTAATACCCTTCTTATAAATCACATGCCCTAAATAATGTATTTTCACTGGATATAACACACATTTGGACATATTTCTAAATAGTTTGTGTTTTATTAGCCTTTGTAAAATTAGTCTCAAGTATTGATCATGCTTAGCTTCATTCTTGGAGTAGATGAGAATGTCATCCAAGAATACCAATATAAATTTTTCCAATAAATATATAAAAATAATGTTCATCATATTCATAAATTCAATAGTTGCATTTGTGAGGGCAAAATGTAAAACAATGAACTCATAATGGTCATACTGATTTTAATAATATGTTTTGTAAATGTCCTCTTCTTTGATCCTTAACTAATGGTAGTTGGATCTTAAATAAAATTTTGAAAATATTATTACCTTTTTCATCTAATTTAACAAATAATTGATCCATGGTAGTAGGTAGTGTTTTTTTATCATCACCTTATTGAGCATGAAGTAGTCAGTGCACAACCTTAAAGTGCCATCTTTCTTCCTTATAAAGACCACTGGAGCACCCCAAGGTGACACACTTGGTTGGATGATTTAATTTTCCAAAAGTTCTTGTAGCTAAACTTTTAGGTCTTGTAAATATACCACATTCATTTTGTATGGGGATTTTGATTTAGGGGTAGTCCTTGGCATAACCTGAATGGATAATTTAAACTCACAATTAAGTTGTAGATTAGTCAAGTTTTAAAGAAAATGTCCATAAATTCTTATATAATAGGAAAATCTAAACAAGACGATTTTTCTTCCTTAGGAAATTCCTATAGTTGGACTACATAGAATTTACAACTTTTCCTCACAACCCTTTTAACTATAGAGTTGAAATTATTTTAGGAGTTTTGGGCCCTTGAAGGCCTTGTATTTCTAGAAGGTTTTCATTTTCATCAACACATTGCATCCTTTTTTTGGAGCAACCTAGTGTTGCATGGTGTTGTTGTAACCAATCCATATCCAATATGATATTATAAGACCCTAAGTGTGCTAAAAATAAGTTCATCCTTGTTCTAAAAATGCCAAGATCAAGTTTAGTTTGCTCCAAACATTCCTAGATAGGTATGTTTTTGCCAATACCAAACTCAACTTCCCGACCTTATCTTAATTAAAATATTTATGCGTACATATATTTTCTATAGTAGGTGTAAACAAGTTATTTGTTGCACTAGAATCAATTAAAAGTTATAAAACTATTAGATTTATTACCTCTTATCTCTATTAGTGTAGCTAAAAATTGGTTTTCTAAACTTTTATTGTTGTATGCACCCTATGGTCTAGCAGTTGCCCCATTTTCAACTTTAGGCAAACCTTACAGTAGTGGTTATCATCATTTTCCCATCACACTACTTCTCTTTGTGGATTTATTGGGATGGTATTTTCCCCTGTGGCTAGCCCACATTGATTGTTTTGATGTTGTTCCTTCTTAAAAGACCCTATTTTCGAGGTATTGTGAGACTTTAAATTCTTGTTTTTTCCTTAGAATCAATTCAAACTTATGTTTTTCTCCTAAAAGCTTATGATTATGGTTTATTTTCTTGAAAATTTTAGGTGTTAAAGGTATGTTTTTTATTTTTAATTACCTTCAGTTTAGTTTGATGTTTTGCCTCACCTTTTGCCAAAACTTTTCTTTTTCTTCAGCCCTATGTGTAGACTCTATGGTAGCTTCCAACATCTTAGGATTCATCATATTGACATCATGCATCGATATCTCTTTTATCCCTAGATTTAAATTGGTTATTTTTGTCTCTTTTTCATGCATATATTCTACATTATGTATCAAATTTAATAATTTATTCTCATATTCTGAAATAATCATATTTTCCTACTTTAGCAACTAGAAATCGGTTATTTTTTGCTCCTTGAAATTTTCACTCAAGTACTTTTTCCAAAATTGACTCACAAAAGTTATCTAGGTAAGGTTCATAGGTTGATACCCCTCCAAGGCATAAATATGGTTCCATCATAAGGAATTAGAAATATTTAAATGGTAGACATCAACCCTTGTCTTCACATTGAATGGCATGTCATGTAGATTAAAAACATTTTTGTAGATTTATGATCCATGCATTGGCTATGTCTCCTAATTCCTCACTTGAAAAAGTTAGGTGAGGGAAGTTTTTTAATATCTTTGATGATTGGATCTATTGTTCTTATTTTTACTTCCTATAATTCTTACACCTCTACTTGTCCAATTTCTAATCATGGAATTTCTCCTTGAGAAGCACCCTCAAGATTATTCAATCTACATTCTTGATTTTCAATCTTTTCTTGAATGGCATTCAAAGTTGTCAATATTCTATGAAGGACTTATTTCTTATCTACTAGGTTGTCCCCATCTACATTATCATTAGGGGCTTCACTATTTCCATTGTTAAGGTGGAGGAGAGGTTCATTTTTATTTTGGTTCAAGGTTTGGGAGGTATGGCCCCTACCTATGATTGGGTAGATGCAGGATAATGGGGGACAAAGGAGGGTATAAAGTGACACTTTTTAATATGAAAATGGCAAATATTTGAACTAGGAGAGAATGTTAGAGATAATAGGTTGGTCATTTTTTGTGAAAAGATAAAGAGATTGCTTGTGTACAAACATAATTTTTATGAGTAAACGAATGAATTTTTGTATGAAACTTCATATATATAGGTAAAATGTCTAATATTGTCGAGAATATTTTTTTGTTATATATATAATTTTAAAAATATATATATAAGTTAAAAAAATAAAACAAGTGTACAAACATAACTTTTTGACCCAACTCTATAAAAATCATTATTTTTTGTTAAAGCATAGTTGAAAATGTGTAGATTGTTGAGATATAAATTTTATAAATTTTTGAGTAATATTCAAAAAGTTATAAGATAAATTTTGATGATATGTATATAGTCCATAATGAGGTATGTTATGTATAAATTAAGTAATAATTATAAATAAAATTCTAACATTAAAATATATATATATATATATACTCTAAAATTATGTTTTCCCTCTACAAACCCATATAATTTATTTTTTAAAAATTTTAAAAGTTGTCTAACTAGACATGTCGATAAAGATGAAAAAAACCCTAAATTTATTATAAATCTCCTTTACTAGTTCATGATAGAGTTTAGACCAGGTTCGAGACCCCCCAGGCCTAAAACCAAGGCAATTTCAGAGTGAAAGCAAAAAAAATTGTAAATTTACATAGGGTGTATCCCTTTAAAAAGGGCGTACGCCCTTTGCAAACCAATTTTTTGCTCATTAATTATTTTTTCCCATTTTCTCATAGATCACAAAGGCCATGCATGCTTTCAAAATCATGCATGCCCTTTGTGATTCATGAATTCATCTTAGATTTCACACAAAATTTACTCATTTATTTTGTTCTTTGTGAATTATAAACTAGTTTTTCTACTGTAACTTTGTGAATTTGGTAAATTATCCATTCACTTTGTTTGAATCACTACAAATTATTCAAGTTTAAATCCAAAATTATCTTTTTTTGGTAAAGATAAATAATGGGGTCAGGAATTCATCGCAAAAGACCAATCAAAGAGATAACAAATGAGGAAATTGAAAAGAAAAGAGAAAAAGACAAGCAGGTAGGAGAGCATCCATAAGGGCTTCTAGGTAAGGTGAAGGTGCTCCCTCTACACTAGGTAATATTCAAAATGAAATTAACATGCCTAATTATATATATTTTAATTTAGATATGTTTTCAAATGAGATAAGAGATCTCAATCAATATTTGTTGCATGCTGAAATTTAAAATTTAGAGTATGTAAGTAATTAATTTATAATGAATGATGAAACATATGGACAAACAAAAAATAATGAAACATCCATTCATAATAAAATTTTTGAGTATGATGATATTCAACATCAAGTAATGACCCCAAATCATGTGTCTCATAATGAAAAGGAATTTAATTCACCTATAGGATCTAATGTAGATAGTCAACCCTCTACTATCCCTACTATGGTTGAAGTGGTAACACCACCCAATTTAATACAAAATATATCTCCTAATCCCACACCTCCAAGGATAATAAGATGAAAACCAAGGTATTTGGTTGAAATAAATGATAAAATAATCAAATATCTAGAAGGTAAAATGTCAAAAATATTAGTTCAATGTCATTTTCAACATGTATGGGACTATGCATTTGAGAATAAAACTCATACAAAATGATGTCAATTATTTTTTCAATTAATGAAAATGCAAAAAATACACCCTGTAATGCATGATTTGGGGTTAATAACATTAAACATGGAGTAAATAAATATTATTACAATAGTTAAAAATATATTTAATGCATTTAAGAAAATAAGCAATAAAAGTAAAAAAAAGATATTAATGTGGCAAGATGAGTAATAATGGAATATATAGTGAGTAAGTCAACATATAAAGATTGAATTATTCATGAAATAAGTAAATCCTTGAACTTAAATATAAAAACTATAATAAATACCATAAAAGGAATAACAAGGCTTGATGACCCTTCACTCACAAATTGTTGGGTATTTAGTGGTAGACTCCCATGAAAAGATAAGGTATTAGTTTAAGGAATGAGACATGTGATTGAAAAGTTTTGTCATCACAACACAAGGGTATAATCTAATTTAAAAGATGATGTTAAAAGAATAAAAGGCTCAAAAAACTATGAGCCACATGCAAAACATTTCTTAGACATGACCCAAACATAATTTTATATAAAGTTTATTGAGAAATTTAATGGCCAATTGATAATTAGCCAAAGTCATTTGATAAGTGCAATCCTTTCTATGTCAAAATCAACCAAGAATGCACCACATTTTGTTTTAGGGTACATGTTGAATTTTATATGCATTGTAATTTACATATTGATAGGATTTTACTATAATGTATGGTGTCTTCCCCACCTAAGACATCTAGAGAATTAATCCAAGGTATTTTATGTCAAAGACCTGAGAGACAATTTTTTTTGTCAAATAATGTTTAGATGGAACATGTAATAGTTGTGGTGGTTTTTCAAATTTGATGAGTTGTATAGATGAATAAATTTCACATTAATTTGGAAAGCAACTAGTTGATTATACGAAGTACAAATCTGTAAGGTATGTGTTAAAAGATGGAAAAGAATCATGAAGATGTGAAATGGTTATGACCAAAGTTTTTGTATTTGATTTCATGTTTGAATTCAATAAGAATATTATCTACCAATATTCAAGACACACACATAAATTAATTTTGGTGGATAATCAATTTAAGGTATGCAAGGACAACTTCTCAAGTGGCACCATTATTTCAGTTGTAGACTTTGCTAGGAACTACACACTACAACCATAGAATGAGGTTAAATCCTAATACTTTAATTTAATTCAAGTTGGAATTTTTTTTCATATTACATTTAGACATGCACCTAATAGCATAGATGAAAAAAAAATTAAGGAAGTAACACTTTTATATGTCATATTCATCATAATCACAATAATCATTAGTATCCCATGATTCATCAAAATTAGAATTGAATTCATTTGATGAATTAATAGTAGAAGAAGTATCATCTGCATGCTCATTAAGAGAAGGAGAAGGAGAATATTTTATATTTTTACTATTATGTAATGTATCATCATATGTAGGTGTAATGCAAGGCATTTGTTCACTAGTCATTTTTGAGAAAAAATCATGATTATCACTTTCTATTTTGGGATCAAGGGAAAGAGAAGTAATAACCATGTTTTATTTTTGCACATTATGACATATAGGAGAAGGGTTAGAAAAATGTGCATTATGTATTTTTTGCAAAGAATTATTACATTAATATTGAAATGTGAATGAGGGTGATAAATTAATTTCATCTACTTTAGTTCGTGCATTGTTAAAAGGTGTAATATCCTTTGTATTTATTTTTTCAAATGTAATTGAGAAGGGTAAATAAGATTCACTATTTCTATCTACTGTAATTGAAGCATGAAAATTTGATTTTTGTGTAGTGCACTTAAATTAATTTAATTTGAATAATGAAGTAGCAAATGTAGTTGAAAATTTAGGATCACATTGGAATAAAACACTACTAATAAGAGGTTCTTTTGACATTATATTATTAATTTGATTTTTAGGAGTAAGATAAGAGTAATAAGAAAGAGAAGATGATGTATATACTATATCCTCACGTTCATAATAACCCTCATATCCATCTTATAATAATAGTCATCATCGTCATTATAAATGACGTCATTATTATGCTCTAATGAATAATCTTGAACACTAGTCCATTCATTATTATAATCACGAGATAAATTCAAGAGTGCATCTAGTGGATGAGGGATAGAAGAATTTTTAGATTCCATTTTAAATTTACCAAAGAAGATAGTGTAAATAAGGAATAATAAACACACAAGAGGTAGAATATATTCTAACATAAGTATGTGTGCAATGTGTGAATTTGTTGAATAAAGTTTGTAATAGAAAATAGGATTATTGTTGAAACCTTAATTCATAATATTTTGTGTATAGGGACATAGTATTTGGATTTAGGGTTTTAATTTAGGGTTGTGTTTCAAATATTTTAATTAAATTAAATAAATAAAACCCTAATATATGATTAATTTAATTAGTTAGGTTTGACAAAAAAAATTTAAAAAATAGATTTTTGTAACCCTAATTTAATGTACAAAATTTAGAGAAGGTAAACCCTAAGTAAAATTAGGGTTTTGAATCAATATTAAAAGTAAGTCAACTTCATCAAATGATTTAACCTTTTAAGGTTTTACTATGTAAATCGTAAGCTATATTAAAGGGTTGGGTTTGTTGTTAATCTGGAATAAAATTGGAAATTATTGATTCTATGAAACTTTCTAAAAATAGTAAGCACAAGGAGAAAAGGAACTTATCTAGATATACACAAAGTTTTTCACATATCAAGGTATTGGAAATGCTTGAGTAAACACAGAGTAATATTTCATCTTTTGACTATTTTTTGAGATTTAACTCTAGAAAATATCACTCCTCTTAGGATAGTAGTGTCATGTGGCACTAGTGTCCAATTTTGGTGTTGATGTCTTTTCTGTAATGACTATTTATAACTTTCAAGGAAGGTATAGGCATTTTAGAGGTCTTATAGGTGATTGTGTCATGTGGGATATCATACATGTCACTATTTTGGTTGAATATTCTCCAAAACCCTAATGAATACTTACACACATGAAACAATGAACTAATTAAATGTAAAAGGAAAGGAAAAACTAGGTTATGGGATGTTATGATCACATGGAGTAGAACCCCTATTTTTTTGGCTACTGCCTATATTAACCCTAATGTTAGGGGTCTTAGATAGCATGTAGTCATCCCTTAAGGAATGTGCGCCATAAAATTTCATGGTATGCTAGAATTAATTTCACCTAGGTCCTTTTATCAAGCATACAAATGTCTAGGTGTGAAAGATAAATAGTATGTAGAGTATTTGATTTGTATTATTGGTTTATTATATGTGAATAAGTGCTAAAAAAGTAAGTCTAGATTTAAAATGCCTTGTGAAGCTCCTTTATATATATATATATATATATATATATATATATATATATATATATATATAAAGGAGCTTCACAAGGCATTTTAAATCTAGACTTACTATTTTAGAACTTCATATATATATATATATATATATATATATATATAAGGAGCTTCACAAGGCATTTTAAATCTAGAAAACAGTAAGTCTAGATTTAAAATGCCTTGTAAAGCTCCTTTATATATATATATATATAATACCTTGTTCAGTGGTCGACAAGTCATGAAAAAGATATTAAAAACATAAGATAAGGGTCATAGAGGGGTTGGGACTCAAACACAAGTGAAAGGGCCCATCAGACACTAAATCCATAATTAGACACTACTGCCATGTGGTGATACTATCTTGAAAGTGGTGATAATGTCCTAATGCTTAGATTAGATCAAAAATCATGGGATGATAGGCTAAGGGATCAAAAGACTAGGAAAAGGTGACCTATGACTATTAGGGGTATCAAAAATAGGGTAAATAAGGCACAAAAAGATTAAAAAAGACTTAAAATGACCATGAAAATAAGGACTATAACCATCATTAATACCTTTGTGTGAAAGAGTGAAAGAATACATAATACTTGTGGTTGCTTGATGATATTAGGGTGTTTACAGTGAGTTATTTATCCAAAGGGATTAATATAATTATAAGATCAACCCTCATTCATTCCTCACTTGAGAAAACCTAAAAAATGCCTAAGGAAACTTATCAAAACAATTATTCAAGCACTTAATAAATCAACGCTTCATTACTTCATATTATTTTCAAATCAATCATAAGGATAACACATACATAGGCTTGAATTACTAAAGTAGTATCCCAAGAGCTTGATTTTCTAAGTTACAATTTAGGTCACTATTATACTTATTTTCCACATATTTCATGATTCACACACAATCTAACACATAAGGGAGAACTACATTAGTCTAAGGCTCTCTCTAAAGTATTGGATATATAGGTAGCACTCATTTCTAGATGAGTCTTTGGGGTCAGCTCAACACCATGTTCCCACTAACCCAATTCTCCCCATAGTAAGTATGAAGATGAAGAATTAGGTTTTTATAATTTCATGAGGAATGATAGTCCATGACCAAAATTTGAATGCACTAGAATGAAGGTGAATACAAACTTAGAAGCATATAGGTAGTTCCATCCTTTTCTAGTAGGCATTATGTATAAGATACCTACATCAGGTTAAAATAGTAGCATCAATGCAACCATACCAAGACAATGCTAGTTTTTGTAACTTGAGAACCACTCAATCCAAAATTTGATGACTGATCTAAAATAATCTTCTAGATTGCTTCATGTTTGTTCTAGATCCAAAAATACATTAGCATTAGAATTATATAAGTAGATTACTTCTTTGTCATTTCCATATATAGCATAGTTATACTTACTATTTTTATCCTATCTTAGTTTAACAAATTAAGCATATGTTATATCTAAGTTTAGCATTTATTTGGCCTTCTATAGGGATGGTTTATCACCCTTATACTTTATATTATCTCTATCCCCTTTAACCCTAGATAACTCCAATCTAGATATTTTTTAGGGTTAAATAGGATGTAGCATGTACATACCCTGATTTTTTAAACCATATGTCAAAACTATGTAAATTTATCAGTGTAAATATACTAAATATTGTAGTAGATTGTGATAACTATGACAAACTAAAACCAATTCCCTATGTCTATCTAAGAATCTAATCCAAATATGAGTAACTAAGTCTAAATCATTATGTCATAATGTGTATAATCTATGTGAACTATGATATTATGTGCAAACATGTGTGTTATGAAGCATGGTGTATACTAACTAATGGTGTGTATGATTATTTAAATCACTATGTAAATATGAGTAACTTTATATATGAGTGAGCTATGAATAATGCATATGTATGCTCCCATTTTGGTAAGAGAGATGAAATTATTGTAATGAGGTTGAGCCAAAAGTGACGACTAATTGTGCATAAGTTATTAGCAAAGTATATATGATAAGATGATTAAAAATTAATTAAATAATTATTGGTAAGATATTGATTGTGGATTGATATTAAGATAGGATCCTTAGCAATAAGATAATTGAAAGAGGCATAAAGTACAAGTTATCATAGTGGAAAAATAATAGCTATATGAGTGAGACCTATATGGTACAAAATGTTTTGATATTTGATTATATGCATAAGAAATTATTCTAGGATCAGAGCTACAATTTTCAAGACATCACCAATTCAATTTCTAGGTACCTAATTAAATAATGTGGGGTCAATACCATATTATTGTGGCATAGACAAATAGTTTCCATATAACTTGTTTTTGGAATAAGTTTGATTCATTTATGACATTTTGAGAATTTTAAATTTGAGATTTGAGTGTGTTGAATAATCCACAAAGGAGAAAAATCACTTGCACATGGTACAAAGACATAAAGGCACTTATATAGGACAATGAGGAGGTTAAATTGGTAAGTAATTGAAATCAATCTAATTGATTATGGTGAAAACTACATTACTCCCAATTTTTGTAAAATTGTATGACCTATTTAGTGATTTTTTATCCCATAGTGATTTTATCCTTCTGATGGTGCCAATGTCCATGATTCAAAACTTTTTTCCATGTGGAAGAACTTATGTCTAGTGCTAAAGTCCTATAGAGGTAATTTTAGTCCTCAAGATAGTAGCAACATGGAGAATGCTAGGATTTTGTACCTTTTTTATTTGTGTATAGTTTGTATTATGGGTTTTGATCATTGATTGTTTTTATTCACTTTTTTGGTAGGTAGATATACATAGTAGAGAGTTCCAAGGATCTCAGATGATAAAGACTACTCATGGGTTGCCCCTGTCAGATGAATAGATGAAGATTATTAAGAGAGTGGGATTAGGGTATGTATGTTGGTTATATCTCATGTCTTGGGATGATCAAATGATGACCACTTTGGATGAGTAGTGAAATGCATATATTTACACATTACGGTTACCTACTAGAGAGATGACCATAACCTTATATGATGTGTGGATAATACTATAGTTTTTAGTGACTAGTAGGAGAGTAGTGGTTCAGGATGTTATGGGTCCAAAGGTCATATACTATTCATACATATATCTGATTGGTAGTGTGGATGTTGATCATCATACAAGAAGTGAGTTAGATGTTTTATTATCAATAATTATTCTATTATATTTTATATAATTGTCTAATTTATTGGTTGTGATACTAGCACCATTCATAGCTATGGATAGGAGTTTGTATCTATATCATATCATATACATAAGATTTTATAGGATATGGAGTATAATGGTAGTGTATACTCATGGGGTAGGACCATGTTGGCCCACCTGTATCATGATCTATATAGGTTTACTCAAGAGTCATTTAGTGGTGGTATTGGTTCAACAACATTTTTTCACTATTATGCCTATGAGCATGTAGTAGTTACACATTTAGTGGGAATGACACATCCTAAGTGGGTACATCCATAGGTATTTCAAGAGAGGTGGATTATTAAAACTTAGATATGGGATCATAACACTATGTAGTGCTAATAGATGTTAGATCAGATGATTGTTATTGGTATTATCTAGAGACCATACTGAGGTTTTATTATATGGCTAGAGGATGTTGTATAGCTATGTTATATTAGTGATTTATTAGATACATGATCAATGGACTATTTTTTATGAGCACTTATAGTATGAACAAGTGATGAGATAATTTAGGGTATTTTAGAATGTGCCCCCATCTCTATGGGTGTGGGAGAGAAGTGTTTGGCCTCTATTGATAAATAGAAGGAGGCCATCAAAAGTAGATCTAGCTCCGATTCTAGTAGATGAGAGGGATATAGATATAGAGATCCCAGTTGTGGATAATTTGAGGTGTATGAATGCATACATATCATGGTAGAGATGCCTCAAATTGGATCCATGATTCCCATGTGGAGGCGTGATAGGTGATGATGCATTAGAGCCTGCACATCTTAGGGAAATTGGAGGTATGAATAATATTAGGTTATCATTGATGTTTGTCATTATTTAAATGATATTTTTTGGGTAGTGACTAATGTTTGTTTGGTTTTATGTTGGTCTAGGTGATGAGGATTATTGGAAGGTGATGATTGAATCAACACCATTTGAGTTGACATAACATGTTCTTAATGATTTCACAGATGACATATTAAATAAGTGAACTAATATGATTGTTATTTTGAACACAACATTATTATATTGAGTGATAATTTCTAACATAGTATATGTGTGAGTAGTCGTAGAGAGAGATGAGCTGGGTAGGTGAGATATACCCCTCCTAATCTTATGGGTATACTAGGTCCTATGATATTAAATTAGTACATCCAATTTCAATGAGATCATGTTGATGTGAAGGCATATTTGATGGTGTATGAGAATCAGGATAGGAGACTTAAGTCATGCTCTAAGATTCAAGGTGGTTTTGGGGATTCAAATTCTAGGTCTTGTGTGGTTGGTGACATATAGGATAGTGAGGATGAATGTTTTGGGGACCATACTCCTAGTATAAAGTGATGCACTTTTTGTAACATTGTGTATAAACTTTTATATATACATAGATATGAGATATTTTTGACATACTAAAATCTTGATGATAATATTTGATTATAGCATTTAAAATGTTTGAAGACATAGGTAATTTGATGTTTGGTAATTACTTATGTTAGAATGTTAGTAAAATAAGATGGTAATGGATTATCTACAAATGATGTACAAACTAACTTAACATGGAGATATCATCCATCCACCCTAAAGGAAGAAATAATTGTGAATACTATTTCTCATATTGTGTAATTGGATGACTATATGTTGGTGGTGACACTACTATGCGGATAATTATAGTAATAATTTGTGTATGATCAATTACAAAAAACTTGATTGGATTTCTCAATGTGATTTTTGGTTGAGTTTAATTTTCTTGTGTCACAACACTTTTGTAAGTTAGTATAACTCTCTATATTGGCTACCATTTTTGTTGACTATGTGGTTCAACAGATTTTACATACGTGGGTACTCTAGAAACCTCTCTGGTAACATGATGAGTAACCATTGGTACCTTAGTAGGAATGTCTTGGAGAATAACTTAGTAATAGAATAATGGGATATATAAGAATGAGGATAAGGATACCTATATTTACCCTTCTCAAATGTGATAATTCCTTTGTTTACATAATACTCAATACGATCTCAGAGTGGACAAAAATAATTATCCCAATGACCACTATCATGATGATAGTTACAATATGGATGATTCTTAGCTCTATCCAAATGGTATGATGGATGATAATTATTAGGAGGAACTGTGATCACAATCCTACCCAATAGTGTCATTAAAACATCATGAAACATATCCCTAAATGAATCAAATTGTATAGGCTCTCTCTTGGTATAATATGCTCTGCTCACTATAGGAGTTGGTATGTAAATTGATTCTTTCCTTTTATTGAATACTCTTACTTTTGATTTATGTTCCATTGTTTCCTTTTGAAGAGGTGGATTGGTTTTTTTAACTAAATTGGATGACACTGATGGTAATAGCTTTAGAGAGAAATATACCTCTAGATTGACCTTCACTAGTCCCAATCTATTCTTCAATGCAATGTATGTATTTCAAAGATGTTGAAATGACTTAGTTATTTGATATAGAAACTTATCCTTAAGAGAGAATACCATAACTCTAGAGAAGATATATTATATCTCCAAATGTTTCGTCTGATATATTAATTGTTACATACATGATTAAAACTATAGTATGTAATCACTAATTAGCTCTAACTAGACCTAGTGTAATTAAGGTAATATCTCATTTGTCATTTTGGGTCCTTTGTTTTTAATCATGAATAATAAATGACTCTTATAACTCATCATATGTATGTAATGATCCACTAGGGAGTAAATGATGAAACCAAGTTAATGCTTCATCCTATAGGCTCATGGGAAATAACTATAATAGTATCAAACTGCCATTACATCCATCCATAGCTTTCCTATAATATTTGAGATGCAATTAAAGATATCCATATCCATTAAACTTAGGTAATGTTTGTATCTGAAACTTCTTCAATAATTGTGTATGAAAGATCCTATGTAAGATAGAGTTGCCATGAGTAGAATTTAAATCAACCCAATAGTAATAAGCCTTAATTTCCAAAATAAGTGGATATACTTTATATTACAAAACATAAACAACATGCATCAAATAAATAAATTCTTGTGAAGGCACATTTAAATAATTATGGATCTCATTTAAGGGTTTAATTTATTTTACTAACCTTAGACATTGGTATACTATGTCACTTAACTTTATTAGGCATGATGGATTGGGTCATCTTACCCCTTGAATGAGAGATATCATGGACCTGATTAGAGGGATAGTATTTATCACCCTCTTGAAGGTTAGGATGAGGAATAGATTATAATTTAGGAAGGGTGGGCTTGGGAGATTCATTGGTATGTAATGTAGTATTAGTTTACAAAGGAATATTACATTCTATTAGAATAGAAAGAGAAAAAATACTATGTTAATCATTGGAATTAACATGTGAACCTACTTTATATTTTAAAGGAAAACTAGGAGCATCAACATGTGTTATATTAATATTATTACTAAGCATATCATCATTTAATTTATCATGTAATATGATATCTTCAACAACATGAGAAGTGGTTAAATAAGAAAGAATACTAGATAAAGTATAAATATATTCCTCTTCATTATATGTATAATAATCATCATCATTCATATTTTCATCACAATCATAATCGTCTTCACTTTTAGAATTGACATTTGAAGTAATCACACTTTCATGTTCATTAGAGAATGGTGTACGAGATGATTTTATTTTCACTATCATACAAAGTGTCATCGCATGTATGAGAAATGTAAGATTTGTTTCATTATCTATAATTAGATTAAAATAAGGAGTAAGAATTACATTTTCACTCTTATTTTCCATATCAACAATATGAAATGTTTAGTTACATTATTGTCATTTGAAATTGCAACTTGCTTTTGAGCTGAAAAGGTGAATAAAGGAGAAAGACAAACATACTATACTTTGTTTAAAACTTATCAACTAAGGGGAAATACCTTGTTCACTTTCTTGTTTGAATTCACATGAGAATGGCATATAAAATGCATTGTCATTTTTTACTTTAGGAACAACATTTTCATATGAGAAAGGAACATTATTGTAACTAGGATGAACTTGTTGAGATGTAACATTCTGTAATGAAATTTGAATTTATTTTCCCTATATTATGAAATTTTAAAAAGAGATATAACAAAAACAAATTGGTGGGATAAAATTACTATCAAATAATGCATCAAAAATAGGGTTTCTTTTGGACATAGTTTATTAAGTTATTTTTCTTGGATGGGGAGAATAGGAGTAGGAGAATAAATTGCATGTACACTACCTTCACTATCCCTTTGATCACCACATTCATAATATTCATCATAACCATCATGGAAATTGTAGTCATCATCAAAATTATATATAAAATCACAATCATAATTTTTAGTTAATGCATAGTCTTGGTAAATTTTCCATCCTTTATTATAATTATAAGAAATGCTTATGAATTGATCAATCAGATGAGGAGGAATAGTTTCCTTAGAATTCATTTTAAACTTTATAAAACTAGAATTAGTACACATGAAATAAAAATGAATGGTAATAGATAATCCAACATGAAAGAATAAATTGGATTTATCCTAGCATGCATCCCTATGTGAGAAAAATATCAAATAAAACCAGAAAGCTAAAACCCTAATTGAATAAAATAACATAGAAGGAAACCCTAGTGGAAAGCTAGGGTTTGAATAGATATTTTAAAAATGAAATGAGTTCACTAATCTTTTTTATTTATTTTTTGATTAAATGGAATTAACCCTAATAAAAAATGTAACTGGGTAAAGTGAAATGGCTAATTAAATCAGCATTCAACCATACTTTTTGCTTGCATACAAATCAATATTAA
Source organism: Torreya grandis (assembly GCA_037957365.1). NCBI lineage: Eukaryota > Viridiplantae > Streptophyta > Pinopsida > Cupressales > Taxaceae > Torreya > Torreya grandis. The sequence goes on along the minus strand of JARHVA010001033.1, from coordinate 3,669,573 downwards.
ACAACTAGGTTTTGAGACAAAACCATGCAAAATGATGAGAAACTTATATTTTCTAGAGTCAATGAGTTATATTTGACTATGTTTGACCTAAAGCATGACTAACCTATTTTCATATCTAATTTTTTTATTGTCATTTTGAATCTAGATACTAGAGTGACATTCGACACTAGAGTGGTGCATTCTTGTCTTTCATAGTGCTATTGTCCACTGATCTTTTGAGCTTGAACTAAGACCTATAGGTGTAAGAATTTTTTTTGTAGCTATGGGATCTTTTATCACATACCTATTTTCATGATAGTATACCTTTATTTTTCCTTTTTCCCCTCAAAACATTAACAAAATAATGTACACAAGAATCAAACAAAGATCAAATACAAAAGGGAAAAAATGGGGGAAGTGATATATGGTTGAGCTATCCATAAAACCCTATTGTCTTGAGTGTTTCCTACATAGTTATAATGAAATGGACCTTAGGATGATGTATTTATTCCTTAGGTAATGTGTATAATCAACAAAACATGATGTGTATCTAAAATTATCTTTGCCTAGGCCTCCTCTTGATTTAAGCATGAAATCTAGGTGTGGTATGTAAATACTTCATAAATATGAAGATATGTTTAGCTTGTGGTGTATTGACATTATTTTATTAATTAGTGCCAAAAGATAAGTGTTAGCTGTGAAATGTCCTAGAACACCCCTTAAATATAAGGATCCCAATTTTGAATTTGAAACATGTATTTACACACAGATCAATTCAAACATGGTTAAAATGGTCATAAAAATAAACCCAAAAGAAAAGGGACCTAAAAAACTCAATGAAACATGTGTTAGATAATAGCAGTAGGAAGGACACTAGATTGGTGCTCTATTGTCTTCCATCACAGTAGTGTACAAAATTAGGAAAATAGAGGAATGACATAAAATAATGGCAAGGGAGCCTTATGGATTTGTCATTAACTAACATGGAATAACTAAGACTATGAGAAGAGATAAATATAAGCATGAAAGAGTGATAAAATAGATTTAAAAAACTAAGGAGATACATGTGAACAAGAGTTTGATTCAACATATTGATATTTTAAATACAAGAGCCAAAAAATACATATTACTTGTGTTTAATTGACCAAATTTTTATGTATACACTATTATGAATCAACGTGGTGCCATGGATGATAAAGAATTAATTTAAAATATTAATTTGAATCTAATTTAGATTGATTCAAAAAATATTCTAATTCACAAGAGATGAATAGACAAATTTGGTTCAATATATTACATATGGGGGATAATATTACCTATTATATGATATTAATGGTCAAGATAGTACCTCCATTTTAGGTGTTAATACCTCTACTATTGGTAGTATCCCTACATCTACACCTATAGTGACATATTTGAATTATACCTAAGGTGTGAGGGTGACACAATGCTTCCAACAAATATTAAATACTTATTCATACACATGTAACCTTTAATTACATGACAACTACACATGTTACATCACCATCCTCTCCTAATGCATGTTCTCTTGAGCAAACTATTACAACTCTACATGCTAAGGTGTTATAGCTATAACAAGGTGTATCTAGAGCTAGTCATTTAATGCTTTCACATGTCTTAATTCATAATCCATTATCCCCTAAGATATAAGCATATCCTTTGATGTCAATCTTTGTATATCCTAAGCTTACACTATACAAGGGTAAAGGTGATCCAAAAAAACACATTTTATCATTACATGTAGCATGATTATATTACACACATAATGATAAATTATTAACAAAGTTATTCCCAAGAAGCCTCAAGGAATATTCTTTGTGATGTATCTATTATCTTACCTTCAAATAAATTAAAGCATTTAACCCTTTGGTAGGTAAATTTTTATCACATATTTTTATCGACATTGATGAGAAACCATCTTATGTGAAAATCACTAAATTCAACCAAGGGTCCAATAAGCCAATCAATGATTATGTACTTTGATAAAATAGTATGTTGGCTAAGATTAATAATGTTATGGGTGGTAATGATTTACAAGGCATATTCAAGAAAAATTTTCTCTCACTACTCCATGATTCAATTGTCTTCAATAGTTTTAAATCCTTTGATGAGTTATGCCATATAATAAGGGACAAATAAGTTAAGCTCATAACTATGAAAAAACTCAAGTCTAAACCTATTCCTATAGCTAGTTTGATGACTAAGTTTAAGATTAAACCAAGATATAATGTGGAACCAACTACAAATATGAATAAGGCAAAGATTACTTTTAATTTAGTATCACAACCTACAAATCAACTATAATCATTAGCTTCATCAAAGAGGCATTTTTTTAGATTAACATCACCCCCTCATATATTGTTATATAAACTCTCTAGTGTAACATTATCACTCCTCCTCCTCTATAAGAGTTTGATTTAAATAATCCTATAACAAGGAACTATGATAATAATGCATATTATGTCTATCATCGAATTGTAGTACATTATATGAAAAAAATTCTATTAATTATGACACAAGGTATAAGATCTTATTGATGACAAAAATATTGAGTTAAGTACACCTATAGAGGAATCTAAACCGCAGAAAAATGAAATCATAAGTTTAAAATATTTAGTGATCCAATTCCAAAACATGAGATAATGGATACTAAAGATACTTGAGAAGTACATTATGTATATAATATGCATCATCCACCTATGACATACGATCATCCAATAGAAGTGATTACAAGTATACTTATTAACACTTTACCATAGTGTATGATGATTTCATTTAATGATAGAGAGATTATTGATGATGAATTCTATTTTCATGCACTATTCATATGAGCCTATATCAATGAGAAACCTTTAGATAGTATCATGATCAACAATGGGTCAATTGGTAACATGAGCACAGTGACACTTATTCACTCCCTCTGATACACATAATAGGATATACAAAATACATCAAGAAAAATTAAGGGATTCAATGTATAGAAATAGAATATTATCATACAAAAGTACTACCTTTTTAGGTGGCATTAACCATACCAACCACTCCATTATTAATTTGATGAATTAATTCATATTTTTAGGACTCTGTTGGAAGTAAAAGTTTTGTGTAATACAATCTACAATGCACCAATGTCTCATTTATAGACATTAGAATAAGGTAGTCATAATTACATATGTATGGTATGAGTACACTCTACATATAGTGGTATCTCCTCCACCACCCCCACCACCACTAGAGTTGGTTGATACACCCATAAAGGGTTAATATATAGAGGCAGTGGTTACACACAATCAAGATATTTTTATACACGTAGTTCAAATGAAATTAGTTGGGTCTACTAGCTAACCAATTAATAACCACCCATGACTTTAAAGACCTATCCAGGGCTCACATAGGACATCATCTCTTATAAATTATATTAAGTTAGTATCATGGATAGTTGAGCATATTTCATAGCTAACACATGAATTGATTCATTCCCGTACAAAATAATGGACCCCATAGAGTCATATACCTTATAGAGTTACCCATCATACACATGATTCTATGAGTAGTGATCATAATAGTTACTACACAACACATGATTTCTTAATAGATTATGAGACATTTGCATATATATATATTTTTTCTCATGATAGGTAAACTTACACTATTTGATATAGGCACTCCCAATGGTCTTCCCATTGATGTGATCATTGGTTAGCACTTTTTATAGATCAAATATTTCAAAAATTTAAAAATTAATAATTTTTTTAGAAATTACAAAAAAATTCAAAATATTAAAAAAAATTAGGACTTGAACATGTCATGATTGTTATATTACACTATTTTCACATGTTATTTATCATATGTTTGGTATATGGAATATTATTTTTATACACACATGTCTTTCATGGTATATTAGTGTGATACATGATGTACAAGTTACACATGGACATAAATATGTTCAAATTTATTTTACCCAATGGTCATGTTGATAATTAGGGCATATTATTCCACAAGTTTCACTATTACAAATTATATATTTATATAATCTTATACCATGTGTAGCTATCTATATTAATTACACATGTATTTCTAGTTAATCATATCCCATATAATACTACATGGATATGTTATTCTACTATGAAGTGGCATTGATACATAAGGATGACATAGACAACTCTTTACTTATTCTATGCTTCATTCATGTTGTTACTCTCTTACATGATAGGATACTTATGCTTATCTATTGTGTATAGCCTCTTAGCCTTGTTTTTAACATCTTTATGTCCTTCACATGGCCCTTATTCTTGTTCAATGCAACATATTTGTGTCCCTTATTTTTTATGTCATTATGTCCCTTATGTATGGCCTTTGAATTATTTTTTGAAATATATTAAATTCCCTTGTATGCGACCCTTGGCCTTATGTGTGATATTAACTCTTTAACCAATTGAACTTGTTTATTTTTCTAACATTAAGTAGTTTCATGATCCATATCATGCATTTTTACTACCAATATTATTTAGTTATCTTTTAGTGATGGTTCCTACCATGTGTTTCATTGATATATATATAGACATTACAATGA